>SJYX01015112.1:88106-105355 GCA_006410675.1 Oreotragus oreotragus | reverse complement strand
AGGAGATCCAACCAGTCCATTCTGAAGGAGATCAACCCTGGGATTTCTTTGGAAGGAATGATGCTAAAGCTGAAACTCCAGTACTTTGGCCACCTCATGCGAAGAGTTGACTCATTGGAAAAGACTCTGATGCTGGGAAGGATTGCGGGCAGGAGGAGAAGGGGACGACCGAGGATGAGATGGCTGGATGGCATCACGGACTCAATGGACCTGAGTCTGAGTGAACTCCGGGAGATGGTGATGGATAGGGAGGCCTGGTGTGCTGCGATTCATGGGGTCACAAAGAGTCGGACATGACTGAGCGACTGAACTGAACTGATGCAAGCAGAATTAGCCACTTTTGAAGGTTTTTTTTTTTTTTTAATGGACTCAGTCTACTACCATTTAAGTATATAAAAGAAAATGGGACTGAGGGGCTGAGGGTGGTGTACAATGAGGAGATGCTCATCCAAGTGTACAAACTTTGAGTGTAAGACAGTTAAGTTCCAAGGACCTAACATACAGCCTGGAGACTATGGTTAAAAATACTGTCTTGTGTACTTGAAAGTTGCTATGAGAGTAGAGCATTAATGTTCTCACCATGACAACAACAATAAAATGCTAATTATGTGAGGTGAAGGAGATGCTAATTAATCTTATTGTGGGAAAGGTTTTAACATACACCTGTAGGAAAGCTATCGCATTGTACATCTTAAATTTACACTATATCTCAATAAATCTGTAGGGGAAAACTGAAGGGAAAAAAAATAAAGTGGGCAAGGAAGCACATATAATTTTTATTGTGCACACCTCTGGAGGTAAAGAGAAACATGTAATCCGTATCTTCTTCTGTGCTTCCTGGCTGAGCTCTTCCAGGGAGGCTGTGGAAGATTCCTGGAAGACTGAGCAGGTGCAGTTCAACCCACCTCAATCCCTTGAAACAGAGAAGCTCTGATTGGGAGTGTCATTCCTATCCTGATCTTTACTTGAATATGTGGTGGAGTTGATGGATGGGAGGCAGGAGTTGGGTTTGGAGGTGGGGGAAATGAGCATGTTACAGATTAAGAAAATTGGATTATAGGTAACAAGATCCAAATACTTTTCTCATTTACATGATGAGGCATTTTACACCAAATTAAAAGCTAACCTAATGTATTTGGAGAGGGAGTATTCAATAAATCATTATGGCTATATATACAAATCCATTCACACAGAAACAGTAGAGATCCTTCATTCAGAGAATATTTGAGTGCCCTCCTGTGCCAGACACTCTGCCAGGCACTAGGAATCACATCACAAGGAAGAAGATCGCCCCTTATCTCAAAGAGCCCACAACCTAGTAGAGAGAAACCTCAGAGAAATCTGACGGTGGCTACACCATGGAGTGAGTGCTCTGGGCAAGTTAGCACAGGATGTAAGAGGAAACATAGGTGAGGCAGACACTTGAATTTAAAATTCTACCTAGCATTCACCACCAAACTCCGATTTGAAAAAGTCATGTCAACATAGAGCTAGAAGTTGTCCATCCAGACTCTTAGCCCAGTGCACTTCCCAGGATACCAACTGATGTCTTCAGAGACGACCAGAGGGAACCAAAAATCACCAAGCATATGAATTTATACTGAGGCACAGTGCCATGTGAGAGCAGGGGAAGACTTGAAGTGAGACTAAACCTGCTCTGATTAGGAATGAACTCAGGTCCATCTAGGATGTCTCTTTATGCCAAGTAACAGACACAGATATGGGGCAAGGAAATATCGTCTGTAGGTACAGGGTTGGGTTCATAGGCTTCTCCCTGCTGAGCGAGGTGTATGCATCAGGAGGCAGCGGATGGGTCAGCCTGGCCCTGGAGGCTTCACTTTGTGGGAATGGAGGAAATAAAGGGCCAGACTAGGGATTTTTGAATTATCCCTGCTCAAAAAGGTTCCTAACAGGATCCATTAACAGACATTGACTTGGTGATTGCTGTCTGAGGGTGGAGCAAGGGAGAACTGAAGGGTACAGAGGCCTGTCACAGAGTTATTCATGCATAACTAGGGGTGACTATATTTAACTGGCAGCAGGAACGTTCTGCTGATTCCCAACTGCTCCAGGATTGAGAAAAATTCCAGGAAAATCTCTACTTCTATTTCATTGACTACACTAAAGCCTTTGACTGTGTGGATCACACCAAACTGTGGACAATTCTTAAAGAAACAGGAATAGCATGCCAGCTCACTTGGCTCGTGAGAAACCTGTATGCAGGTCAAGAAGCAACAGTTAGAACTTTCCATGGAAGAACAGACCAGCTCAATATTGGGAAAGGTGTACGTCAAGGCTGTATATTGTCACTCTGCCTATTTAACTCATATTCAGAGTACACCATGCAAACTGTCAGACTGGATGAAGTGCAAGCTGGACACAAGACTGCCAGGAGGGTTATCAATAACCTCCGATACACAGATGACACCACCCTTATGGCAGAAAGCAAAGAGGAACCAAAGAGCCTCTTGAAGAAAGCAAAAGAGGAGTGTGAAGAAGCCCGCATAAAATCAAAATTCAAATATTCAAAAAATCTCAATATTCAAAAAAACTAAGATCATGGGACCTGGTCCTATCACTTCATGGCAAATAGTTGGGGAAACTAAGGAAACAGTGGCAGTCTTTATTTTCTAGGGCTCCAAAATCACTGCAGGTGGTGACTGCAGCCATGAAATTAAAAGACTCTTGCTCCTTGGAAGGAAAGCTATGACCAACCTAGACAGCACATTAAAAAGCAGAGACATTACTTTGCCAAAAACAACCCGTCTAAGTCAGAGCTATGGTTTTTCTAGCAGTCACGTGTGGATGTAAGAATTGGACTGTAATGAAAGCTGAGCATTGAACTGATGCTTTTGAACTGNAGCTATGACCAACCTAGACAGCACATTAAAAAGCAGAGACATTACTTTGCCAAAAACAACCCGTCTAAGTCAGAGCTATGGTTTTTCTAGCAGTCACGTGTGGATGTAAGAATTGGACTGTAAAGAAAGCTGAGCATTGAACTGATGCTTTTGAACTGTGGTGTTGGAGGAGACTCTTGAGAGTCCGTTGGACCGCACAGAGACCCAACCAGTCAATCATGAAGGAAATCAACCCTGAATATTCACTGGAAGCACTGAAGCTGTCGCTGCAATACTTTGGCCATTGCCCCCAAAAGCTGACTCTCTGGAAAACTCTCGGTTACTGGGAAAGACGGAAGGCAGGAGGAGAAAGGGACAACAGAGGACAAGATGGTTGGATGGCATCAATGACTCAATGGACATGAGTTTGAGCAAACTCCAGGAGATGGTGAAGGACAGGGAAGCCTGGCATGCCACAGTCTGTGGGATCCCAAAAGAGTTGGACCTGACTGAGCGACTGAGCAAAAACCAGGATTTAGGCATTGTTCAATCATTCATTCTGATTAACTTTCTGTAATGCGGTTCCTGTTCTGGCTGCTGTGAGACTGTGGTTCTCCTTGCTTCTTCTATCTTCCCTCGGGTAGATGTGGCTACAAGGCTTGGGTAAGCTTCCTGATGGGAGGGACTGGTGGTGTGAAAACTTCATTCTTGCTCTGGTGGGCAGGGCTGTGCTCAGTAAAACTCGAACTATCTGCTGATGAGTTGGGCTGTGCTTCCTCCTTGTTAGATGTTTGGCCTAAGGTGACCCAGCCCTGGGGCTTTTTGGGTTCTATGGTAGAGTTAATGGCAACCTCCAAGAGAGCTTATGCCAAAAGGAAGCTTCCAGGACTGCTGTTACCAGCACCCTTGTCCCTGCAGCGAGCCACTGCCAAGCCACATCTGCAACACTAGCAGCTAAGTCTGTCTGTCTGCTTCAGTCTCTTGTGCTGTCACTGCTCCTTTCCCATGAGCCTTGGGACATGCACAGTTTTGTCTGTGCCCTCCAAGAGTGGCATCTCTGTTTTCCCCCGTGCTCTAGAAGGCTTGCAATCAAATCCCGTTGGTGGTCAATGACAGATTTCCTGGGGATTCCAGTCCCTGTGCTAGAGTTCCAGACCATGAAGCCTGATGTTGGGGCTCTGAACCATCACACCAATGGGAGAACGTCTTTGAAATTATTCTTCTCCAGTTTGTGGTTTCCGCTCCTGGCCAGTATGGGATTTGACTTTCCCATGTTTTGATTTTCCTGTCTCATTGTGGTTTCTTCTTTGTCTTTGGGCAAGAGGTATTTGTTTTTTGTGAGCTCCAGCATCCTCCTGTCAATGGCTGTTCAACAGCTAGTTGCAGTTTTGGTGCTCTCTCAGGAGGAGAGGAGCACATGTCCTTCTACTCCACCATCTTGAAAGAGAAGCATGAGTTCTCTGTTCTTTCCCAGGCTTGGGAGGAGGGCATGGCAATCCACTCCAGTGTTCTTGCCTGGAGAATTCCGTGGATGGAGGAGCCTGGAGGGCTACAGTCCATGGGTCCCAAAGAGTCAGACATGACTGAAGCGACTTAGCAGGCACACAGGCTTGAACTTTCTGCTCTGTTCAATCGCTAGGTCGTGTCTGCCTCATTGCAGCCCCCATGGACTCCAGCATGCCAGGTTTCCCTGTCTTTCACTATCACTCAGAGTTTGCTCAAGTTCATGTCCATTGAGTCATTGATGCTATCTAACCGTCTCATCCTCTGCCAGCCCCTTCTCCTTTTGTCTTCAATCTTTCCCAGCATCAGGGTCTTTTCACATCAGGTGGCAAAAGTATCAGAGCTTCAGCTTCAGCATCAACCCTTCCCATGAATATTCAGGGTGGATTTCCTTTAAGATTGATTGGTTTGATCTCCTTGCAGCCCAGGAGACTCTCCAGAGTCTTCTCAAGTGCAAAACTAACAATATTTAAATGTATAGTAGATACGCTTTCAGAGTAGCTCATGGCTTTGGAATGGTGTAGAAGCAACACGACTTCCTAACTGCCAGTAGAAGCAAAATTTAAGATGGCTTTTGTTCATGGATTAGTGGATGCAATCCATACTGAGGCATTCTAAACTTGATGCTCTGGAAGCTAAGGCAAATCAAATTGCCTTGCTGATACTTCTGCAAGGAATGCTGCTCTTAAAGTAACCAACAGTAGCCAAACCTCTGTCCTGGTGCACAGGGATATTTCCCCAAATTATAACTTGGGAAAACTGGCTAGAGGGGCCTGACACTTAGTCTCAGAGAAGGGAAAGCAAGACTGGAGGGTTAAACAATTGTTAGTTTGATTAAAAGGGAAAGATCTGAGTCAGACCAAATAGCAGCGCAGCTTTACTGGAGACTAAAATTCCCCCTCGTAGCCACTGTAACCTGCATTAAACTACTACTGACTGATGGAATGATAGCATCTGTGAATCCTTTTGGTGGGGAAACACTAACAAGGGGCCAAAAAGTGCCTGCCTCAATGGATCTCAAGGTGTGAGGCTTCTTTAGCTTCGGAAAATACTGGCAATCTCTTTCTCAAGAGGCAGCAAATGCGTTCTTTCAACAATGAGTTAAAGTTGATGTTGTTTCTCATCCTCCAGTATTTGGTGTTTGCATTTGGGGGATGGGGGAGGGGGGAGCAGTTCTAATAGGTGTGTGTTCTTGTTGCTGAGTCGCTAAATCATGTCCGACTCTTTGTGACCCCATGGACTGCAGCATGCCAGGCTTCCCTGTCCTTCACTATTTACCAGAGCTTGCTCAGATTCCTGTCCACTGAGTCGGTCATGCTATTGACCAATCTCATCCTCTGTTGCCTTCTTCTCCTGCTGCCTTCAATCTTTCCCAGCATCAGGGTCTTTTCCAACAGGTGCATGGTGCTATCCTATTCTTTTCATCTGTAGTTCCCTTACAGTGTATGATGTGTATAATGCTTGTGTCAACTTAGCTATTATTAGCTGTATATCATCTTTGAAACCACGTGGCCCACTTGTTCAAAATACACCCCAGAGAAGACCGGCTGTACTCTTCCTGGCCAGTTTAAACTGTCTCAGTGGAGCATTCAGGCACTGGAAATAGGATTCCTTACAACTTCCTCCACCTCGTGGATGTGTTTTAGTCATAATCGGTATGTATTCACATTGGACCGAAACCTTTCCTTGCAGAGAGGCTACTGCCTCTTCTGTGGCTAAAGTCCTTTTGGAAAAGATTATCCCTATCCGAGGAACTCCTCTCAAACTTCAGAATGATTGAGGCCTCCACTTTACTGGTCAGTTACTTCCACAAGTCTGCACTGTTTGGCTAGTTTTACAACACTTTCACAGCACTGACCAGCCTCACTCCTCTGGTTTAGTCAAAGGCACTAACGACATTATTAAGACTCAGTTGGCAAGATTTGTGGAGGCCCTCCAATTACCTTGGCCAAAATCATTGCCTTTTGGTCCTTCTGAATCACAGTCCACTCTGGAACACAAAAACTCTCGCCCTTTGAGATAGTCACAGGATAGTCACTTGGCTCCTGCCTCTTTTGACTCACTACTGATAAGAGGAGAGGTCCTCTGATATTTCAACACACCTTGCAACAGGGATGTTACATCTATTGACAGAAACACTTCCAGAAGGACTCATCTCTACCTTGCTGGAAAGGCCCCTATCGGGTATTGCTAGCCAACATTTGTGACATCAAGCTCCAGGGAACAGACACTTGGACTCACATGACACACTTAAAGAAAGCACCACTCCTGACAGGACCTGCACAGTACCTAGTGATCTGAGAGTTGACGTTTTCTGAAGTTGAAGCAGAGATGATATCTGACAAGACAGCCTTCCCAGGATATTCAGAGTACATCTCTTGAAAGTTTGTCTGCCAAACCTCTGATGGGGGCATGATGCTTCAGGTGATCTCCAGTGTCTATGATCTTTAAAACATGTACTTAAGAGAAAAAGTGCCTGAGAGTTCTCCCTCTGGCCCCTCCTTCTTACTCTAAAGTGACTTCAATACGCTTCCAAACTCTGTGCTTTCACTGTAACATGGGATGCTATGCCCAGTCTTTCCTGACATGGGGGTGAGGGCAGGGAGAGGGGGAAGGAAGGTGGGCAGGGGTTGGCAAAAAGCTGCTGAAACTGAAAAAATCTAACTCTTGATCAGTGATGCTTTTTGAGAAAGATTTCGGTCAAAGGGGCAAAAGGTAAAAATTAATAGACACTTCCATTAAAATAGAGTTGGGAGGCCAGAAGGGAGGGCTCTCAGACATGACAGCAGAGCCTAGCAGGAAGAAGAAAGACTTCCTCTTCTTAAGTGCTAAGAGCTCAGCCAATGAGAGACTGTCAGGACTCAGCAAATGAAGAGCCACCATACTTCAAAGCCTCAGTCTCCCATGGACACTTTGCTTAGTGCAGCCTTCTTAACCTCCCCATTCTTTCAAAAAGTTATCTTCTCCCTGTTAGGGAAGCTTGCGCATGGCTCACCATGGTTGTAGACCCTGAATTGCAATTCTCTGTTGATCTAAACTCATTTTTGGTGGAGCAATCCCTGGCAGTCTATTAGTTTTAGGTCAACACAATCATAACACTAGTCTGGATAAACATGTGCTACATTAGTGTCCTCTCAGCACTAGCATTCTAGGCCTNGTCACCATGGTTGTAGACCCTGAATTGCAATTCTCTGTTGATCTAAACTCATTTTTGGTGGAGCAATCCCTGGCAGTCTATTAGTTTTAGGTCAACACAATCATAACACTAGTCTGGATAAACATGTGCTACATTAGTGTCCTCTCAGCACTAGCATTCTAGGCCTGGCACCCTTCAGAAGGGAAACAAAAACAAAACAGACAAAACTCACAGCAGGTTTCTTTGATTGGGTCTTCAAATCATTAGGCTGTCATCTTGACTTAAGTGACACAAAACACCTGACCCACACATTGGGCTCCCCAGGGGTCGGAAGAGGACCAGAGATTTGTGAGACAATATTGAGCAAGTGCCCTTAGAAGGCTGTGAATCTCCCCAACCAAGGAAGAGGGTTGGAACATGGGTCCACTCCTCACACCCCCTCAAGCAAGCAAGAGGGTGCTCAAGGCCCTTTCCTAGAGCTTCGAGTGTGCCACTTTCTCCACCATGAAGCAGAAGGTACTATGATGTGGTGGCAGCAGGCTGGGGTGGAGTGTATTTGCCCTGCCACCACCACCACCAGAAAAGACCCTGATGCTGGGAAAGTTTGAAGGTAGGAGGAGAAGGGAACGACAAAAACAAGATGATTGGATGGCATCACCAACCTAATGGACATGAGTTTGAGCAAACTCCAGGAGATGGTGAAGGACAGGGAAGCCTGGAGTGCTGCAGTCCATGGGACCACAAAGACTTGGACATAACTGAGTGGAAGAACAACAGCCAGGATTTGGGCATTGTTGTTGTTCAGTCACTCAATCATGTCTGACTCTTTGTGACTGCATGGACCTGTCTCTTATACACATCTCACCCCCACCCCTTGAGAGCTCACTATCACCATGGCAGCCATTGTTTGGTCCGCATCCCCATCATCCCAGGAGATGCCACAGGCCTCTCCAAGACTCTCGGACTAAATCCAGAGAGCCCTTGGCCCTAACCCACAAACCTCCCACCCTTGCAACCTCAGAAGGACAAATTCCCCTCTGATTTTTGGACAAAGAAGATCAAGGACAACCTGATGAGTGAGGCGGGAGAGGCCACCTTCACGGACCTGGCCGCTTCCTTCTGCCCTCATGCCGCATGGAAACCTCTGGCATCCTTGGGAGGCGGAGACCAGAACCTAGCCCTAGCCACAGGCCACTTCAGCGGGGATGGGATCCCCAAAACCACCACCAGGGGCGCCAAGGGAAAGGCGCCTAAGAAGGTCATTGCTAAGAGGCTCCTAGGCACTGTCGTGTGGTTTAAGGAGAAGAAGGGGTACAGCTTCATCAGCAGGCACGATACCCAGGAAGATGTGTTTGTTCACCATACGGCCATCACCGGGAAAAACCCTTGTAAGTACCGAGGCAGCGTGGACGACGGCGAGACAGTGGAGTTTGACGTGGTGCAGGGAAAGCGGGGCACCGAGGCTGCTAACGTGACGGGGCCAGCAGGTGCACCACTGAAGGGAAGCCGCTACACTGACCACCGCAGCAGCATCCACCAGAGCTTCAGCATCCACTGCCATGTGCCACCACCACGAGGTCCCAAGAACACGGAGGGTGATGCTGATGAACGCGAGGGCAGCTGCGAAGGCTTCACTGCGGCCCAGGGCCTCAGACGCCCTCTGCCTGGCCACTCCAAAGACCAACGACTGAGGTGTTTCCCTCCCTCCCGCAGGGCCCCATCTGTGACCCGCCACCCATCGATCCTGGCTACCACCAGCAGCCCCTGGTCTGACTGGCAGCCTGGGTCTGCCCCCACCGCAAGGCAGGAGGGGCATCCTCAGCAGGGTCGGGGCCCCAGGTACCTGCTGAGTCGCCCTAGGGGCCGAGGCACCACTCTTGGTCCAAGACGCTCACCAGGCATCTTGGAGGAGCTGGAGGCACAGCACAGTGAGAGCCAGCATGAAGCCAGCAGCAATCCGCCACAGAGGCCCCCTCCACGCTATGGATCCTGACGTCCCAAAAACCCGTGCCGCTGCCTGCAGCAAGTGCCTGGCGCTCAAGGACAGAATTCTGATGGAGGAGAGGGCAAGATCAGGAAGAGCCCCACTGAAACACCTGCTTCTGTCGCTGTGGCCAAGAAGAATGATGCCCCTGAGGAGGAGAACCCCTTGGTCATAGATGCGCCCTTGGCCGTCCAGTCCTAGTCACAGCTCGGCTCGCTCCCCAGGGACTCCCTGCCCTGTGCTACAGGTGATGTCCCCTTGAGGAGCTCAGTCCAAACATTCACACAGATTGTTAGATTTGGGCCCTGAAAAAGATACATGCCCTTTATGCAAGGTGAGAAGATAAATTACAAGATTTATATAATTCAAATTCCCCCATACCATCTGCCTTGGTAGTTTCCCTACACACACACATTCACACACACACACACACACACACACACACACACACACACACAGAAACACACACTTCTGAACCTATATCTTTAATGGTCTGACCAGGACCACACCTATTATTCTGCATCCCCAGGTGAATTTGTTGAAATAACCTTAAAAAACTGTGTTTTATTTTTAACTAAAAAAAAAAAAAAAAGAAAATGAAGATTATCTGAAACTGGAGATGATGTCACATTGCTCACCTGGCTTGTATTTTCGCAATAAAATATTTCATGTTGCCTTTATCTCTTAACACTGTTGTATGAAATTTTTTAAAGCCTTCTAATCCAAAATTGTATTGACAGTCCTTACAATCTTTATTTATCTTTAGAATGAGTTTTAGCAAAGGTCATACATATTGATCTCTTCACAAGTCATGAATTTAAGACTAATTCTGGACTTAACAGGTTGAACATCTCAGAGTGCTCTAAAGGAAACAATGCATGAAAAAGATGTATCCTGATCTCTTTCATTTCCATCCTCTTCCCCTGTCTTGGAATTAGAACAATAAGTCGGGAGAGTGGGGCCCAACTACCCACATTTACTACTTTGCTAGTACTCTGTGTTTTGGAAGCATAACATCATGACCAGTAAAACCGTGGCTCTCTGGAAGCAGAATTTGCCTCTTTTGAATTTTTTTTTTTTAAGGGATGTGATCTAATGCCATGGAACTATAAAAACAAAAATGGGCATAAGGGGCTGGGGTGGTGGACAATGAGGAGATGCTCATCCAAGGGTACAAACTGAGTTGTAAGATGAGTAAGTTATGAGGAACTAAGGTACAGCATGGAGACTATGGTTAACAGTACTGTCTTGTATACTTGAAAGTTGCTATAAAAATAGATCATTAATGTTCTCACCATGACAAGAAGAAGAAAATATTAATTATGTGAAGGGAAGAATAAGTTCCTTAATCTTACTATGGGCAAGGTTTTTCAACATGAACCTGTTTGAAAATTATCACACTGTACCTCTTAAACTTATATGATATCACCATAAATCTGTGGGGGTGAACCTGAGAGACAAAAAGAAAGGAAGCAAGTGTAATTTTTGTTGTGAGCAAGGAAGCATCCCTGGAGCTGAAGAGAAACATGTAGTCCATAATCTTCATCTGTGCTTCCTGGTTGAGCTCTTCCAGGGGACCTGTGGAAGATTCCTGGAAGGCTGAGCAAGAGGTGCAGTTCAGTCCACCTCATTCCCATCAAACAGAGAAGCTCTGATTGGGAGTGTCATTCCTATCCTAGTCTTTATTTGAACATGTGGTGGAGTTGATGAACGAGAAGCAGGAGTTGGGTTTGGAAGTGGGGGTAATGAGCCATAGATACTTGAAACCAACAGAGGTCTTTAAATCCTCATGTTACAGATTAAGGAAATTGGATTATAAGTAGCAAGATCCAAATACATTTCTCATTTACATGCTGAGGCATTTTACACCACATTAAAAGCTAGCCTAATGTATTTGGAGAGGGAGTATTCAATCATTCATTATGGCTATATATCCAAATCTATTCACAGAAACAGTAGAGATCCTTCAGAGAATATTTGAATGCCCTCCTATGGCAGAGACTCTGCCAAGCACTAGGAACTGCATTGTAATGAAGATGGCCCCTTATCTCAAGGAGCCCACAACCTAGTGCAGATGAGACAAAACTGACAGTGGCTACACCATGGAGCGAGTGCTCTGGGGGAGTTAGCACAGGATATGAAAGGAAACACAAGTGAGGCATTTTGTGGCAGGGTTAGTTCCAGGCCGAAAGAACCACTACTTGGACACTTGAATTTAAAATTATACCTAGCAACCACCACAAAACTCAGATTTGATAAAGCCATATCGACATAGAGCTAGAGGTTGTTCATCCAGACTCCTAGCCCAGTGCACTTCCCAGTATACCAGCTGACTTCTTCAGAGACTAGCAGAATGCATCAAATATCATTAAGCATAAGAATTTATACAGAAACACATCACCAAGTGAGAATAGAAGAGGACTCAAAGTGAGACTAAACTTGCTATAATTAGAAAAGAATTTACGTCCCTCCAGGAAGATTTTTTACATCAAATAACAGACCCAGATATGGTGCAAGGAAATGTCTTCTATATATATACAAGGTGGGGTTCATAGGCTTCAATTTGTTGTGTGAGGTATGAGCATCGGAGACAGTAGATTGGTCAGCCTGGCCATGGAGGCTTCTCTCTGGGGGAATGGAGGGCATAAAGACAAGACTAAGGAATCGTGAATTTTCCCTGCTTACAAGGAGCCTGGCAGGAACAATTAGCAAAAGTTGACCTGGTGATTGTTGACTGGGGAGGGGGGTGGTGTGGAGTAGCAGAGAACTGAAAGATATAGAGCATGGTCACAGAGGTATTGATACATATCTAGGAGTGAGTATAACTGGCATCAGGAATGTTCTGCTGTTTCTCAATTGCTCCAGGATTTACAAAAATTCCAGAAATATATCTACTTCTGTTTCACTGAGTACACAAAGTCTTTGACTGTGTGGATCACAAAAAGCTGTGGAAAACTCTTGAAGAAATACGAATATGAGATTACCTCACCTGCCTCCTGAGAATCCTGTATGCAGTTCAAGAAGCAACAGTTAGAACAGGATGTTGAACACCGGACTGGTTCAACATTGGAAAAGGAGTACATCAAGGCTGTATATTGTCATTCTGCTTATTTAACTTATATATGTAGATTACATCATGTGAAATGCCAGGCTGGATGAAACACAAGCTGGAATCAAGATTGCTGGGAGAAATATCAATAACCTCAGATATGCAGATGAACCACCCTTATAGCAGAAATTGAAGAGGAACTAAAGAGCCTCCTAATGAAAGTGAAAGAGGAGAGTGAAAAAGCTGGCAGAAAACTCAATAGTCAAAAAACTACGATCATGGCATCCAATCCCATCACTTCATGACAAACAAATGGGGAAACACTGGAAACAGTGAGAGACTTTATTTTCTTGGGCTCCAAAATCACTGCAGGTGGTGGCTGCAGCCATGAAAGTAAACAACGCTTATTCCTTGGAATAAGGACAAACCTAGACAGCATTTTTAAAAATTTATTTATTTTAGTTGGAGGCTAATTACTTTACAATATTGTACTGGTAACATATTAAAAAGAAAAAAAACATCACTTTGCTGGCAAAGGTCCATATAGTCAAAGCTATTATTTTTCTAGTAGTCATGTATGGATGATAGAGTTGGACCATATGGACTGCTGAGCATGAAAGAATTGATGCTTTCAAACTGTGGTATTGGAGGAGATTCTTGAGAGTCCCTCAGACAGGAGAGAGATAAAACCAGTCAATCCTAAAGGAAATCAACCCTGAATATTCATTGGAAGGACTGATGCTGAAGCTCCAATACTTTGGCCACCTGATGTGAAGAGCTGACTCATTGGAAAACACTCTGATGCTGGGAAAGTTTGAAGGTAGGAGGAGAAGGGAACGACAAAAACAAGATGATTGGATGGCATCACCAACCTAATGGACATGAGTTTGAGCAAACTCCAGGAGATGGTGAAGGACAGGGAAGCCTGGAGTGCTGCAGTCCATGGGACCACAAAGACTTGGACATAACTGAGTGGAAGAACAACAGCCAGGATTTGGGCATTGTTGTTGTTCAGTCACTCAATCATGTCTGACTCTTTGTGACTGCATGGACTGTAGCATGCAAAGCTTCCCTGCCCTTCACTATCTCCAAGAATTTGTCCATTGTATCAATGATGCAATCCAATAATCTAATTCTCTGTAGCTCCCTTCTTCTCCCACCCTCAGTCTAGCCCAGAATCAGGGTCTTTTCCAAAAGATCAGCTCTTTGCATCAGTTGGCTGAAGTATTGCAGCATTGGTCCTTCCAATGATTATCCAGCGCTGACTTCCTTTAGGACTGACTGATTTGGTTTCTTTGTTGTCAAAGGGACTCTCAAGAGTCTTCTACAGCACCAGTCTTTTCCAGCATACTTCGAAAGCATCAATTCTTTCTCATTCAGACTTCTTTATGGTTCAATTCTCACATCCATACATGACTACTGGAAAAGCCATACCTTTGACTATATGGACTTTTTTCGGCAAAGTGATGTCTCTTCATTTTAATATGCTGTCTAGGTTTGTCATCGTTTTTTTCCAAGGAACAAGTGTCTTTTAATTTCATGGTTTAAGGATTTAGGCATGCTTAAGTGCAACTTAAGTGGGAATACGAGACCACCTGACCTGCTTCTTGAGAAATCTGTATGCAGACCAGGAAGCAACAGTTAGAACTGGACATGGAACAACAGACTGGTTCCAAATAGGAACAGGAGTATGTCAAGGCTGTATATTGTCACCATGCTTATTTAACTTATATGCAGAGTACATCATGAGAAATGCTGGGCTGGAAGAAGCACAAGCTGGAATCAAGATTGCCAGGAGAAATATCAATAACCTCAGATATGCAGATGACACTACCCTTATGGCAGAAAGTGAAGAGGAACTAAAAAGCCTCTTGATGAAAGTGAAAGTGGAGAGTGAAAAAGTTGACTTAAAGCTCAAGATTCAGAAAACGAAGATCATGGCATCTGGTCCCATCAGTTCATGGCAAATAGATGGGGAAACAGTGGAAACAGTGTCAGACTTTATTTTAGGGGGCTCCAAAATCACTGCAGATGGTGACTGCAGCCATGAAATTAAAACACACTTACTCCTTGGAAGAAAAGTTATGACCAACCTAAATAGCATTCAAAAGCAGAGACATTACTTTGCTAACAAAGATCTGTCTAGTCAAGGCTATGGTTTTTCCGGTGGTCATGTATGGATGTGAGAGTTGGACTGTGAAGAAAGCTGAGTGCCAAAGAATTTATGCTTTTGAACTGTGGTGTTAGAGAAGACCCTTGAGAGTCCTTTGGACTGCAAGGAGATCAATCCAGTCCATTCTAAAGGAAATCAGTCCTGAATATTNGTCTAGTCAAGGCTATGGTTTTTCCGGTGGTCATGTATGGATGTGAGAGTTGGACTGTGAAGAAAGCTGAGTGCCAAAGAATTTATGCTTTTGAACTGTGGTGTTAGAGAAGACCCTTGAGAGTCCCTTGGACTGCAAGGAGATCCACCCAGTCCATTCTAAAGGAGATCAGCCCTGGGTGTTCTTTCGAAGGAATGATGCTAAAGTTGAAACTCCAGTACTTTGGCCACCTCATGTGAACAGTTGACTCATTGGAAAAGACTCTGTTGCTGGGAGGGATTGGGGGCAGGAGGAAAAGGGGAGGGAAGAGGATGAGATGGCTAGATGGCATCACCGACTCGATGGACGTGAGTTTGAGTGAACTGCGGGAGGTGGTGATGGACAGGGAGGCCTGGCGTGCTGCAGTTCATGGGGTCGCAAAGACTCGGACACGACTGAGCGACTGAACTGAACTGAATTGAAGGAATGCAGAGGAAAAAAACGTTTGTCCTTTCTCCTCCTTGAGAATTTCAGACACCCAATCTCCACTTTGAGAGCCCCAGACCTCTTTCTCCTCCTTGGGGGCCCTGAACTTCTTATCAGTCTGCCTAGGAATTAACTCTCTCATTCCCCCCTTTTCCTTTAGGAGAATTATGTTGCCTAGGGAAAAGGGTGTCATTTTCATTTCATAACTGCTTCCAAACTGATAAGGGGCCTTGCCCCTAAATTGGTGAGGCAACATATTTTTCTAAATCTCATATTGAGTGTTTCTGATCCAGGGACCCCAAGCAATAGTTGGAGGGGGCCGTGGCACTCTTAGGAGCTTGGGCAACCATTTGTAACTTAAAAGCCTTCACGTGACTAGAAACAAATCCAATTACACAGTTATAGATGCAGGGAGCAAACAGCAAAAACAGAATAATCAGAATTATTGTAATTAAGATATTTTTCCACCATGAGGAGCTAGTTAACATCTCCCAAAGTGAGGCAATTGAGGCTTCAGGAGTATCCATAGCCTCGATCATCTTGTTCTTATGTTTAGGAAAATGAGTAACATCAGTGCTCATACCAGGTATGTATGTACCACATTGGGTATGAATAATGGCACTAGTTTCTCCATATGCAGCTGTCAGAATATCTAAAGCCAATCTGTTTTGTAAGACCTCCTTTCTAATTTGTGCTTGTTTGGCATTAAGAGCTGAAATAGCTTTTTGAGAATCTTGTAATGTCTGTTGACTAAAATTAGTCAAAGGATCCACTTGTGCATAACATCTGTAGTTTTCAGAGAGGGAACAAACATTGTAGCCAAATAATGATACCAGTGAAATACAGACCTTGGCCACCGAATTTTAAGGTGTGGTAAATTAGCAGGCTTTTTTGGAAGCTCTGAAAACATAAAACCGTGAGTAAAAGCTAGACCTAGGGGGCATCTCCCTTTTCAACCAGGGGGGATGCCATGACTATAGGTAAGAGCCACGTGACTGAGATATCTAGTCCCAAACAGTCCCTGGCCAGGCAAAGGGAGGACCTGAATTGGGGTTGGAAAACACGGGAATGATTACATTGCATATTTCCTGATGCAAAAATTCCAATTGTTTCCAATCATTATAATTAAATTGTTAGCTAACTTCGGGGGATGGCTCTATTTGTTCCCAGCATATAGGGGCAGTAGATATTAGACGTCCTTTTTCAGGAGTTAACCATATAACCTCATCTCATATTTGATTAACATCAGGTAAAAAACCATTAGATCTAAACCCATTTACCTTATGTGTAATGAAATAGTCATTAAATTGAGACAATCAGTTCCATTCAGTTCAGTCACTCAGTCGTGTCCGACTCTTTGTAACCCCATGAATCGCAGCACACCAGGCCTCCCTGGCCATCACCAACTACCAGAGTTCACTCAGACTCACGTCCATCGAGTCAGTGATGCCATCCAGCTATCTCATCCTCTGGCATCACCTTCTCCTCCTGCCTCCAATCCCTCCCAGCATCAGAGTCTTTTCCAATGAGTCAACTCTTTGCATGAGGTGGCCAAAGTACTGGAGTTTCAGCCTCAGAATCATTCCTTCCAAAGAAATCCCAGGGCTGATCTTCAGAATGGACTGGTTGGATCTCCTTGCAGTCCAAGGGACTCTCAAGAGTATTCTCCAACACCACAGTTCAAAAGCATAAATTCTTCAGTGCTCAGCATTCTTCACAGTCCAAATCTCACAAACATACATGACCACTGTAAAAACCATAGCCTTGACTAGACGGACCTTTGTTGGCAAAGTAATGTCTCTGTTTTTGAATATGCTATCTAGGTTGGTCATAACTTTTCTTCCAAGGAGTAAGCGTCTTCTAATTTCATGGCTGCAGTCACCATCTGCAGTGATTTTGGAGCCCCCCAAAATAAAGTCTGACACTGTTTCCACTGTTTTCCCATCTA
>SJYX01015112.1:62647-83591 GCA_006410675.1 Oreotragus oreotragus | reverse complement strand
TGAATGGTCTAGTGGTTTTCCCTACTTTCTTCAATTTAAGTCTGAATTTGGCAATAAGGAGTTCATGATCTGAGCCATAGTCAGCTCTTGGTCTTGTTTTTGTTGACTGTATAGAGCTTCTCCATCTTTGTCTGCAAATAATATAATCAATCTGATTTTGGGCCGCCTAAGATGGGCAGGTCATGGTGGAGAGGTCTGACAGAATGTGGTCCACTGGAGAAGGGAATGGCAAACCACTTCAGTATTCTTGCCTTGAGAACCCCATGAACAATATGAAAAGGCAAAATGATAGGATACCGAAAGAGGAACTCCCCAGGTCAGTAGGGGCCCAATATGCTACTGGAGATTAGTGGAGAAATAACTCCAGAAAGAATGAAGGGATGGAGCCAAAGCAAAAACAATACCCAGTTGTGGATGTGACTGGTGATAGAAGCAATGTCCGATGCTGTAAAGAGCAATATTGTATAGGAACCTGGAATGTCAGGTCCATGAATCAAGGCAAATTAGAAGTGGTCAAACAGGAGATGGCAAGAGTGAACGTCGACATTCTAGGAATCACTGAACTAAAATGGACTGGAATGGGTGAATTTAACTCCGATGACCATTATATTTACTACTGCGGGCAGGAATCCCTTAGAAGAAATGGAGTAGCCATCATGGTGAACAAAAGAGTCCGAAATGCCATACCTGGATGTGATCTCAAAAACAATAGAATGATCTCTGTTCATTTCCAAGGCAAACCATTCAATATCACGGTAATCCAAGTCTATGCCCCAACCAGTAATGCTGAAGAAGCTGAAGTTGAATGGTTCTATGAAGACCTAAAAGACCTTTTAGAACTAACACCCAAAAAAGATGTCCTTTTCATTATAAGGGACTGGAATGCAAAAGTAGGAAGTCAAGAAACACCTGGAGCAACAGGCAAATCTGGCCTTGGAATACGGAATGAAGCAGGGCAAAGACTAATAGAGTTTTGCCAAGAAAATGCACTGGTCATAGCCAACACCTTCTTCCAACAACATAAGAGAAGATTACACATGGACATCACCAGATGGTCAACACCGAAACAGACAATATATAATCAAAATTAAAAGTCACGTTATGTCCATAGTTAAAGTACAAAATGTTGTACCAGTCCATCTTAGGGCTCTTAGATGTCATCAGTTTAAGTAGAGTCATCACACACGATTGTTGTTGAAAGTATTTGCAGACTTGGAGAAAGTCTTTCCCTTGAAGTGGAGATGCCTTGTAAGAGCCTTCCCAGAGGGGCTTAAGGGACTGGCCCCCAGATCCCAATGTTTTTATGAAGACCTGGTTTCTGGCTCAAATAGAGGCTTGCTTGACTCAGAGGCTGGGTCACGAGTCGTCTCCCAGAGTTATGTTAATGTCTGTTGAAAAGCTGAGAGGTGAGTTACATAATTAGTTAATTCCAAGGCTTCAGGGTCTATAACAATGTCTTTTCATAAGAAAGGCCTTCCATAAATACATTCAAAGGGGGCAGTCCCTCCTTTTGGGGGGCAGTTCAAGCCCTCATTAAAGCTATGTGTAGAACTTTAATCCAATTGTCCTGCATCTCTTGAGTTAATCTGTGCAGGTGTCTTTTGATAATGTCATTAGCCTTTTCAACCTTTCCTGAGGATTGGGGTCTCCAGGAACAGTGTAAGTAATATTCTATTCCTAGAGCTTTAGATACCCCTGAGTTACAGCAGCTTTAAAGGTGAAGCCATTGTCACTCTGAAGGCTCTGGGGCAGCCCAAACCTGGGGATAATTTCATGGAATAAAATCTTTATAACCTCCTTAGCCTGTTCACTACAATGGGGAAAGCCTCAATCTATCTACTAAAAGTATCCACTCAAACTTGTAAGCAAGAATATCCATTAGTTTTTGGCATATGAGTAAAACCAATTTCCCAGTCCTCCCCAGGATATTTTCCACTTCGTTTTAATCCAGATTTTGTTAGCTTTTCAGTTTTGGGGTTATTTTTCTGACAAACCTCACATCTTTTTATAATATTCTTTAAAGTTTTCATTACATTTTTACCTTCAAACAAATGAGAAGCCATTTGGTAAGTACTTTCTACACCTAAATGAAAACTCTGATGTAAACCCTTAAGAATTTTCCATTGAACATTTTCAGGAATTATTAATCATCCATCTTCAGACTGTTACCATCTTTTATAAGTAATCTTTGTTCCTCTTTTCTCATATCTTTCTAATTTTTTCTCAGTATATTTTGGTTTTTCCTGTTCCACAGGACCTGTCCAGATTAAAGGCGTCTGCAGTGAAGGGGTTTCATAAAGTGCCATTTTTCTGGCTTGACAGTCTGCCAGATGATTACCTTTGGCTACTTTACTCCCATCCCTATTGTGCCCTTTGCAATGTATAACAGCTACTTCTTTAGGACAATATATAGCAGTTAAAAGTCTCTCAATCTCTCTGAAATGTTTAATAAATTCTCCTGTTGCTGTTTTAAACTATCTTTCTTTCCATATTGTAGCATGAGTATGTAAAGTCAAATAAGCATACTTAGAATCAGTGTAGATATTTACTCGCTGTCCTTTAAGAACTCAAATCAGAGCCACAAGCTCTGCTAACTGAGCACTGGTTCCCTGGGGGAGAGATTTTGTTTCTAAAGCCTGTTTTTCAGTCACCATGGCATAACCTGCTTTACACTTTCCATCCAGAACAAAACAACTGCCATCTGTAAATATTTTCATGTCAAGATTGTCTGGAGAAGGCAATGGCACCTCACTCCAGTACTCTTGCCTGGAAAATCCCATGGATGGAGGAGTCTGGTAGGCTGCAGTCCATAGGGTCACTAAGAGTCGGCCACGACTGAGTGACTTCACTTTCCCTTTTCACTTTCATGCATTGGAAAAGGAAATGGAAACCCAGTCCAATGTTCTTGCATGGAGAATCCCAGGGACAGGGGAGCCTGGTGGGCTGCTGCCTTTTGGGGTCGCACAGAGTCAGAGATGACTGAAGCAACTTAGCAGCAGGAGCAGCAGCAAGATTGTCTAATTGGGTATTCATTAGATCTTCCCAAGCTGTATAAAGTTAGAAATTGGGAACAATCGTGATCAGGTGTTTAATTTTCCTTCCCAGGAAGGAAAGTGGCAGGATTTAAATTTCCACAAACTTTAAGCTTAGTTACTGGTCCTTCTAACAACAATGATTCTTACTTAAGAGTCCTACTGTCTGTCATCTAAGTATTAACCTTAGAATTTAGGATTCCATTCACATCATGAGAAGTCAGTACACTAAGATTTTGTCCATTAATTATTTTTAAAGCTTCAGGTGTTAATAAAGCTGTTGCCCCAATTACTCTAAGACAGTAGGGCCACTCGCATGAAATTATGTCTAATTTTCTGCTTATATAAGCAATAGGTTGCTGGTGAGGCCCTCGGGATTGTGTCAAAACTCCCAAGGCCATACCCTTTTAGTGACAAATTAAATTCTGACCCTGTGGGCAAGCTCAAAGCAGGAGCTTGCAGGAGAGCAGCCTGAGGAACCTTAAAAGCCTTTTGAGTATCTAGAGACCAAACCAATTTGTCAGTTTGGGCCTGCTGAGTCTCAGCTATAAGTTTATATAAAGTCTGGGCAAGTTCTCCATAACCTGGAATCCAAATGCAACAGTAGCCTGTGATTTCCAAAAATCCTCTCAATTGCCTTAAAGTCATAGGTAGGGGATGATTTAGTATAGGTTTAATTCTCTCAGGGCCTATGGCCCTAGTCCCTTCTGATATGATTAGGCCCAGATATCTAACAGATTGTTGACAAAGCTGAGCCTTTTCTCTTGATGTCTTGTAACTGCAGTCTGCCAGAAAGTTTAAGAAAACTTCTGAGGCTCATGAACAAGCTTCCTCTGTCTCAGCACAGAGCAGAATATCATCTACATATTGTAGTACCACTGCTTCAGAGCTATTAAAGTTTTGTAGATCCCGTGACAAACTTTGTGCAAATAAGTGAAGGCTGTCATGAAATCCCTGGGGCAAAACTGTTCAGGTTAACTGAGAAGCTGGCTGTGTAGGGTCTTCAAAGGCAAATAGAAATTGACTTTCTTCTGCCAAAGGAACTGAATAGAAGGCATCTTTTAAATAAATTACTGAGAAATATTTGGCTTGTTCAGGAATTTCAGACAATAGAGTATAAGGATAAGGCACCACAGGGTTTAAAGGAACTACAGCTTCATTTATTATTTGTAAATCTTGAACTATCAGTCTCCATTTACCATTTGATTTTTTATACACAAAATAGAAGTGTTGCATGGACTGTTACAGGGAATTAATAGCCCCTGCTCCTTTAAGTTTTCGATAGTGAGTTTTAACCCTTTTTTAACCTCAAGTTTCAGTGGATACTGCTTCTTATGTGGAAATAAGTGTGGGTTTTTGAGCGTGACAACTACAGGAATAGCATTGTGCTCGACCCACAGATTTTCCATCATCCACACTCTAGGATTTACATTTTGTTCAATTAAAGGGAGGGAAAGGGAAGGCTCCATATTCATGGAAACAAAGGCATGGACCTTGTTCAGTATATCCCTCCCCAAAAGGGGTGTGGGAGAATCTGGCACGATCAGAAACTCATGTGAAAATAGAACAGAATCTCAGTTACAACTTAAATAACTGAAATAATACCTTTTTGCTCATTCAGACATTCCTATTACAGAAGTAGATTGGAAAGAAAGTGGGCCAAGGGCTTCAGTAAGCACAGAGAAAGTCACCCCAGTGTCTAAAATGAAATCGATGGATTGCTCCCCACCCCCAGTTATTAATACCCGGGGTTCCTCAGGTGTAATTAGGATGGGAGCTTGTTTGGGGACCCCCAGGCACCTTTAGTCCTGATTGTCTTGAGAATCAGACCTCTGAAACCTATGCCTCTGGAGGCAGTATCTCCTCTACTGAAGTCCCTTGCAGACTAGACATGAAGCTGGGGGTGGCCTAGAGGCCTGAGGGCAATCCCGCTTGAGGTACCCCTCCTTTCCATAGTAATAGCAAGCCCATCCCTTTCCACTTGGGTCCCTCTGGGCATTTTTCTCAGGCTGTTTAAGAACGGTTCTTATAGCCATTGCCTTTCCTTTGTCTTTTTCTGCCTTTCTTTCTCTTTCTCATATTCCTTAGCATAATAGACTGTTTGAGCCAGTTGTAACAGATTATCTAAAGATTGATTTGGCCCATACGCCCATTTTAATAACTTATAGTGAATATCTGGAGCCAACTGAGTGAAAAATCTATCTTTTAAGATCATTCTTTCCTCTTCACTTTCAGGATCAGTCTCAGTGAATCTGCGAAGGGCTTCTCTTGGTCTATCTAGGAATTTACCAGGAGCTTCCTTCTCCTCCTGTTCTATGTTTGCCAATTTGGCATAGTTTAAAGGCTCAATGAATACTTGCCTGAGTCCTTCAAAGATACATCTGACAAAATGACTCTGATCTCATCTTTTTTTAGCCATATTATAGTCCCAGTCTAGTTCTATAGTCAGGACTGCCTGATATCCAGTGGGGAGGGCAGGTATTTCATCCTCCTTCTTTCCTACTGATTCATTACCAAGCCATTCATCTCCATGAGCAACCACTTTTCCCAAAACTCGACTTTTTGAACCGGGAGTCAATGTTTGTCCCAAGATATACATCACATCTTTCCAAGTAAGGTCATAAAGCAGAGTAACATCTTTAAAAGTGCTAATATATTTTTCTGGGCCCTCCAAATAGTCTCCCAGATCCTCCTTGATTCTTCGTATTTCTTGATAATAAAAAGGCTTATTAACTCTTCATAGACTGATTATTTCTCCCAGTGGGTGCTTCATGAAGAGGCAACAGCTTGTATGGCTGTTCCTCAGCCTCTCTGGCTGCTCTGTGCATACGATCTCCAGGATAGATTGGAGAAACCTGCATTTCTTGATCTCTCTGTTTTCTGTCCTCCATCTCACCCTGTATTTCACACTTAGTTTGTGCTGTCTGAGCTTCTCTTACTTTGATGGTCTGAGTTTTTATTGAAACCAGAGAAGTCTGAGGCTGTACTTAGATAGGAGTTGTTTGGACCTCCACTTGGGCAGTTTGAATCTCAGCTTGGGTTTTTACTGAGACCAAGGCAACCCTTCTTGGGAGGTACTCTGACTTCCAGTTTGTTCAGTTTGGACCCCCGGGTACAGAGGCAAAGTAGGAGGACAGGAAGGAGCTGAAGGTTTAACACCTAAATTTATACACTTAAGGCATAAATCTGGCATATTTTGCAGAGAGAAAAAAGGCAACACAAATTTTACTTGCATCTATTTTCCTTGCTTTCTACAGAACCAGTCTAATTGTAAAACAGTATTTTAATTAAGAGACCCTCCAACCGGCCACCATTCTCCATCCTCCAGTGGGTACCGTGGCCATGCAGTATCACATAGCAAGACCAGGTGTGTCTTCTTTAAACCCTGGGGATCAAATCCATCTCAGTTTTTCAGGATACAGTTCAAAGGAGTGAGGCTGGAATTGTTAGCTCCCATCTGTAAGAGAGAAAAAAAAGTGAGCAGTACCATTTTTCAACCGGAAGCATCCCTCTCTGCTAGAGATAAGGGTGTAGACAGACTTTACACCAAAGCTTTCTTTCCCTGGTCAGACTTAGTCTGTCCCTTATCAATATAGGTGCCATACTCGTCCCTCCCAGTTCTACCACCGAGATGGGGTGGAGATGCACTGGGATAGACCTGATGGCATCCAAGACTGATGTCCAGCTCCTCACCATTAAAACCTTGCTGGCCTCTGATGCCACCTGGGGTGTAATCACAGTAACCTTCAAGAATGCCTCCTAAGCTAAGACCACTGGGGGAAACATTCGTCACCTGGGTGCCTGTGCACAAACCTGAGTATATTCTTGACCACAATAAGACGAGTATGAACATAAAACTTAGATGTTCCTTCCAAGCCTTGCCACACCAGTATAAGTGATAGCAACAGAGATGGTGAAGGGCTGGCCTGTGAGAAAAAATTGATAGGGCCAGTCCTTCCAATTCATTCCCACAGATTCCACAGAAAGAATATCTCAGGAGTTTGGGGCCAAAGCCATTGGAAAGCTTCCTCTGGCCCACTGAGAGCTAGCTTTACCAAAGGAAAAAAAAAAAAAAAACAACTATTTGCATTTCCAATCTGAGTAACCTTTAACCTCAGAGATGCTCTTGGAGCTAGAGCTCCATCTAACTTCTGAACTTTGGATTCCTAGCTAGGCTAGGCACTTCCTGACTACCAATCTAAGTTTGGGACCTAAGTAACAGTACACAGTAACAGCGTAGATCACAAGTCCCTTGAAAGTCTATAATCAGACAGATTAGGTTAGTAGTAATTCCCAAGAAGTTATGAAATGGTCAAAGAGACCGGAAAATTTGACCAAGAAAGGAGAGTTCAGTCCACATGCTTTGTCCATTTTTTGGTCGGTCCCCAAAAGAGACGTTGGGTGCCTCTTGGCATTGACAGATCAGAAACCCTGACAGGTTTCTGCTACAAGCCGTATGAGGTCACTGTGGAACTGCAGAGCAGAGCTCCTCACTTGCTTCGCACAGGGCGTGTCATTCATTCACACAAGCACAAAGTAGAGTTAGTAAAGTAGAGCAGAAAACGTGTTTCCTAGGAGAACAAAGAACTAGAGCTCCAAGCATCCTTACCTTGTCCTGAAGAATCCCAGATGAGCCCCCAAAATGAAAGGTCGTTGCTGACCCACAAAAAGACACTGGGATTCTTAGCTTCCAGAAGAGAAGAATTCAATCCAGGGCAAGAGATGAGGCTTGATCACTCAGAGCTTTTGTGCAATAGAGTTTTATTAAAGTGTAAAAGGAATAGAGAAAACTTCTGACATAGACATCAGAAGGGGGCAGAAAGAGTACCCCTTTGCTAATGTTAGCAGTGGAGTTATATACCTTTTAATTAGTTATTACAATGAATCAAAAGAATGTCTCAAGCTTGTGAAAATTTTACCAGACCTACTCCCACAGGTTACATTTTAAGATAACAATAGAAAGATCCTCCAGACCCATTCCCATAATATACATTCTAAGATATCAGAATTAGTCAGAAGGTTTTCAGGAAGGAGCAACTGTCCTCCAGCTGGATACATTGTTGTTGTATAATCCCTAGTACAGAGTTTAAACTGAGTTGCATAATTGACTAAGACTAAGGAATGCAGAGGGAAAAAATGCTTATCCTTTTCTTCTCCTTGAGAATTTCAGACCCTCAATCTCCACTTCGAAAGCCCTAGACCCTTTTCTCCTCCTTGGGCACCCTGAACTTCTTATCAATCTGCCTAGGAATTGACTCTCACAAGGAAGCCTGGCAGGCTGCAGTTCATGGGGTCATAAGGAATCAAACATGAATAAGCAACTGAACTGGACTGAGCTGAGGGATGAAGAAGATATACATGCAATCAGAGTAGTCTAGTATGGGGAGTCAGAACTCAAAGAGGATGAAGGGATAAGATCCACAAAAGCAGGGAAAGGAGGTGTGTTGCATGAGATGTCAGAAATAGAGCAGGGAAAATAGGATATCTATGGTAGGGCTTGTCATGGGTAGTTAGTGTCAAAGTGGGATTAAGAGGAATTCACAGAGAAGAGCAGCTTGACACGAGAAGTTCGTTTAGTCTGGGATATAGTACATAGGAGGCTGGCTTGGAATTCAGAATAATAGCCAAAGTCCAGATAAGAGCAAATCCATGAGGAGGAGGAGGCAGTTTGTGGAGACAGTCAAGGGGCCAAGCAAGGGAATGAAGACATCCATGTCTGGAGGTGGGGCATCCCTGTATAGACAGTTAGAGGATGAGTAGAAAAAGGAGTGTCTGCACATGGTGGTGTCCCAGTGCAGAGTATCAAAACCCAAGCAAGGTAAGGGGGCATGTTTATAAAAGGGTTGCCTGGGGTGGTTGGCAGAGTTTGAATATGTTGAGAAAGGCATTAATATGGGTTGGGGGCAATAAGCAGTTTGTAATATAAGAGACTGCACTGTATAGGGGAAACACACACACACATACAAGCATGCACATGCACATGTACATTTTCCAAACTCATTCTAATGAGAGAAACTGGGAAATGAGTACAAATAGGCCTCGTATGTTGGAATCTAAATTTCAAATTCCACTAAAAATAATTGTTCATTCTTATAGAAATTGTTAATTTCATGGCTAGAGCAGGGAAAGTACAAAATGAGTGTGGAATGTCTTGCACCAAAAGCATCAAATTGTTCAAATAATGATAAGGAGATGCCAAAAGGACAGAGAAGCCAGCTTTAAAAGTTTCCCACTGTCTAAGGATGGAATAATGTGAGCATCAAAATAAATAATGATAGTGAGAGATCATGATTCATTTAGTAAAATTAGCAACTATTGATCAAGTAGATATAAATAATAAATCTAAGGCTTGAAGAGAAACAAAGAACTTACATACTTTAAAGTACAAAAAATGTATTAATTATAAGATAAAGTGAAAGTGAAAGTTGCTCAGCCATGTCCTATCTTTGTGGCCCCAATACAGTCCATGGAATTCTCCAGGCCAGAATACTGGAGTGGGTAACCTGTCCCTTCTCTATGGTATCGTCCCAACCCGGGGATCTAACTCAGTTCTCCCACATTGCAGGTGGATTCTTTAACATGTGAGCCACAAGGGAAGCCCAAGAATACTCCAGGGGTAGCCTATCCCTTCTCCAGCAGATCTTCCTGACCCAGGAATCGAACCAGGGACTCATGAATTGCAGGCAAAATCTTTAACAACTGGGCTATGAGGGAAACCCATCAATTGCGAGAGAGGGGAGTATAAATTGACAGTGGAAAAGCTTGTCTGCAACCAATTCAATAAAATGATCCAAGTAAACATCATCAACAATGGGACACACTGAAACTTTGGATCACCTGATAGAATGAAATGGTATGAACACAATATTCATTCCATCATTTTCCTGTCAAAGATGTAAAATATGAAATTCATCATAAGCAAATACCAGATAAACCAAAGTTGAGGAGAATTCTACAAAACAACTGGCCTCTATTTTTGGCATCCAAATAACACTGAGCTCATAGAATGAGTTAGGAAGTGTTCCTTTCCGCTTCTATTCATACACTTAGAATGCATGAATGGATAATTAACAAGACTCTTTATTTAAATATTTGGTAGAATTCACCTGCCAAAGCTATCTGGGTGTAAGTGTGTTTGGGGGGCCACTTATGTGAGGTGGGTTGGGGAAGAAGTTTAAAAATTACTAATTCTATCTCTTTGCTATTCGGATTTTTATGTTTGTCTTGAATCAATTTGAGTCATTTGTGTATTTTTAGAAATTTGTCCATTTCATCAACATTTTAAAATCTGTACCATGGTATTCCCTTACAATTATATTTATCTCTCTAAAGTTGGTAGTGATTTTTCCTATTTTATGTTGATTTTAGTAATTTGTGTCTTCTTCCTCCCTTTCTCAATATTCTTAAAGTTGTGTCAAGTTATTGCTCATTCTAAATAACCAACTCTTGAGTTGTTGATTCTCCCTGTGATTTTTCTCTTCTCCATTTCATTTATTTCGCTCCTATATTTATTTTTTACTATGTCTGCTAAATTTGAGTTTAGTTTGTTACATCCCCTAAATGAGGTGTGGTGTGATTATGTTTTCAGTCTTCTCAAACTACTGTTGACCCTTGGACAACAGGAGTGTGAATTGTTCAGGTACAATTATACAAAGATTTTTTTCTTTCCATTATCAAAAACTACAGCACTAAACGATCTGCAGCTGGTTGAATCTGCAGAGTTGAAATCAAAGATGTGGAAGAACCACATAGATGGAGGGCTGACTATAATTTATACATGAATTGCTGATTGTAAGAAAGGTTGTTGCCCTAAGCCCTGCATTGTTCAAAGGTCATGTCTACTATTTCTTGTGATTCTTTATTTGAGTCTTTGATTATTTAGGAGTCTGTTGTTTAATTCCCACATATCTGTTTGTTTCTCAACATTTTTTGTTTTCTAATTTCATTATATTCAGAGGATATACTTTATATGATTTCAACCTTTAAATATTCATTTAAGTTTGTCTTATGTCCTAGCATATAGGGTATCCTGGAGAATGTTTCATGACCTCTTAAGAAGAATGCATATCCTGCATTGGTTAGAGTGCTAGTTAGATGTCTGTTTAGTCCAACTGGTTTATATTATCATTCAAGTTCTCTATTTCAAAGTTGATCTTCTGCCTAGTCTTTCTTTTCCTTATTGAAAGTGAATTAGTACAGTCTAAAATTATTGTTGCATTGTCTATTTCTCTCTCCAATTCTACCAGTTTTTTTTTCTTCTACATGGATTTTTGGATTGTCTTCTTAGGTGCCTATATAATTGTTATGTATTCCTAACAATGTGCCCTTTTATCATTATATAAATTCAGTTCAGTTCAGTTCCTCAATTGTGTCTGACTCTTTGTGACCCCGTGGACTCTCTCCAGGCTTCACCATCCATCACCAACTCCTGGAGCTTGCTCAAACTCATGTCCTTCGAATCAGTGATGACATCCAACCATCTCTTCCTCTGTCGTCCCATTCTCCTCCTGCTATCAATCATTCCCAGCATCAGGGTCTTTTCCAGTGAGTCAGTTCTTCACATCAGGTGGCCAAAGTATTGGAGCTTTAGCATCAGTCCTTCAGTGAATATTCAGGACTGATTTCCTTTAGGATTGACTGGTTAGATCTCCTTGCAGTCCAAGGGACTCTCAAGTCTTCTCCTACACCACAGTTCAAAAGCATCAATTCTTTGGTGCCCAGCTTTCTTTATGGTCCAACTCTCACATCCATACATGACTACTGGAAAAACCATAGCTTTGACTATATGGACCTTTGTCAGCAAATAAAGCCTCTGCTTTCTAGGCTGGTCATAGCTTTTCTTCCAAGGAGCAAGCGTCTTTTAATTTCATGGCTGCAGTGATTTTGGAGCCAAAGAAAATAAAGTCTGTCACTCTTTCCACTGTTTCTCATCTATCTGCCATGGAGTGATGGATGCCATGAACTTCCTTTTTGAATGCTGAGTTTTAACCGAGCTTTTTCACTTTCTGCTTTCACTTTTATCAAAAGGCTCTTTAGTTCCTCTTCACTTTCTGCCATCAGGGTGGTGTCATCTGCATATCTGAGATTAGTGATGTTTCTCCTGGCAATCTTGATCCCAGCTTGTGTTTAATCCAGCCCTGCATTTTACATGATGTATTCTGCATATAAGTTAAATAAGCAGGGTGACAGCATACAGCCTTGATGTACTCCTTTCACAATTTGGAACCAGTCTGTTGTCCCATGTCCAGTTCTAGATGTTGCTTCTTGACATGCTTACAGATTTCTCAGAAGGTGGGTAGGGTGGTCTGGCATTACCATCTCTTTAAGAATTTTACACACACACACACACACACACAAAGAATTTTGCAGTTTGTTGTGATCCACACAGTCAAATGCTTTGATGTAGTCAATAAAGCAGAAATAGAAATAGATGGATGTTGACAATTTGATCCCTGATTCCTCTGCCTTTTATAAACATCCAGAAGTTCTCGATTCACGTACTGTTGAAGCCTGGCTTGGAGAATTTTGAGCATTATTTTGCTAGCATGTGAGATGAGTGACATTGTGCAGTAGTCTGAATATTCTTTGGCATTGCCTTTCTTTAGGATTGGAGTGAAAACTGACCTTTTCCAGTCCTGTGGCCACTGCTGAGTTTTCCATATTAACTGACAGATTGAGTGCAACACTTCCACAGCTTCATCTTTTAGGATTTGAAATAGCTCAATTGGAATTATACCACCTCCACTAGCTTTGTTCATAGTGATGCTCCCTAAGGTCCACTTGTCTTTGCACTCCAGGATGTCTGGCTCTACGTGATTGATCACATCATCGTGGTTATCAGTGTCATTAAGATCCCTTTTTTTTTTTTAATAGTTCTGTATTTTCTTGTCACCTTTTCTTGATATCATCTGCTGTTGTTAGGTCCATACCATTTCTGTCCTTCATTTTGCCCATCATTGCATTAAATGTTCCCTTGGTATCTGTAATTTTCTTGAAGAGATCTCTAGTACTTCCCATGTTGTTTCCTCTATTTCTTTGCATGGATCACTGAGGAAGGATTTCTTATTTCTTTTTGCTATTCTGTAGAACTCTTGAGCCACCCGGGAAGCCAGAGAATACTGGAGTGGGTAGTCTATCCCCTTTTCAGGTGGATCTTCCCAACCCAGGAATCGAACCAGGGTCTGCTGCATTTCAGGTGTATTCTTTACTAACTGAGCTGTAAGAAAAGTCCTCAGATGGGCCTTTCTTTTTCTTCTTTGCCTTTAGCTTCTTTTCTTTTCTCAGCTACTTTTAAGGCCTTATCAGACAACCATTTTGCCATTTTGCATTTATTTTCTTAGGGATGTCTTGATCACTGCCAAACCCTATAGCTGAGTGAGTTTTGGAGACCTAATATTTCCATTCCATGGTTCAGAATATGCATAACAAGCTCTTTTAATCAAAGATTTATGGACTACCAGCCATAAACTTAGAACTCCCTACCATATGCCTGGCATGTGGAACCAAATTTACAAAGAGTTGGACCTTGCAAAATCTCCCTTGGAACTCCTGACCCCCTAGCTGTATAAGTTTATTAACCTTTAAGTATTGTGACCCTAAATTTCATTTTTAAATGCTAGGGTTTTTAAATTTTGTTTTGCACTATGATAGAGCTTTAAGATATTGAATATTTCCCAAATGCTTGTTATATACCCGTGCCTTAAGTCACAGTCACCCTCTTGGCCATCAGTCCCCCTTTAGGTTCTCAGAACAACTAAGGAATAACACAAGGAGTTCCCTAGGATTGAACTCTGGGGCAAAAGTGGGTAAGGATGGGCTTCATGGGTATGTGTTCTGCATAATTACACAGGGCCCTAATCTCAGATGCTTGGAAGGGCCTCAAACATGGTTTAATGATCTGCTGTCACCATCTTGAAATTTTGAATCATTTTTAAGTCAGGGACCCCATATATTATTCTTACTGTATTCTGTTTATTATGTAGCCTTTCCTGAGATTCAATATCAATTCTAATTATTCTGCTCAGGACATACCATTAAAATAGTTTAGACATCATCCCTGGTTCTTAATATTGGTAAATCAATCATTAGAACCTTAGAAATCACTCACCACCCATCCATGCATCCAGTTATCTACCTCAATCCAGTTCAACATTTATTTTATACATAACCAGACACTGTGATAGTCACAAAAGTAACTTTCCAGCCTGAAAGTGTCATTTTCTTGAAGGAGAGAGAAGTGACATTTATTAAGTAACTACCATGAGGTAACTTCTATGTTAGGTGCTTTATATAGCACTATTTCAATAATCTTTCAATATTCACCACAATATGAGAGGTATAATACTATAAGTGAGAGAGAGTTACCCATGTTGTAAGTGAGGAAAAGCTTAGGTTAAATAAGACATTTAAAATGTTAAAATTAGAATGGGAGCTCATTGTTATTTTTATGATCAGAACAGTCCTAGGGTCATTCACTCTAAAAATATGTTATTTGAAAAAGCACTTCTAGAGTTGTTGCATCACGAGAAGCTCCATGGTTCCCCTCTATTAGCAAAACAATGGTAGCTGGTAATTTTTTAAAAGAAATATTTAATATATCTAGAAATTGCTCTAAAGTCTACAGCACATGGAGTAACTTTTTTAAAAAAAATGTTTATTTTATTTAGTTTTTTTTTGTTTGTTTGGTTGGTTGCACTGTGTCTTTGTTGTTATGCCTGTACTTCCTGTATTTGCAGCAAGCAGAGGCTACTCTTTATTGTGGTGATCATGCTTCTCATTGTGGTGGCTTCTCTTGTTGCAGAGCTCTAGCTAGCTCTAGGCCTTCAGGCTACAGTAGTTGCAATACACGGGCTCTAGAGTATTAGACTGGAAAGTCTGGGCAAATGAATGGACATATGATGAGATACTGGAAGAATAATTGAAGACAAATAGCAATAAACTAAAAATCATTTAGAATGAGGCAAAATAATACTGTACTTCACAGTATAATAGCTTTATCAATATAAATATTAGTCATTATTTGAAACTGAAGAAAATTAACTCAGCATTGCTATACACATAAGGCATATAAATATATATATATACAGACATAGATATAAACATAATGGCATTTCTATCAGTCATTCATTTCCTTTTATGTTGGATCTTTNCTTTATCAATATAAATATTAGTCATTATTTGAAACTGAAGAAAATTAACTCAGCATTGCTATACACATAAGGCATATAAATATATATATATACAGACATAGATATAAACATAATGGCATTTCTATCAGTCATTCATTTCCTTTTATGTTGGATCTTTGTTTTTTCTCTTGTCTCAAAATGTTTGCTTTTTTATTAAATTGTTTAATTCATTCATATTTTATATCATTATTAATATGATGAAATCTATGCCTGCCGTTTTTTGTTCTAAAGTTCATGTGTTTTTCCCCTTCTTTTATCTTTATTGCCATTCATTTGTAAATGAATGTTTTCAGTGTAGCATTTGGTTTGTTTTAATGATATATTTTAAATTTTATTTTCTTAGTGACTACACTAGGATTTTCTTTATACATGCTAACTTATTATGTCTAACTCAGATTTACACTAACTTAATGACACTGAGAATAAACATTGAGGTCCGGGGAATCAGTGAGCTAAAATAGACCGGAACAGGTGAATATATTTCAGATGACCATTATATCAACTACTGTAGTTTAGAATCCCATAGAAGAAATGGACTAGCCCTCATAATCAACAGAGTCTGAAATGCAGTACTTGGGTGCAACTTACAAAATCACCAAATGATCTCGGTTCAGTTAAAAGGCAAACCATTCAACATCACAGTGATTCAAGTCTATGCTCCTACCACAGATACCAAAGAAACTGAAGTTGATCACTTCTATAGGAGTTAGAAGACCTCCTAGAACTAATACCAAAAACAGTTGTTCTATTCATCACTGAGGATTGGTATGCAAAAGTAGGAAATGAAGAGATACCTGAAGAGATACCTGAAGTAACAAGCAAGCTTGGCCTTGGAAAGCAAAAGGAAGCAGGGCAAAGTCTAACTGTATTCTGCTAAGAGAATGCACTGGTCATAGCAAATACCTTTTTATTTTCTCTTTTGTAAAATTCATGCAGATTTAATATTATTTATCAAAAAGTGGTTACAAAAGACTTTAAAAATCTTCAAAATGGATTACAACATGGATTACAAGAACTTCTTTGATTTGTCCCTTATGTGGCTGATATTCTTTCATCCTGTTATTCTCCCAGTGTCATTTCCATTCATTTGCTCAAAACTACCAATGTGTAATCCTTCTGTGTTTTTATACACAGTGCTTTCTTCTGTATACAATCCATTGTCCTTCATGCCTTCTTTTCATACTGACAGCGTTTTCATATATATGTGAATATATTTGGGGAAAATAATTAGTCTCTTATGAATATTCTAATTTCCACTGTTCCTCAGAATTCTTTTACTTCTGTGTTCTCTGTGGATGCTTTTTCTTATTCTTTATAAAGTTAGGTTGTACATTGGTAAACCAATGGCTGTTTCATGTTGATATTATGCAGAATCCAATGCAACACTGTAATGAAATTACCTTTCAATTAAAAACAAATAAATTTAAAACAAGAATGAATCAGCAGAGTTGGTGTAAAACAAAAGTTAGGTTGTGGTTTGTCTGTTTTATGATTTATTGAAATAACACCATAAGCACATATGTTGTATGTGCATATATATATGTATAAGTAAGTAAGTAAGTGTTAGTCGCTCAGTCGTGCCTGATTCTTTGTGACTCCATGGAATGCAGCTCACCAAGCTCCTCTATCCAAGAGATTTTCCCGACAATGATGCTGGAGTGGGTTGCCATTTCCTTCTTCAGGGGATCTTCCCAACCCAGGGATCGAACCCAGGTCTCTTGCACTGCAGGCAGATTCTTTACCGACTGAGCTACAAAGGAAGCCCATATATATGTATATATATGTATATNTGATGCTGGAGTGGGTTGCCATTTCCTTCTTCAGGGGATCTTCCCAACCCAGGGATCGAACCCAGGTCTCTTGCACTGCAGGCAGATTCTTTACCGACTGAGCTACAAAGGAAGCCCATATATATGTATATATATGTATATACATGTGTGTGTGTGTTCTGTGTGTATTATATATGATTATGATGGGAATTAAACTATAAATGAATTTGAAAAACTGATTTTTTATAATTTCAGTATTCTCATCCAATAACAAAAACTTGATTCTTAATTTGCCAAATCTTCTGTTTTGTCATTTAGTAAAGTTTTTATATTTGTTCCTCACTATTCTTATTTAAAAACTTTTAACTAATTTATTTATTTTAATTGGAGGTGAATTACTTCACAATATTGTGGTGGCTTCCGCCATATGTTGATAGGAATCAGCCATGGGTGCACATGTATCCCCCAATCCTGAACCCTCTTTCACCTCCCTCCCCATCCCATCCCCTTGGATTGTTTCAGAGCACCCGTTTTGAGTGCCATGCTTCATGGATCAAACTTGCAGTGGTCATCTATTTTACATATGGTAATATACATCTTTCAATGCTATTCTCTCAAATCATCCCACCCTTGCCTTCTCCCACATAGTCCAAAAGTCTCTCCTTTACACCTGTGTCTCTTTTGCTGTTTTGCATATAGGATCATCCTTACCATATTTCTAAAGTCCATCTATATGCATCAGTATACTGTATTGTTGTTTCTTTTTCTGACTTACTTCATTCTGTGTAATAGGCTCCAGTTTCATCCACCTCATTAGAACTGACTCAAATGTGTTCCTTTTTATAGCTGAGTAATATTCCATCATGTGTATGTACCACTACTTCCTTATTCATTAATGTGCCAATGGACATATAAGTTGCTTCCATGTCCTAACTATTGTAAACAGTGCTGCGAGNAGTTTCATCCACCTCATTAGAACTGACTCAAATGTGTTCCTTTTTATAGCTGAGTAATATTCCATCATGTGTATGTACCACTACTTCCTTATTCATTAATGTGCCAATGGACATATAAGTTGCTTCCATGTCCTAACTATTGTAAACAGTGCTGCGAGGAACATTGGGGTACATGTCTCTCTTTCAATTCTGGTTTCCTTGGTATGTATGCCCAGCAGAGGGATTGTCATTCTTAATGTCAAAATGTATATTTTTTAATATGCATACATTGATTCACTTTTTATGTTGTAAGTTTCGTAGTGTCAAGTATTTACTATAACATCATACAGCAAAATTTCAATCACCTGAAAAGTCTTCTATGTTTGGAGAAGAAAACGACATCCTTCTCCATTATTCTTGCCTGGGAAACCCCATAGGAGGAGGAGCCTGGTGGGCTACAGTCCATGGAGTGGCAAAGATTCAGACAGGACTTAAGACTGAGCACAATCATTTTTAGGAACACTGTAGACCACACAAAACACATCAGTGGCTCCTAGTTTGTGGCCTCTGGTTGAATATCTTACATTCTCACTTGGGTCTAGGTTCCACAGGGGCACATGCTTATGAGTCTACTCTGCTTATCACAGCATCTTTATTCACACATGGAAAAATAAAAATAGAACATGGACTCACCTTCCCAGTAGAGCACCAGGTTCAGAAAGAATACTCTGGCAAGGAGATGACATTCTCTCACTTCATGTCTCTTTTTAGATTGCCTGCTGGAAATTTTGCCACTTCCTTCACAACCTACTCCCAGTTGACCCCCGAAAGCCACCGTATTCTCTGCCCTGAAGTCATCACAATGGCCAGATGGGTTCTGGCCAGGGCAGGGCCCTCTGTGACCTCACCAGAGGCCCAACTCTGTCTCGTCCTCAGTCTCCAGGTGCCAGGTCAGAACAGCACACCAGGAACCACTTCCTCTCTGCTCACCATTTGGTCCATAAAGTGGTTCTTTTCCTTGCCTATTTATGTCTCCTCTTTTTACACCTTTCTGTTTTCTTGTCTGAGAGATGAAGCCAAAGAAATCCTCGGAAAAGTGCCCTGCAGAAGGCACTTTCGAATTCAGCAGAATCTACCAGAGTATGTGCAAGACTGTCTTGGGATCAAGTTGCACTGGCTTTTTCTCCTCATTGTGCTGTACATGATACTGAAGTTTCCAGGAGACAGTGAAGAGAGTAAGGTGCAGACTCTTCTTGCTCTTTGGGGTTGTTGAATTGGCTCTCTGGGAAAGCACAAACAAAAACACTTCCCTCAACAAAAGTCTACATTCCCTACCTTAACCCAGCTCAAAATGTACTTTGTGAAATATGTGTCTCTGGGTACGGCATCAGAAACTCACCATAGCAACCAGCAGTAACCTCATCCTTCACAATTTGGGCTGTCTGTAAACACATACAATAGCATTGCAATATATGAGCTATGGGGTGACACAGACTTCATTTGAGAGCATTTGTATGTCAAAGCAGGAGACTAAAAGTTGAGTGTTGACAAACTGTATTCAAAATAATAGAACTATTTGAAACAAAAGGAAAAAACTCTGATATTATTTATTACTCTACAGTTTTACCTTTTCTAGAATGTCTTATAATTGGCAACATATAGTGTATAACTTTTTTCAGACTAGCTTATTTTACTTAATAATCACTGCAGATGGTGATTTCAGCCATGAAATTAAAAGACACTTACTCCTTGGAAGAAAAGTTATGATCAACCTAGATAGCATATTCAAAAGCAGAGACATTACTTTGCCAACAAAGGTCTGTCTAGTCAAGGCTATGGTTTTTCCAGTGGTCTTGTATGGATATGAGAGTTGGACTGTGAAGAATACTGAGCGCCAAAGAATTGATGATTTTGAACTGTGGTGTTGGAGAAGACTCTTGAGAGTCCCTTGGACTGCAAGGAGATCCAACCAGTCCATTCTGAAGGAGATCAGCCCTGGGTGTTCTTTGGAAGGAATGATGTTGAAGCTGAAACTCCAGTACTTTGGCCACCTCATGCGAAGAGTTGACTCATTGGGAAAGACCCTGATGCTGGGAGGGATTGGGGGCAGGAGAAAAAGGGGACGACAGAGGATGAGATGGCTGGATGGCATCACTGACTCGATGGACGTGAGTTTGTGTGAACTCCAGGAAGTGATGGCCAGGGAGGCCTGACGTGCTGTGATTCATGGGGTCGCAAAGAGTCGGACACGACTGAGTGACTGAACTGAACATTAATTCAGGTTTCATCCATTTCTTTTTTGGATTTGATAGCTCATTTCTTTTTATTCTTGAATAATATTCTGTTATATTGATGTATCATAGTTTGTCTATCCATTCAGCTATTGAGTTACATTTTGGTGGCTTCCAATTTGTGTGTGTGTGTGTATGTGTGAGAGAGAGAGAGTTGGAATTAAGTTGTTATATAAACCATATGCATGTTTTTGTGTGGGTGTTAGCTTTCAAATCGTTTGCTAAACTATCTAGGCACATAAATGCTAAAACATATGCTATGGCAATGTTCAGCTATGTAAGAAATTTCTTTCAAAGTGACTGTGTCATTTTGCATCCCCTGTAACAACAACTGAGAGTTCCTGTTGTTCCTCATCTTTGCCAGTAATTGGTATTGTCAGATTTTTGTATTTGGCCATTCCAATAATTGTAGAGTGGTATCGTATTGATTTCACCAGTCTACTTTAAAAAGTTATCTTCTTTGATAAAATTCAACATCCATTTATGATAAAAACTCTCCAGAAAGCAGGAATAGAAGGAACATACCTCAACATAATAAAAGCTATATATGACAAACCCACAGCAAACATTATCCTCAATGGTGAAAAATTGAAAGCATTTCCCCTAAAGTCAGGAACAAGACAAGGATGTCCACTTTCACCGCTACTATTCAACATAGTTCTGGAAGTTTTGGCCACAGCAATCAGAGCAGAAAAAGAAATAAAAGGAATCCAAATTGGAAAAGAAGAA
>SJYX01015112.1:25744-59988 GCA_006410675.1 Oreotragus oreotragus | reverse complement strand
CGGGGAAGGCAATGGCACCCCACCCCAGTACTCTTGCCTGGAAAATCCAATGGACGGAGTAGCCTGGTGGGCTGCAGTCCATGGGGTCGCTAACAGTCGGACAGACTGAGCGACTTCACTTTCACTTTTCTCTTTCATGCATTGGAGAAGGAAATGGCAACCCACTCCAGTATTCTTGCCTGGAGAATCCCAGGGATGGGGGAGCCTGGTGGGCTGCCGTCTATGGGGTCACACAGAGTCGGACACGACTGATGTGACTTAGCAGCAGCAGCAGCAGCATACTTACTAGGTATTATTCAAATCTGTGTTAGTGTCAGTTGCAGTTGTACATTTACTCTGAATTTTTAAGTACAATCATATACGCATCTTATCAGAATTTTGACTTTGCTGTGTGTCTCCTTGATGTGATTTTGAAAAACTAAATGCTCAGTATTTTAATATTTTTATAGCCGGTGCCTCTTCTCTACTAAGATTCAAAAGAATCCACTTACATTATGTTATAAAGAGGGAATATGTATAAAATATGTTGATATAGTTACTGAAGGTAATATATTTTCAAAAGCAAAGTAAATAAGCTATTTGCTTTGTGCTAGCATAATTAAATTTCTCTCAATGTATTTTGTAATTATGAAAGTCCAAATGCTCTTGCATATAGTCTATAAACAGAGAAGATAAAGTAGCAAGTGCCACAATAGAACATTCATTTATAGAAATTAAAGTTTGGTTTAATTAGTTTAACTCAGAGTCTTGTTCAGTTATCAATATTCTGTCAGTAAAGAGAACGTGCTAGTAATCTTGAGGGCAACACTATTTTAATCAATACATTCTAATGCTTTTGATTTTCAAGACGAAAGAAATCTTAAAGTAGACACTTGTTTTTGAGTGCATGGTACTATTCCTAATGAGTATTTTTCTAAAATAGCATATTGTCATTAGTAAAATGTACGTTCTGTTTACTTACAACACTAAAGTGACATGACAAAAGATATGTTAAATATATTTGGGACTGAAATATACACACTGGTATATTTAAAATGGATAACCAACAAGGACTTACTGTATACCACAGGAAACTCTTCTGAATATTCTATAATAATGTAAATGGGAGTAGAATTTGTAAAAGAATAGATATATGTATAATGAATAACTTGGCTGTACATGTGAAACTAACAACATTTTTCACCAATTATACTAAAATATAAAAGAAAAATTAAAAAAAATTTCATACATAGAAGGCAAATAGCAATAAACTAAAAATCATTTAGAATAAAGCAAAATATTACTGTACTTCACAGTATAATAGCTTTATCAATATAAATATTAGTCATTATTTGAAATTGAAGAAAATTAACTCAGCATTGCTATATAACATATAGCATATATATATAAATGTACATATACAGACATAGATATAAACATAATGGCATTTCTATCAGTCTTTTATTTCCTTTTATATTGTCCCATTATAATAGAATCTGTGCTTGTTATCTTTCTATTAATATTCTGAAAATATTTTCTTTCATTCAGCAGATATTTATTAAGCACCTATTATGTGTCAGAGTGTTTCATGCACTGGAGTTATGCAGGCTTAGGGCAACATCCTTTTCTGCATTTGATAATTTGAGTATGAATTATAATCGGTCCTCCATTTTTGTGGTTCTTCCACATCTGTGATTTAACCTCTGCAGATTCACCAACTGCATATCATGTAGTGGTCTAGTATTTACTGGAAAAAAAAGAAATCTTTGTATCAGTTGACCTCCACAGTTCACACTTCAATTGTCCAAAGGTCAACTGTATTTTGAGAAGAATGAAACACACACACACACACCACCTAAGTTAGGGATGTAGCAAACTAAACTCAAATTTAGCAGAATACTAAATGATAAATATAGGAGCAAAATAAATCAAATTGAGAAGAGAAAAACACAGAGAGAATCAACAAGTCAAAAGTTTTTATTTAAAAAGATCAATAAGTTGACACTTTAATGATATTGGTGAAAGAGAGGAAGAATATTACACAAATTACTGAAATTAGGAATAAAAAAGGAAAAATTACTATCAACTTTAGAGAAATAAATATTGTAAGTGGATATCATGGCACGAGTTAGAAAATATAGATGAAATGGACAGATTTATAGAAATACATAAATCACAGAAATTGATTCAAGAAGAAAATAAAAATCTGAATAGCAAAGAGATAAAATTATTAAATTTCAAAATTCTTTACCAACCCACCTCAGAAAAGGCCCCGCCATACCACACCAAGACCCAAATAGCCTCTCTGGTGAATTCTACCAAATATATAAATCAAATGTCATGCCAGAGAGAACAAGATGGCAGAGGATTAGGTGGACATGGACTACATCTCTCCCCACAGATACATCAGGAATACACCTTCAGACACAGAAGTGCCTGCAGAAAACCAGCAAAGAGTGGACAGGAGCACCTGACAAGCAGAAAAAAATATATCAAACCACACAAAACTTGGTAGGAGGAGGGAACTAGGGGGGAAAACAGGAGTGTTAGTTGGACTGGACCTGCACTTATGGGGTGGAAAATCTGAAGCAGGGGTCCGATCCCCACATCTGGGCAATTGTCTGAGTCAGAGGAGAAACATTTAAGGCTGAGAGTGAAACAGCTAATCTGTGGCAGCCTAAATGGAATGAAAGTCAGACAGCCCTTGCCACAGCCATATATACACTGGACAGGGATGTAGGTCCCCTGGAAGGCACAGTNAATTGTCTGAGTCAGAGGAGAAACATTTAAGGCTGAGAGTGAAACAGCTAATCTGTGGCAGCCTAAATGGAATGAAAGTCAGACAGCCCTTGCCACAGCCATATATACACTGGACAGGGATGTAGGTCCCCTGGAAGGCACAGTGGCTGGGAGCTGGAGTTTAGGGATTGTAGAACAATTCCAGGGCAAGGGCTGCTGCTGACTCCAGAGAGAGAGGGGGATGTGAGGGAGGAGACTGTAATGGGAAATACCTGTGGAAGAAATCCAGGCAGCCATGGTAGCAAAGTGATACTGCTGAGTCATCTATAGTGGGTGGAGCTATCACCAAAGCCTCTCTCACCACATATGCCAGCATCAGAAGCTGAACAATAGAGAGGTTGGCCCATCAATGCCTGACACACTGAACTACAGAGTAGGACCCCACCCAGGGTGCTCCTTTAAATGCCTGACAAGCTGATATACAGAGGAAGATCCCAGCTGGGGGTGCCTGTCTATGTGCCTGACGCATCAAACAAAAGAGAAAGACCCCAGGCAAGGGAGCCTTCTAAGTGCCTGAATGGACAGAGCTATGGAGAAAGATTGACCAAAGAGGCCTTCTGATCGCCAGCTATAAGAGGCCCAAAAAAGACTCTGATAGGTCCATAACTCCTGCAGCGGAGAAAGTCTGTGTACCTGCACACTTGGTGATGCCAAATCAAGCAGCTGTGACACTTTCACACTCAACTCTCACTGGGGCAGTGATGCCATATCAAGCAGCTGTGACACTTTCACACTCAACTCTCACTGGGGCAGTGCTGCCAAAGGCAAAAATTGCTTTGTATCTATGCATGCAGGGTCACTTTGGTCATGTCCGAATCTTTGCAACCCTGTAGACTGTGGCCTGTCAGGCTTCTCTGTCACGGGGACTCTTCAGGCAAGAATACTAGACTGTATTGGCCAATACTGGTTGCCATGCCCTTCTAGAGCACTATATTTCTTGCTGTCCTAGCTGCCAACTCCCCTAAGGATCTAGTGCTGTCAGAACCCCAGTGACCCAAGCAGCTGCACCACCTCCAAACCTGGCCTTCACAGGGGGAAACCCACATCCCCCAGGACAGCCTTAGGAGCAAACCCCAGTGGACAACCCACATGAAAAGCTGGAAATAAAACCACAGTTGAAACACAGGGGCAGTTGGGCTAAGGAAGAAGACCCAAACACTTCCCACAAGCTGTGTAAGCTTCAGATTAAATCCACATGATCAACTAGGCAGACTCTGTATCTATGGAATATATAAAAGGACACTGAGAACTCTCACAAAATAAAACACAATAGTTCTTTTAGCTGTGGACACTGGAGGCAAGAACACACAAGTGTAGGGCCAGATTATAATCTGAGCTACCTCCACAACAGGTCTTGAGATCAGCACAGTGTTGGAGGGCATCTTAGGAAGGTGAGGTGGATGGCAACTCCCAGCAAGAGAAAGGACACTGACAGCAGTGATTCAAGAAAACCATTTATTATTCTTAAGTTTTGACTTGTTCTGTAGATACTTTCAGATTTTTTTCCCTTTTTTCCCCTTTATTTTCCCCCTCCTTTGTAGTTGTCGATTTTATTGGCACTATGATGCCAAAGCCTTTGACTGTGTGAATCACAATAAACTGTGGAAAATTCTGAAAGAGAAGGGAATAGCAGATCACCTGACCTGCCTCTTGAGAAACCCACATGCAGGTCAGGAAGCAACAGTTAGAACTGGACATGGAACAACAGACTGGTTCCAAATAGGAAAAGAAATACATCAAGGTTGTATATTGTCACCCTGCTTATTTAACTTATATGCAGAATACATCATGAGAAACACTGGGCTGGAAGAAGCACAAGCTGGAGTCTAGATTGCTGGGAGAAATATCAATAACCTCAGATATACAGATGACACCACCCTTATGGCAGAAAATGAAGAGGAGCTAAAAAGCCTCTTGATGAAAGTGAAAGTGAAGAGCGACAAAGTTGGCTTAAAGCTCAACATTCAGAAAACGAAGATCATGGCATCTGATCCCATCACTTCATGGCAAATAGATGGAGAAACAGTGGAAACAGTGTCAGACTATTTTGGGGGGCTCCAAAATCATTGCAGATGGTGACTGCAGCCATGAAAGTAAAAGACGCTTACTCCTTGGAAGAAAAGTTATGACCAACCTGGATAGTATATTCAANCTCAGAGCTTTTGTGTAATAAAGTTTTATTAAAGTATAAAGGAGATAGAGAAAGCTTCTGACATAGGCATCAGAAGGGAGCAGAAAGAGTACCCCCCTGCTAGTCTTCAGCTGGATGTTATATAGTCACCAGCAGTCTGTTAATGAAAGAAAGGAATGTCTCAAAGCTTAGAATAGCACCAGGCCCCTCACCCATAAGAGGTATTTTGGGATAACCTTGGCTCCAAATGGTTTATCTTGGGCCATAAAATGATTAACTTGAATCTTGAAGAAGGGCAGATCACCATACAAATAGTTTTATTTACATAGTTTAGAGGAACAATATCGGAGTATAACATACTGGTTTATCAAGTAGGTTCTGAGCCCAAAAGGCAGAACTGACTTGAAGACAGAGTTTGGGGTTAATGCATAGTACAGTAGCATAGCTTAAGATAAACATTTCCATGTTTGTTTCCTCCTGCCGCTTAAGAGAGGTAAAATGTCTGACACTTGCAGGCTATTTCCTCCGTCTGGAGACCCCTGGCCTTCCTGCCTGTTACCCTCTCAGTCTGTCTAGTCAAAGCTATGGTTTTTCCAGTGGTCTTGTATGGATGTGAGTTGGACTGTGAAGAAAGCTGAGCGCCAAAGAATTGATGCGTTTGAACTGTGGTGTTAGAGAAGACTCTTGAGAGTCCCTTGGACTGCAAGGAGATCCAACCAGTCCATTCTGAAGGAGATCAGCCCTCGGATTTCTTTGGAAGGAATGATGCTAAAGTTGAAACTCCAGTACTTGGCCACCTCATGCGAAGAACTGACTCACTGGAAAAGACTCTGATACTGCGAGGGATTGGGGGCAGGAGGAGAAGGGGACGACCGAGGATGAGATGGCTGGATGACATCACTGACTCGATAGACGTGAGTCTGAGTGAACTCCGGGAGATGGTGATGAACAGGGAGGCCTGGCGTGCTGTGATTCATGGGGTCGCAAAGAGTCGGACACGACTGAGTGACTGAACTGAACTGATAATACATGTCATAGAAGGAGGAGAGATGATAGAATAGAAGGATGTGCGACTGACCTGAACTGTTGCCTAGGGAGATGAATGGCTTGATAATAAGTCAATAAAAGGGGGAGGGTAAGATAGCCCCCTTCCCTACTTGGAATCAGACAGTCCCCACAACAGAGCCAGACTGGATTATAGCATGGTTAAAGAAAGATGGTTACCAGAGTCACTCTGTCAGATGTATTCTTGAAGAACTCAGGCGACCACATGCTACGACTTTAAACTCTGTCAAACTGACAAGCATATAACATGGAGAGAACGAAGTTCCTGGTAAATTCTTAGACAGAATGTGGGAAGCCCTTCAGAGATTCAGTGAGATTGATCTCTAAAATGCAGAGGGAGGAGTGATCTTAAAAGGTAGATTTCTCACTCAGTCAGCTCCAGATATCTGCTATAAACTACTAAGACAGGTGTATGGAATATATCAGTCTTAGACAACCTGTCCAACTGGTCCAGACAGTTTATTATGGAAGAGAATAGGGAGGAAAAGAGGCAAAAAAAAAAAAAAAAGACTGGGAAAGACTGAAGCCCCAGCAATGGCTCTCAGGTCTGCTATGAAACAGCCAGAGGAAAATGTCCTGAGGGACCCACCCAGGTGAAAAGGGACAGACTTACTATTATTGTGGAAAGGAGGGACTGCTCAAGCAGGATTGCTCTCAGGCGCATAAGCCACTCACAGCTCCATGTCTGGTCTGCAAATGACCACACTGGAGAAGAGAATGCCCTCAGAGACACAGGCCCAGGGGTCAGACTCTCAAGACAATGAGGACTAAAGGTGCCCAGGGGTCCCCACAAAAGCTCCCATCCTAATCGCACCTGAGCAACCCTGGGTAATAACTGTGGGGGGAAAACCAGTCAATTTCCTTTTAGACACTGGGGCAAGTTACTATGTGCTTATTGAAGCCCCTGGCCCGCTTTCTCCCTGAGCCACTTCTGTAATAGGAGTGTCTGGATGAGTCAAACGTTATTATTTCAGTTGTCCTGTAAGCTGCAGCTGGAACTTTGTGCTGTTTTCACACGAGTTTCTGATCATGCCAGAGTCTTCCTCACCCCTTTTGGGGAGGGATATACTGAGCAAGGTCCATGCCTCTGATTTCATGAATATGGAGCCCTCTTTTTCTCTCCCATTAACTGAACAAGATGCAAATCCTAGAATGTGGGCTGAATGAAATATGTATACTATCATGTAAGAAATGAATTGCCAGTCTATGTTCAATGCAGGATGCAGGATGCTTGGGGCTGGTGTATGGGGATGATCTGGAGGGATGAAGTGGGGTGGGAGGTGGGAGGGGGGTTCATGTTTGGGAGTTCGTGTAAAAAAATAAATAAATACAAAAAATAAAAATACAAAAAATAAAAAAAAAAACTGTGTGGGTCGAGCACAAATGCTATTCATGTTATTGTCAGCTCAAAGACCCTCACCTATTTCCACATAGAGAGAAATATCCTCTAAAACCCAAGGTTAAGGAAGGGTTAAAGCCAATAATTGAGAATTTAAAGGCACAGGGGTATTTTGGGTGGAAAAATTCAAAAGTTAAATGGTGACTATTTTAAGATTTACAAATAATAAATGAGGCTGCGGTTCCTTTACACCCTGTGGTGCCTAATTCTTATACTTTTTTGTCTGAAATTCATGAATGAGCCAAGTATTTTTCAGTCATTTATTTGAATGCCTAATCACATCTAAAGGGAGGAGGGCCATAGGCCCTGAGAAAATTAAGCCTATAGTTAATCATTCCCATATGAATTTAAGACAACTGAAAGGATTTTGGGGCATCACATGCTACTGCCACAGTTAGATTCTGGGTTATGAGGAACTTGCCCAGCCTTTATATAATCTTGTAACTGAAACTCAGCAAGCCCAAACCAAGCTGGTTTGGTCTCCAGATACCCAAAAGGCTTTTAAGCTCCTCAAACTGCTCTCCTGCAAGCTCCCACTTTGAGCTTGCCCACAGGGTCAGAATTTAATTTGTTTGTCACTGAAAGAAAAGATATGGCCCTGGGAGTTATGACACAACTCTGAGTGCCTCACCAACAAATGGTAGCTTATCTAAATAATTTAAGGGTGATAGCTACTATTGCTCTATTAGTGCAAACTCTTAGTGTACTGACCTCTCATGATGTGAGTATTCACATTTAAGATGTGAATCTTAAACTCTAAGGTTTAAACTCTAAGGTTTGCATAATAGATAGTCGGCTTCTTAAATATCAGTCATTGTTAGAAGGACCAATAACTAAGCTTAAAGTTTGTGAAAACTTAATCCTCCCACTTTTCTTTCTGAGAAGGAAAATGAAACACCTGATGATGATTGTTGCCAATTTATAACTTCAAACTATGCAGCTTGGGAAGATCTAATGGATACCCCTTTAGACAATTCTGCCATAGAAATATTTACAGATGCCAGTTCTTTTGTTAAGGATGAGAAGCAGAAAGCAAGTTACACCATTGTGACAGTTAAACAGGTTTTAGAAGCAAAGTCTCTCCCCCCAGGAATGAGTGTTCAACTAGCATAGCTTGTGGCTCTGTCCTGAGCTCTAGAGTTAAACAAAGGGCAGCAAGTGTGTCCTGTTGAGTCTCTACATGCTGTTTATGAATCATGCTGTTTATGAATATTCTAATCCGAGCCTCTTAGGTAAAGCTGTATTTTCTGCCTCGGAGAATCATTTAGTTGTAGACAGAAGGTAAGTTGAAAAACACTTTGGTTTCTTTTGTTTTATTCAGTCAACATCTTCCTTATTCAAACCCTTGAGTTTTGTTGTTGTTGTTGTTTTTTAATGAAACAGTCTGCTTGGAACTCCTTGTCAGGTGGTCCTCTAGGAGTACATTTTCACTTAATCAGCTTAGTTACAGGTATAGTACTAACTAGTCACAGAACTCTCATCTCAAAACAGTGTTCATAAAGAAGGATCCAGTGTATCCTGTTTGAGTCTTTACACAGTTCAGAAATATCCTCTGTGTGAGTGTTGAAATTGAGCCTCTTGACTAAATGTTTATTTCCAGCCTTGGAAAGCTCTTTAGTTGTACACTGAAAGTTAGGAGAAAAACACTTTGGTTGTTTTTATACTGTTAGGTTCAACAACTTCCTTATTTGAATGCTTAAGTTTTCAGCAAGTAACAATCTGCTTGGAACTCCTTGTTAGGAGGTACACTCAGAGAACATGGTTAGTATATGTATAGTACTATCTAGTCACAGAACACTCAACTCATATCAGTGTTCACAAAGAATGGTCCAATGTGCCATGTTTGAGTCTACACTCTTCAGTTACATGCTTTGTGTGAATTTTAAAATCTGAGTCCCTTGACTATGGCTCAGAAAGAAAGTTAGCTGTAGACGGAAACTTAGTTGAAAGACACTTTGTTCTTGTTGCATTCACTCAACAATTTCCTTAAGCTAAACTGTGAATTTCCCAAAAGTAAGAAGCTGCTTGGAACTCTTTATTAAGACGTTATGCCAGAGTGTATTTTCACCTAATCAGGTTAGTTATAGGTATAATACTAACTAGTCCCAGAACTCTCAGATCACACCAGTGTTCCCAAAGAAGCATCCAATGTGTCTTGTTTGAGTCTCTACACTGTTTGGAAAAATTCTGTGTTAATATTGAAATGTGAGCCTCTTGGCCAAAGGTGTATTTTCTGCCTCAGAAAGCTAGCCAGTTGTAGATGGAAAGTTAGTTGAAAAACATGTTGGTTGCTTTTGTTGTATTCAGTCAACATTTCCTCCATCTAACACTTGAGTTTTCTGAAAGAAATAAGCTCCTTGGAACTCCTTGTTAGGCAGTCATCTCAGAGTACATTTTTACCTAACCAGGTTAGTTATAGGTATAAAAAAAGAAAGTGAAGTCTTTCAGTCATGTCCAACTCTTTGCAACCCCATGGACTGTAGCCGACCAGGCTCCTCTGTCCATGGGATTTTCCAGACAAGAATACTGGAGTGGGTTGCCATTTCCTTCTCCAGGGGATCTTCCCAGCCCAGGGATTGAACCCAAGTCTCCTGCATTGTTCAATTCAGTTCAGTTCAGTCACTCAGTCGTGTCCGACTCTTTGCGACCCCATGAATCGCAGCATGCCAGGCCTCCCTGGCCATCACCAACTCCCAGAGTTCACTCAGACTCATGTCCATCAAGTCAGTGATGCCATCCAGCCATCTCATCCTCTGTCATCCCTTTCTCCTCCTGCCCCCAATCCCTCCCAGCATCAGAGTCTTTTCCAATGAGTCAACTCTTCACATGAGGTGGCCAAAGTACTGGAGTTTCAGCTTCAACATTATTCCTTCCAAAGAAATCCCAGAGCTGATCTCCTTCAGAATGGACTGGTTGGATCTCCTTGCAGTCCAAGGGACTCTCAAGAGTCTTCTCCAACACCACAGTTCAAAAGCATCAATTCTTTGGCGCTCAGCTTTCTTCACAGTCCATACAAGACCACTGGAAAAACCATAGCTTTGACTAGACGGACCTTTGTTGGCAAAGTAATGTCTCTGCTTTTGAATATGCTATCTAGGTTGGTCATAACTTTTCTTCCAAGGAGTAAGTGTCTTTTAATTTCATGGCTGCAGTCACCATCTGCAGTGATTTTGGAGCCCCCCAAAATAAAGTCTGATACTGTTTCCACTGTTTCCCCATTTATTTCCCATGAAGTGATGGGACCAGTAGGCAGACGCTTTTACCATCTGAGCCACCAACAAAGTCTGACACAACTGAGCGACTTCACTTTCACTTCCTACCCTGCCATCTAGTGGCTAACATCTGAACAACAGGACACCGGAGAGTTACAGGTACGATGACATGGCTGGATGGCATCATGGACTCGATGGACAGGAGTTTGGGTAACCTCCGGGAGTTGGTGATTGGCGTGCTGCGGTTCATGAGGTCGCAAGGAGTTGGACACGACTGAGCGACTGAACTGACTGACTGACTAACCAATCACAGAAAGCTGGATTCTTACCAGCTTCCTACAAAAAAGCTTACGGTTTGTCCTGTTTGATTCTCTACACACATCAGAAACATGCTGTGTGTGAATCTTGAAACCCAAGCCTCTTGGCTAAAGCTGCATTTTCTGCTTCAGAGAGCTCATTAGTTTCGGACTAAATGTTAGTTAAAAACAACTTTGGTTGCTTTCATTTTATTCAGTCAATAACTTCATTAGTATAATGCTTGTGTTTTCTGAAGAGAACACTTCTGCTTTGAACTCCTTGTTAGGAGGTCATCTCCGAGGACATTTTCACCTAAGCAGGTTACTTATAGGGATAATACTAACTAGTTACAGAATCCTTGCCTCAAATCAAGTTTCACAAGGAAGGATACAGTGTGTCCTGTTTGAGTCTTCACATTGTTCAGTAACATGCTTTTTGTGAATCTTGAAATATGAAGCTCTTGACTACAGCTCAGAATGCTAGTGAGTTGTAGACTGAAACTTAGTTGAAAAATGCTTTGATTGCTCTTGTTGTATTCACTCAACAACTTCCTTAAGCTAAACCTTGAGTTTCTGAAGGATAGAGCTCCTTGGAACTCTTTATTAGGAGGTTATCTCAGAGTATATTTTCACCTAACCAGGTTAATTATAGGTATAATACTAACTAGTCCCAGAACTCTCAAATCACACCTTGTTCACAAAGAAGCATCTGGTGTCTCCTGTTTGAGTCTCTACACTGTTCAGAAGTGTTTTGTGTTAATATTGAAATGAGAGCCTCTTTCCCAAAAGTGTATTTTCTGCCTTGGAAAGCTAGTCAGTTGTAGACAGAAAGTTAGTTGAAAAACACGTTGGTTGCTTCTGTTGTATTCAGTCAATACTTCCTTAGTCTAATGCTTGAGTTTTCTAAAAGAAATGGGTTCCTTGGAACTACTTGCTGGGTGGTCATCTCAGAGAACACTTTCACCTAAACAAGTTAGTTATAGGTATATTATTAATTAATCACAGAATTCTCAGATTACACCAGTGTTCAAAAAGAATCATCCACTGTGTTCTGTATAGTCTCTACACTGGTCACGCACATGCTGTGTGTAAATGTTGGAATCTGAGTCTCTTGACTAAAGATGTATTTTCTGCTTTGCAATGCTAGTTAGCTGTAAACTGAAAGTTAGTTGGGCAGTGCATGTCTGGCAGTAGGTTTGGGGTTTCTATGGGTTCGGTATGTTGTGCAGTTCTTCTGGCTTTGTCAGTGTTAGTCACATCTATTTCTGCAGCCAAGTCAAAGTGGCCATCTCAGCAGCACATCACTGCTTCCAGCCCCCTACTTGTCCCTGGAATCTTTGCTGGTGCTTCTGTTCCCTGGTCCCACCTTACACTGCACACATAAGCTTGCTAGGTAGGGGTTTCTGTGCATCTTTTCTTGGCTCCCCGACCATGCCCTGTGCATCATGGAAACTTGTGGGGGTTTCCCTCAGCTCCGTGAGCTCACCCTCTGTGTTGTGGGGATTCTGTGTACTTGGCTCCCTGGGCTCGCTCTCTGTGTCATGTGGCTTGTGTGCACTTGTCTTGGCTCCCCAGCCTGCCCTGTATGTCAAGGGGCTTGTGTGTTCTTCTTTTGGCTCCCTGGGCCTGCCCTCTGTGCCCCGCAATTTGTGCGTGCTGGAAAGATTTGTATGCCACACCTCTCTTGATCCTTTGGGCCTGCCCTCTGTGCTGTGAGTGTTGTGTGCACTGGAGAGGTTTGTATGCTGTGCCTCTCTGGGCACACCAGGCCCTCCCTTTGGGCGGTAAAGCTTTTGATTTCTCCAGCAATTTTGAATGAGATTCTCGCTGGTTATAGTAATCTTGGTTGTAGTTTTTTTTCCCTTTCTTTTTAAGTATATCCTGCCATTCCCTTCTGGCCTGTAGAGTTTCTTTCGAAAGATAAACTGTTATTCATATGGGTTTTCCCTTTTCATACTGTTCATGGGGTTCTCAAAGCAAGAATACTGAAGTGGTCTGACATTCTCTTCTCCAGTGGACCACATTTTGTCAGAATTCTCCACTATGACGCATCCATCTTGGGTGGCCCTACATGGCATGGCTCATAGTTTCGTTGAGTTAAACAAGGCTGTGGTCCATGTGATTAGATTTGTTAGTTTTCTGTGACTGTGGTTTTCAGTCTGTCTGCCCTCTGATGGAGAAGGATAAGAGGCTTATGGAAGCTTCCTGATGGGAGAGACTGACTGAGGGGGAAATTGGATTTTGTTCTGATGGGCAGGGCCATGCTCAGTAAATCTTTAATCCAATTTTCTGTTGATGGGTGGAGCTCTGTTCCATCCCTGCCATTTGCCTGGGGCCAAACTATGGTGGAGGTAATAATATTCAATGGTGTATGTAAATCATAACCATAGTGCAAAGGTTAAAAACAATTAAAAAATATGAAGCTACAATAATTTGCTAATGAATATACAGTATAAAAAAGATGTAAACTGTGATACCAAAAATATAGAATGTGTTTGGGAGAAAGAAAAATGTTGATACTTTGTATGCTAACAAATTTATGTTGTTATTAGGTTATAAGGTATTTTATGTAAGCCTCATTGTAACCACAAAGCAAAAACCTATAGTCAATACACAAAAGTGAAATAAATCAAAGTATATTACTACAGACAATTATTAAATCACAAAGACATCAAGAAAAAAATGTAACAAAGAATCTATAATATTCTCAGAAAGCAATTCAGTTCAGTTCAGTCGCTCAGTTGTGTCCGACTCTTTGCGATCCCATGAATCACAGCACGCCAGGCCTCCCTGTCCATCACCATCTCCCGGAGTTCACTCAGACTCACGTCCATCAACTCCATGATGCCATCCAGCCATCTCATCCTCGGTCGTCCCCTTCTCCTCACGCCCCCAATCCCTCCCAGCATCAGAGTCTTTTCCAATGAGTCAACTCTTTGTATGAGGTGGCCAAAGTACTGGAGTTTCACCTTTAGCATCATTCCTTCCAAAGAAATCCCAGGGTTGATCTCCTTCAGAATGGACTGGTTGGATCTCCTTGCAGTCCAAGGGACTCTCAAGAGTCTTCTCTAACACCACAGTTCAAAAGCATCAATTCTTTGGCGCTCAGCTTTCTTCACAGTCCAACTTTCACATCCATACATGACCACAGGAAAAACCATAGCCTTGACTAGGCGGACCTTAGTCGGCAAAGTAATGTCTCTGCTTTTGAATATACTATACAGGTTGGTCATAACTTTTCTTCCAAGGAGTAAGCGTCTTTTAATTTCATGGCTGCAGTCACCATCTGCAGTGATTTTGAGAAATGGCAAATGTCCTTAAAAGTGAATGTGTTAGTCACTCAATTGTGTCTGACTCTTGGAACTCCATGGAATATAGCCTGCCAGGCTCCTCTCTCCCTGGAATTCTCCAGGTAAGAATACTGGAGTAGTTTGCCATTGCCTTCTTCAGGGCATCTTCCTTACCCAGGGATTGATTGAACCCCGGGTCTCCTGCATTGCAGGTAAATTCTTCACTGCTTGAGCCACTAGTGAAGCCTTCAGTAAGTTTTACTTATCAATAATTATTTTAAATGCAAATAGACTAAATTGTCCAATCAAAGGACATGGTTAAATGGAATTTTTTAAAAAGACTCAGCCATAAGCTGCCTACAGTGAACTCGTTACAGACTTAAGGACATACTTATGCTCAAAGTAAATGGCTGAAGAAAATATTCCGTGTACACACAAACCAAAAGAGAGCAGGGTTAGCTATACTTATTTCAAAGAAAATATATTTTAGGGCAAAAACTGTAATAAGAGAGAAAGAAAATATGTGGTCAAAATGTGTGGTCAGTTCCTCAAGAGAAAATATCTCCAGTACTAGACCACCTAAATAAATAAGGCAGTTCATGATAGATCCAAAGGTAGAAATAGGCAATAATACAATAACAGTAGGAGACATCAGTAACCCGCTATGAGCAAAGAATAAATAGCACAGACAGAAAAATCAATAAAGAAACATTGGACTTGAACAACAACTTAGATCAAGTGAACCTAACAGATATATGGAGAACTTTCCATCCAAAGCAGCAATTCATATTCTTAGTTAAGTTCAGTTCAGTTCAGTCGCTCAGTTGTGTCCGAGCTTGTGAAATATTCTCTAAGATGAATAATGTGTTTGGCACAAAAGAAATCTTAACAAATTAAAGAAGACTGAAAATATATCAAGTATCTTTCCTGACTCCAATGGTATGAAACTAAACAGAAATTAATAACAGGAAGAAAACCTAAAAAAATCACAAATATGTGGAAATTGAACAAAACACTACTGAAAAAGCAATGGGGTGGGAAGTGAGATGGAGGTTAAGGTGGGAGGGGGCATGTGTCTACCTATGGTTGATTGATGTTGCTGTATGGCAGAAACCAACATAATATTGTAAGGCAATTATCTTCTAATCAAAAAATAAATAAAATAAAAATAGACACAACCTAAAACAAATTTAGACACATTCTGGGATGCAATGATGTGTCAATATATACAAATCAATAAATGTGATATACCACAATAATAAAAGTAAAGGATTAAAAAATAGAAATTAACATTAGACTTAATTTTAAGAGCTAACACCATGAGAGTTCTAGAAGAAATGGTAGGGAAAAAATCTAAGGGAACTTGAATTGGGCAAAAACAAATAGGTAGCCAAAACTGTGAAGTATAATAGACAAAATCAATAAGTAGAATATCATCCAAATTAAAATAATTCATTCCAATAAGGACATTATTAGGAAAATGACAGGCAAAACAGAATGGGAGATAATACCTGCAAATACATAACCATTAAAGGTCTTGTAATTAGAATATATAAAGAACTGCTAAAAATCAGTAAGAAGTAAACCAAACAAATATAATGGGAAAACACTTGAACAGACACTTCACCAAATAAGATAAATTGGTGGCAATTAAGTATATGAAAAGATGCTCAACATTATAAGCAATTGAGGAGATATTCATTAAAACTAAAATGATATATCACAACACACCTATTAGAATGGTTCCAATAAAAAAAAAAACTCATCATATGAGTAAGTGATGAGATTATATGTTACAGATATTTGGAAACAATTTGGTGGTTTCTTAAAATGTTAAACATACAGTTAACGTAGTGCTGCTCTTAAGAGTTTATCTAAGTGAAAAGAAAGCATAGGTCTCACAAANAAAAAAAAAAACTCATCATATGAGTAAGTGATGAGATTATATGTTACAGATATTTGGAAACAATTTGGTGGTTTCTTAAAATGTTAAACATACAGTTAACGTAGTGCTGCTCTTAAGAGTTTATCTAAGTGAAAAGAAAGCATAGGTCTCACAAAGACTTGTATATGAATATCCATAGCAGCTTATTTGTAGTATTTAAAACTGAAAACAGCCCAACTAGAAATATGATGAAACATCATACAACAACAATAAGAAATAACTTATTGCTCAAAATAACAGCATTGGAAAAAAATCTCAAAATAATTATGCTGAGTTAAAAAAGACAAAAAAGAGTATATAGCATATCATTACATTTATATAAAATTCAACAAAATTGAAAAGGCATTTCGTGAAATAAAGACAATAGTGGAAAAAAAAAAGCAGATCAGTGGTTGCTTAGGGACAGGGATGGGCTAAGTAGAGAGGAAAGTAATACAAAGGGGTAAAAGATGTTTTAGAGGTGGCAGGTATGGTAACCATTTTGATTGTGATAAAGGTGTTCAAGAAATTTTAAACATGGATTTATTTTCTAATTTAAGGAATGGAAAAGCATGTTTGGAGTGAAAGAATATACTTAAGGTCTGGAAAGTGCTTGTCAACTTTTTAGCCAAAAAGCTTTTCTTTAAAGTGAATACTAAATCAAAATGTTCAAAATTGTTTCTACTTAATGTGGTATTGTCCTTTTTGCATTCTTGGTCATATTTTACAACTATTTCTTTGTATTCTACAAATACGCTTTTTCTCTATACTATTAGTAATGTGCATCTCAAGTAAGGTCCTGCTTTTCAGTTTGCCAGTCCAGGAGCCTGTCTGATTCTGATGTGAACCACTTCTAGGCACAGGTATGTGTCAGAAGTCTTAAATTTAAGGAACATTCTGGACTAGGGACCTGCTGTTGGGAAAACAAAAAAGCAATGAGCAGTTATTGCAAATTTCACTTGGTAAGTCTAGGACTCAAATGTACAAAGTAGGCTTGTACAGACTGTTCTGTTACCAAAAAGTTTCAACCAATTCCTGTACTCAGTTCTTTTTTCCTAATACCTCTTCATCCCTCAAGATCCCAGTCTAAGGTTGCATACTGGCCCACAGTTGACTTTGGTGAAATTGCTTCCTTTCTAGAAAAGTAAGTCATGTACAAAACAGGCCGAGGTAAAACACAGCAGTGGTTGGAAATAATGTTTGGCCTGGTCCTGGAGAGTTTAGGAGATGCTGAGAAAGAAAAAAAACAAAACAAAACAAAACAGCTTTTAAAGTAATTTTTAGCAATAGGGTATTAATATTTTTATTTAAGGTAGGTGTGTTTTTTAACTGAATAGACAACAGTATGGGGTAAACATAACTTTTATAAGAACTGGGAAACCAACAAATTCATCTGACTCACTTTATTTGTATTTGTTTTTTGTGGCAATGTGGAACCAGACTTGCAATACTTCCAAGGTACATCTGTATGTGGTCAGGTAGGTTTGCTCTCTGTTGTGTCAAAGATGGTCAGTGGCAGCTCTAGCCTCAGAGTCCACTAGGCTTTTAAATAAGCATGTTGCATCTGCATGTGTGGGATAAATGATGTGAAAACCAATAGATCCTGCCGAGCAGGCTGCAAGCAAGAGGTGTGTTTTTTTTTTTTTTTTTTGACCAAAGTAATCATCTTGCTTGGAACATCTTTTCATTCTAGGCCCTGCCCTCTGTGCTGAGCCTGAGTCCAAAATTTACCTCACAGAGAACTCAAAGCCAAAGCTCAGATCCATGTGAGGTTGTCTAATTGTGGCATGGGGCCCTGGGGAACAAACTCCTAGAAGAGGGGGGAGGGTGTGAGGACAACAGTGAAATGAACAGAAGTTGAAAATAAATGTGGATAGATGGTGGTTTCTATGGTCACCAGATCATGAGTGGAATACACCATGTATCCTTCTGAGAAGGATATGAAGGGGGTTAAACTTCCAACAGCTATGGAAGGCAGAGGGTCAAATTATGCAAAGTTCCCTGCTTAGTAGATAGTCCCTCCCAGCCATGCCCTCTGTTGGCAGACAGTGAAAAAATTTTCCAGAGGAGGGCTCAGGCCATCAGTCCCTGGTTCATTTTCTGGTCCCAGACAGATATTCTTTAGGGAGAGGATTGGCCCCATGAGTTCTTTTCTTGAGATCAAATTCCCCTGAGCCAGTCAGAGTGCACCAAGGTTGCAGATGGCAGAGAACCCAGGCCTAGGCCAAGTCTTGCAGTTGCCATGCAATCTCTGAGTGTGGTTTGGGGTGTTTATAGTAAGAAGAAAGGGAGAGTGAGTGAAAACTCTCTCACCCATATAATCCCTAGGGAGAAACTGGAGCTTATGTAAGGAAGCCTGAGCATCCTCAGAAATTATTATTGATATATTATGAGGAGCAAATGTACGGCATGGGGAGGTTTCTGTAGTGTTATAGTTAAGTTAACACGAAGCACAGCTAGCTGGTCCCCAGAAGTAACACAGAGTTTATCCTGGCCCCATCCCCTCTTCTCTCAGTTGAACCAGGGGGAAACAACTATGTGAACTTTCAGCATTCTTGCTCTGCATCTTCTGCCAAAGCACAGCAGGTTGGAGTGAGAGACACAGGGAATAAGACTGTACCTTTCTGCCATTGACACAACAGGGTGACTTTCACTGTTTTGCCATGGTTCAGGAGTGACAGAACAAGGGTCATTTTAGTTGACTAGGTTTCTCCCAGCCTATGTCTCATGTTGCTGTTTGGTCCCTAAGGTGTATCTGACTCTTTGCAACCCCATGGACTGCAGCATGCCAGGCTTCTCAAATTCCTGTCCATTGAGTCGGTGATGCCAACCAACCATCTCTTTCTCTGTTGCCCCCTTCTTCTCTCGCCCTCAATCTTTCCCAGCATCAGGAATTTTTCCAATGAGTCAGCTCTTCACATCTGGTAGCCAAAGTATTGAAGCTGTGGCTTCAGCTACCAATGACTATTCAGGGATAATTTCCTTTAGGATTGACTACCTTGATCTACTTGCTATCCAAGACACTCTCTAGTTGTCTTCTCCAGCACCAAAATTCAAAAGCATCAATTCTTCAGCACTCAGCCTTTCTTCTGGTCCAACTCTCATATCCACACATGACTATTGGAAAAAACATAGCCTTCACTATACAGAAATTTGTTGCCAAAGTGATGTCTCTGCTTTTTAATACCCTCCCTAGATTTTTCATAGCTTTATTGCCAAGGAACAGGAGTTTTTAAATTCATGGTTGCAGTCAACGTCTGCTGTGATTTTGGAGCCCAAGAAAATAAAATCTATCACTGTTTCTCATTTTCCCCCATCTGTTTTCCAGGAAGTGCATGATGGGACCATATGGCATGACCTTACTATATTGAATGTTGAGTTTTAAGCCAGCTTTTCACTCTTCTCTTTCACCCTGATCAGGAGGCTCTTTAGTTCTTTTAGTTCACTCTTATTACCATCAGAGTGAAGTCATCTGCATATCTGAGGTTGCTGATATTTCTTCTGGAAGCAGGCCATAAAAGGGAGCATGCAGTATAATTCCACTGACACAACTCCAAATAAACTGTATTGCTTAGGAATGCACACAAAAGATGTAAAGTCATGTTTATAAAAAAGCATTTTATAAATGAAGTCATCTGCATATCTGAGGTTGCTGATATTTCTTCTGGAAGCAGGCCATAAAAGGGAGCATGCAGTATAATTCCACTGACACAACTCCAAATAAACTGTATTGCTTAGGAATGCACACAAAAGATGTAAAGTCATGTTTATAAAAAAGCATTTTATAAATGATTATCATAAAGTCAAAATAATGACTATATCCATAGGGGAGGGTGTGGGTTGTGATTGAGAGGAATACCAGTGGCTATATTCTGGAAGGCTGGCAATGTTCTATTTCTTGACCTTGGTCCTGGTTACATGTTTGCTTTTACAGGGCACTTCCCTGACATGGAACAACAGACTGGTTCCAAATAGGAAAAGGAGTACGTCAAGGCTGTATATTGTCACCCTGCTTATTTAACTTCCGTGCAGAGTACATCATGAGAAACGCTGGACTGGAAGAAACACAAGCTGGAATCAAGATTGCCGGGAGAAATATCAATAACTTCAGATTTGCAGATGACACCACCCTTATGGCAGAAAGTGAAGAGGAACTAAAAATCCTCTTGATGAAAGTAAAAGAGGAGAGTGAAAAAGTTGGCTTAAAGCTCAAGATTCAGAAAACGAAGATCATGGCATCCAGTCCCATCACTTCATGGGAAATGGGGAGACAGTGGAAACAGTGTCAGACTTTATTTTTCTGGGCTCCAAAATCACTGCAGATGGTGATTGCAGCCATGAAATTAAAAGGTGCTTACTCCTTGGAAGAAAAGTTATGACCAACCTAGATAGTATATTCAAAGGCAGAGACATTACTTTGCCGACTAAGGTCCATCTAGTCAAGGCTATGGTTTTTCCTGTGGTCATGTATGGATGTGAGAGTTGGACTTTGAAGAAGGCTGAGCACCGAAGAATTGATGCTTTTGAACTGTGGTGTTGAAGACTCTTGAGAGTCTCTTGGGCTGCAAGGATATCCAACCAGTCCATCCTAAAGGAAATCAGTCCTGAATATTCATTGGAAGGACTGATGTTGAAATTGAAACTCCAATACTTTGGCCACCTGATGCCAAGAACTGACTCGTTTGAAAAGACCCTGATGCTGGTAAAGACTGAAGATGGGAAGAGAAGTGGACGACAGAGGATGAGAGTGTTGGATGGCATCACTGACTCAATGGACATGAGTTTGTGTAAACTCTGGGAGTTCATGATGGACAGGGAGGCCTGGCATGCTGCAGTCCATGGAGTCGAAAAGAGTTGTACATGACTGAGCAACTGAACTGAACTGAACTGTACCTCAGATTTAAAAGAAAAAAAAAAAAGCTTCCTCCAAAAATGTAATAGAAAGAAAAACGACTGATGTAGAAATTTTGATGAGGTTTGAATTGTTGTGGATTAAAAACTTGATCTTTAAATTAGAGATCAGCAAGTGTCCATTGTTAAAAGAGGGGAAAGAAGGGATTATTTAAACTGCCGCTTAGTCACTAAGACACGTCCAACTCTTTTCGGACCCCATGGACTGTAGTCGGCCAGGTTCCTCTGACTGGGATTTCTCAGGTAAGAGTACTGGAGAGGGTTGCCATTTCCTTCTCCAGGGAATCTTCTTGACCCAGGGATGGACCCGCGTCTTCTGCATTGGCCAGCATATTCTTTACCACTGAGCCATCAGGGAAGCTCATTTAAACTATAGGTATCCCACAATCTAGTCAGCACTTGAAACCTGTCTCTTGCCAGATAATTCACCCTATATTTATATCAATGCCCAACTCACTGATGACTGACAAACCGGAGGATCATCATCAACATTAATAAGATCATTAGGCATCACAGGACAAATCCATTACAGTGAGACTAGGCCACCACACTTAAATGCAAGCAGGCACACCGAGGCTTCTGGGCAGGCAAAAGGCATCTGTGCCTTTTTCTCAGGAGAGTCCACTACAGTAACTTAGGGTTTAACCTTATCATATTTCACCAGTACTGCTGTCCAGAGACCTCCACGTACTGGAGACTCTAGAGTAAGCTGAGGAATGTTCTCATCATGCTGTGAGATTGGACATGAAATTTACCGAGGTGTACCCAAAGCTGGAAGAGCGAAGAGTTGGTTTAGGTTGTGCACCTTATAGGGAGAACCCAGGAGTAGGTTGGGTCTTCCAGATTTCAATATAAACTGCTTCATCCTCCAGGCCTTGCCTTTCTAGGCTCAACAGTGCTAGTCTGCTTTGACCCCACCTCTTACTCATTATAGTCTCTGCACCAGCACGACGAAAAATTTAACTATGGGACAAATTTTCCTGAGGACATTGCTCAAGACAGTTCTGAATATGGAAGTCTCCAGGAAAATTTTTAAAAAGGCATCCTCTTCCATAGTTATTCTCTCAGGAATTTTCTGTCACCTATCAATCCAGCCATCCAATACACAGTAAACACATGGTAAGTGCTAACTGCCATGCTTAGCACTGGGAGGGACTGGGGTGTATGTGTTTATTTTGGTACATACCGTGAGGTTCCGGTTTATGTTGCCATTTAGTAGATAGTTACCTAAGGTATTCATTCCAGCACTTTTTACTGAAGTGAACTGCCGTTTCCCTTGTATCTCTGAAAACCTCCTTGATTTCCTACTAATATTAACAGTGGAACTTATTTACGTATACGAGGCTCTGCCCCTGGGCGTTTTATTCTGTTCTAGAGACCCTGTACAAGAATATTTAAATCACGGTGGCGTTAAACACGTTTTAATATCTGATAGGGCCTGTTTCTGCGCAGTGCACTTTTTTTTTTTTTCCTTTCAGGAACGTGTTCAGGCCCGCGGCAGGGGGCGGGGTCGCGCCTCCTCCGCGGCTCTGGTTCCAGTGGAGCTTCACCGACGCAGAGATGGAAATCCCGAGGCTGCTCCCGGCTCGCGGGATACGACAAAGCGGAGGGGCTGGCAGCCCCGAGGGCGGCGGCCGGATCCGCGGAGGTCCGAACCTGCGGGCCGGTCAGGCCCCGGCGCGCCGCCTCCTGCTGCTCCGTGGCCTTCAAGATGGCGGGCCCGGGCGGCGGCGTGAGGAGGCCAGCGCGGCTTCTTCGTGCCCAGGCCCGGGCCTGAGCCCGTTGGCGCTGAGGCCTGATCACGCTAGCGGCTGTGGCAGCGGCGGCGGGAGCGGCGGCGATGACTTCTTCCTGGTGCTGCTGGACCCGGTGGGTGGAGGCGTAGAAACCGCGGGCGCTGGCCAGGCCGCAGGGCCCGTGTGGAGGGAGGAGGCCGGGCTGGGCCCAAGGCTCCTGGGGGGCGAAAGCGGCGCGAACTCTGAGAGCCGCCCTGCGCTGGGCCCTAGCTGCCTGTCGGCTATCCCCGCTCCAGTCCCGGCCCTGGCCCCGATCCCCGCTCCAGGCCTGGGCCCTGCCACGGCCTTCGCAGGCACTGTCACCATTCACAACCAAAACCTGCTGTTGAGCTTGGAGAACGGCGTCCTCACTCTAGCCACGCCCCCACCGCCCGCCTGGGCGCCTGGGGTCGCCCCTGCCCCGCAGCCCAGGGGTCTGATCGCCCCGCAAGCTGGGATCCCTCATGCCGCGCAGCCTGGAGACTGTCCGGAGCTGCCGCCTGACTTCCTGCTGGCAGAGCGGGCAGAACCTGCGCCTGCCCCAGCGCCCAAGGAGGAGGCGGAGGGCCCGGCGGCTGTTGAGAGCCCCCTCGGGCCGCCAGGCCCGGGCCAGGGCATGTTGCTGTACCTGTGTCCTGAGGTGCAGTGCGGACAAACCTTCGCCAAGAAGCACCAGCTGAAGGTGCACCTGCTGACACACAGCAGCAGCCAGGGTCAGCGGCCCTTCAAGTGCCCCCTGGGTGGTTGCGGGTGGACCTTCACCACCTCCTACAAGCTCAAGAGGCATCTGCAGTCACACGACAAACTGAGGCCCTTTGGCTGCCCAGCAGAGGGCTGTGGCAAGAGCTTCACCACCGTGTATAACCTCAAAGCACACATGAAGGGCCACGAGCAGGAGAACTCATTCAAATGTGAGGTGTGTGAGGAGACCTTCCCTACGCAGGCCAAACTCAGTGCCCACCAGCGCAGCCACTTTGAGCCTGAGAGGCCCTACCAGTGTGCGTTTTCCGGCTGCAAGAAGACATTTATCACAGTGAGTGCCCTGTTTTCCCATAACCGCGCCCACTTCAGGGAACAGGAACTCTTTTCCTGTTCCTTTCCTGGCTGCAGTAAACAGTATGACAAGGCTTGTAGGCTGAAAATTCACCTTCGGAGCCACACTGGTGAGAGACCGTTCCTTTGTGACTTTGAGGGCTGTGGCTGGAACTTCACTAGCATGTCCAAACTCCTAAGGCACAAACGGAAGCATGACGATGACCGGAGGTTCATGTGCCCGGTGGAAGGGTGTGGGAAATCTTTCACAAGGGCTGAACATCTGAAAGGCCACAGCATAACCCACCTGGGCACGAAGCCTTTTGTGTGCCCAGTGGAAGGTTGCTGTGCCAGGTTCTCTGCTCGCAGTAGTCTCTACATTCACTCCAAGAAACACTTGCAGGATGTGGACACTTGGAAAAGCCGATGCCCAGTCGCCACTTGTAATAAACTCTTCACATCCAAGCACAGCATGAAAACCCACATGGCCAAAAGGCACAACCTGCGCCAGGATCTCTTAGCTCAGCTGGAAGCTGCAAATTCTCTTACACCCAGCAGTGAACTTACCAGCCAGGGGCAGAGTGACCTCAGTGATGCTGAGCTTGTGTCCCTCTTCTCTGATGTGCCTGGTAGCAGTTCTGCTGCAGTACTGGACACGGCATTGGTGAACTCTGGCATCTTGACTATTGATGTGGCTTCTGTGAACTCCACTCTGGCAGGAAACCTCCCTGCTAATAATAATAATTCCTTAGGGCAGGCAGTGGACCCTCAGGCCTTGATGGCCACCAGTGACCTTCCTCAAAGTTTGGATACCTCACTCTTCTTTGGAACGACAGCAGCAGGTTTTCAGCAGGGTCCCTTAGATATGGATGATGTCTCAAGTCTAAGTGCGGGGCCGTTGGCATCTCTGAGCTCTTTGGCTGTGAAAAACTCGAGTCAAGAGCCCCAAGCTTTGATCCCTAGCAGTAAGCTAACAGTAGATACAGATGCTCTGACTCCTTCAAGCACCCTTTGTGAAAACAGTGTCTCAGAACTACTGCCACCAACCAAAACGGAATGGAATGTACATCCTGACTCTGACTTCTTTGCACAGGAGGAAGAAACCCAGTTTGGATTCTCCAATCCAGCAGGAAACCATGGGTCTCAGAAAGAAACAGATCTTATCACAGTGACTGGCAGCTCATTTTTGGTATGAACTAAACTCTGTTCATTCCTGCCACATGGCTTACTTTTATTGATGACACTCAATTTTGAGAATATTCTGGACTGAATGCTTAAATACAGTCATTTCTTATAGGTCTGAAGGAAAACAGAGCCCTGGGCTGCAAGTTTGGAGATTTAAATCCAGATCTTGAGTCTGGAACTTCCGGGTTGTGTGACCTTGAACAAGTCACTTATCCTATCTGAGCCTTAATTTCCTTATTTATGAGATGAGGTGGTTTGAATAGATTGTTTCTAAGGTCTTTTCAACTCTATGATTCCTTGATAATATGCTTCTTTCCTTGAGAAAAGAACATTTTTTCTGTGATGTTGCATGTGCTTTTTTCAAACGTGCATAATATACACATAATATAATGAACATTCATATACATGACACCCAACTTCAGCTGTTATCAATTCATGAATATTCTTGTTAATCTAATCTCCATTCATACCTTCTTCCAGTATTATTTTGGAATAAATACAAGGTATCACGTAATTTCAACCATAAATATGCAATATATAGTTCCAAAAAGCATGGGCTCTTTTGGAGAAATCTTCAATTCCATTGTCATACTTAAAGTTAGCAGTAATTCCTTGATACTGTCAACATTCCAACTTATAATTGTCTCATAAATGCTATTTGTTGTTAACATTTAAACAGTTAGAATCCGAGTAAGCCTCTTAAGTGTCTTTTTAATCTGTGTATTACCCTGTTGTCTCTTTGCTTTTAATTCACTGAAGAAAAGTTATTTCACATTTAGAGCTTACCACAGTCTTAAGTCTTGGTAATTGTATCCATGTGGTGTCACATTCCTCTACACTCTATTTCCTTAATTTGGTGTTTGGATCTAGAGACTTGGTCAGAATGCAAATATGATTTTGGGGCCATGAATGTTTCATGTGTTGTGTTCTTTTAGCATGTGGCACAAAATGTCTAGTTTTCTTTTGGATATTTGCAGCTTCTGGTGATCAGTGCATTAATTCATAATTACCTTTGCTTCTGATATTATGATTTGTTCTTGTAGAGTTGCTATTAGTGGAGGAATAAATACTGCTGAAGGCATATATAAAAATTCATTAGAAATATATTCAATGACAAAATATTTTCTTGAAGATAGAACTAACAAGGAGAGAAAGGTAACAAAAAAATGTGTTGACTCTGCTTACCATTTATCTTCCTCCTCTCTTTTGATGATGAGAAGGTTTGTTTTTATAGAAATTGCCAGCCAGGACTTTGACATGAAACAGCATGTGCATGCTTACTCATTCATGTCCGACTCTGAGACCTCATGGACTATAGCCTGCCAGTCTCCTCTGTCCATGGGATTTTCCATGGTAAGAATACTGGATTGGGTAACCATTCTCTTCTCCAGGTTATCTTCCTGACCCCGGTCTCGAACCTGGGTCTCCTGTATTGCAGGCAGTTTCTTTACCATATGAGCCACTAGGGAAGCCTGACATGAAACAGACCCAGGGTCAAATTCATGTTGAATAAGTGGCCTTGAATAAATTAGTTTCACTAAGCTTCAGTTTCCTATTTGTCAAATGATCATAGCAATGCACATACATAGCTAATACACCTGAGACTTTTAATCCTTTCCAGTTTTTAATAGGTAAGGAAAAAATATTACATCTTTGACTTATCTTGTTGAATTTATACAATCCTTTCATGCTCTCAATCCTCGTTACTATAAAGAAGAAATTGGGATAATTTGATCTTGTTCCTCTCTAGACAATAAGGTTTGTGAGAGTTAGGGTGAAGCAGGATGGGGAAATCTCTTTATTCCTTCCACTGTATTATTTCCTCTCTGCCAGGAATTTCTGTGGCTAATGCCAGAAGTGGAAACATTACTCACAGGTGTATCTGTATCCCTATTCATTAGACCAATCTGTCACCATCTTTGCTCTCTTTCAGAATTAGACTTTGCTGAAACTGCAAAGTCACTTGTGTATGAAACTGATAATGGAGCAGAGAAAGATTCCTCCTCTCTGTGGTTTGGAGAGCTCATTGCATTTTTCCAGAGTTGAAAGGAAAGGTTAAAACTGAATATTGTGTAAAATTTCTGTCTTACAAGATTAGGGCATTTTTAATTTTGTGGAGTGTCTTCACAACTGTTGTTCAGAGCAACCCTGTGTGGTGGTTTTGGCAAAGTCTGCTGTGACTCATGGCATTTTAGCAAATGCACATTCCAAATGGACTTTGGCTAGTGACTGACAGTTCTATATATAGCTTAAAACAAAGAAGATAAATTCTTTTCACCTCTCCCTTCCCACTCATCCAACTTTCATGATTTATTACTGTGTCATAACTAGCTGCTGTTTTCCACTTTAATTGGTTTCTGTTACTTTCTGTTTACTTTCTCCCCCATCCTTGTATGTGCATTCCAGCCCCTGCCATGCCTTACTTTTTATTTTTTAGTGGATAGATCTCTTCTTGCCACTATTCCTCAGATCTCCTCATAGACATTTTCTTCCACTGATAACATTTGCTGAGTGTATACTGCAGTTGTGTGTATAGTAAGAAGTTATTTTCTGAGCTTAAATAATCCTTTGTGTATAGATATGACTCAGATGATATAAGACATTATTTTCTATATTGTGCAGATAAGAAATGGATTTCTGTTTCATTATTTCCATTTTTAAGAAGTTTTTGCCAAGGAGTTCAGTTAAAACTCTTTATTTGCTGTAGTGTACTAGCCCAGTAGTGTTTGCATGTGAATGTCTATGGATGACATTTATTGTAGCGCTTTGGAAGTGCACCCAAAAATTGTCACTTTGAAATGTTTATGTACTGTGTGTAAGGGGGTATACACACACATCCACATAAATATATTTTTAAAGTGGTTTTATTCATTTAGTGATAAAAAGTAGACATACTTTTGTAAATCAGAAAAATGCTCAGAATTTCTTTGTGTCTACTCAGTGTTTTCTCTCTTTGCTTTAGAAATATTTGTATTCATAAAGCACATTTAAAAATATTGTAATTCATTAAGGACTCTTAAATTGACCACTATATTGCATATCTGGCAGTTAATGTGCGTCGAGGATTGGAATGAACACACAAGTAGCAAACATCAAATAAATTACTTACACATGAAGATAATTTATACTGTGATTTCTTTTTTTGAATTCCTTAAACCAAGTTCCGTCCAATAAAAAAATCATTATACTTTTTCCTACTCACTGAATTTTCAAAGGACAGATGTTAACTTTTCTCATGGGTTCACAGGATTTCACTGAACAAATTCGTTCAAATAATTCCCTTTCAACTCCATTTTCTAAAAAAAATGGTGGACCTTTTTAAACTTTAAAGGTATGAAGTTAAATTTCTCTTGTTGATGGTTTAAAATTGCCATCACTCCTTTTAAATAACTGTACACATTTTAATTTAATCCTATTTCCTTTCTGCTTCTCCTCCACTTGGTTTATTAAAAAAAATCTTGCCAATTGGAAGCATAATAATATAATGGCTTAAAACAGGTTTATTTCCAGGTACTCTGTTGATCACATTGATCATGTTAAAAATATATTGGCATTGGCATTTTTACCAAGTAATGTAATGAATATAACACAGTGCTGAATAGCAGGAGTTAATTATGAGTAAGTATGAAATTTATTTGTCTCTTATTTATTGTTCTTATCCAGGAGGCATATGAGAAGGCAATTTATTAACTGGAGGTACCACTGTATTTATTTCAAGTTAATAAATACTTATTAAGCATCATTGTGCAAAATACAATGTAATATATTAAGGGTTCTATGAGAAGAGTAATATTCAACTCTCACGTTTACAAAGATTACAGTTGATGGGAGACAGAAAAAGATTAAGTGGAGAAGAGAAACAGGAAAAGTTTAATTTGGTACCAAAATGACTGACAGGTGAAAAAAAAAAAACAGTATGAATAATGAGTTTATTCTGAACACAAATGAGAGACAGTGAATGTGTTTAAATACAGGAGTCAGATCATGAAAATGATATCTTAGAGCGTTAATATAATGGAAGTGTACAATATGGATTAGATGGTGCATGCGTGCATGCTAGGTTGCTTTAGTCATGTCCAACTCTGTGTGACCCTATAATCTGGAGCCCACCAGGCTCCCCTGTCAATGGGGTTTTCCAGGTGAGAATACTAGAGTGGGTTGCCATACCCTCCTTCAGGGGATCTTACTGACCCAGGGATCAAACCCGCATCTCTTATGCCTCCTGCATTGGCAGGTAGGTTCTTTATCACTAGTGACACCTGGGAAGCCTGAATTAGATGGTAGAGACTGGAATAGAAAACCAGTGAGAAAGCTTTTGCAGCAGCACAGATGTTCTATGATGAAACATGAACCCCGGACTAGATGTTGTCAGTGGGAAATGACAAGAAGGAACAGATATTAGGGAGATAGCTATCATCATAGCAAATTAGAAATAACTCAAGTTTCCTTGGGGACTGTAATAATCATTTTCACTTAACAGTGAAGTAAGAAAGAAAGTCTTTTTAGGAAATGAGTGTGTTAAGATGGTGTTTAGCTAAATGATAATTTTAAAATAATTGTTATTCCTGCATAAGCTATCCATATTGTGCTTTATCTGCTTTCTAAACAGCAACTGAAGGCCACTTCCTCTTTCTTAGTTCCCTCAGGCATTCTTAGAACTACCTATACAATTCTGATCCTTTTATTTCCCTTTCAATTATAAGAGGTCTGGTGATTAAGTCACCACATTTCCAAGGCTGGTGGCTCAGATGGTAAAGCATCTATCTACAATGCAGGAGACCCGGGTTCAAGCCCTGGGTTGGGAAGATCCCCTGGAGAAGGAAATGGCAATCCACTCCAGTACTATTGCCTGGAAAATCCCATGGACAGAGGACCCTGGTAGGCTACAGTCTATGGGGTCGCAAAGAGTTGGACACGACTGAGCGACTTCACTTATGAGAGGCCTCTTCACCTTGTCGAGTGAGACACTGAACAACGTGGTTACTAGTTTACATGGCTATTGAGCACTTGAAATGGGCCTAGTGTGAATGTAAGACTGAATTTGTAATTTAAGTTGAATCTGAAACAGTTGAAAATATTTTCTGGTTCAACTTTACTGTTTTAGTAGGATTAAATTTCACTTATTTTGAAACTTTAACATCCAAATTGAGATGTACTGTAAAATACAAACATAATTTTGAAGGCTTAGTACACAAAAATATTTCATAGTATTTTTTATTGATTACACATTGAATAATATTTGAATATTTTTCAGTTTTATTGACAGTAAAATGGTAAAATATTTAAAATGTACATTGTGGTGGTTTGATAATTGTATACATTGTGAGATGTTTTAACTAACTAGATCCTATTCCTAGGGTCTAGTTAATTAATACATCCATCAAGTTACATATTTATTCATTTTTGAGTGGTGAGAACATTATATTTTAAATATATTTGCTTAAAGAAATATAACAGTAAAATTAATCCTAATCATTTTTTACTTTTAAAAATGTGGCTATGGAAAAATTTTAAATTATGCATTATAACAGTTAAAAGGTTTTAAAAATTAAAAGCTACAGCTATTACTCTTATTAAGTTTCTATTGGAAAGCACCAATCTGGATGTAACATTACCTCTCCAGACTACTCTGCATCAAAATGAATTATTCAGTCTCTGCTGTGCATTGTGTTATCTTTTCTACTACTGTGCTTAAGGTTTAGTAGTTATTCTATTATATATTTAGGGTAAAATGATTTAGGTATTATCACAGACTCTGCTACAATTTGGTGAATTGTTACTATGAATTTGAGCAATTCTTCATGAAAATTTTATTTACTGGAGTGAGTTTTACCTGCATTTGTCTCAGTTGGAGCAGGCTAATAGTAGAGTCATCAAAAGTCCAACATCACTGGATCTTTGTGAGATTGGCTTGTGGCTCCTTAGCCAGAGTTACATCTGACACTGGAGAAAACTGAGAGGCAAGTGGTGGCATAAGAACATAGTCATGAGAACCCCTATCATAGTCTTTCCATTTTATAATTGCTTTAGATGCTAAAAGAGATAACCTTAAAAAGAGTGGAACAAAAACAGTGAAAAATTAAAGAAGGAGCATGAATTAGGAATTAGGCTGTATTTAATGGTAAATTTGATTTACCTGCATTGTCCTAGATTGTCAACTAAATTTCATTCTTTTTAATTACTAACATTTAAAACCACATAAAACCCTTTTGTCAGTTTTTCTAAAGAAAGAAGCCTAACTATTTTAAAAGAAAGCATACAGTGATCTTAAAGCACCAACAGTCTCTGACCCTTAATACAATCCTTTATACATATTACTTTGTCAACAAAGGTCTGTCTAGTCAAGGCTATGGTTTCTCCAGTGGTCATGTATGGATGTGAGAGTTGGACTGTGAAGAAGGCTGAGTGCTGAAGAATTGATGCTTTTGAACTGTGGTGGTGGAGAAGACCCTTGAGAGTCCCTTGGACTGCAAGGAGGTCCAATCAGTCCATCCTAAGGATCAGTCCTGGGTGTTCATTGGAAGGACTGATGTTGAAGCTGAAACTCCAGTACTTTGGCCACCTCATGCAAAGAGTTGACTCATTGGAAAAGACCCTGATGCTGGGAGGGATTGGGGGCAGGAGGAAAAGGGGACGACAGAGGATGAGATGGCTGGATGGCATCACTAACTCAATGGACATGAGTTTGAGTAGACTCCGGGAATTGGTGATGGACAGGGAGGCCTGGCGTGCTGTGATTCATGGGGTCACAATGAGTCGGACATGACTGAGCAACTGAACTGAACTGAATTGATACATATTTACTAAGGTGCATGCTAAGACACTTAAGTTGTGTCCGACTCTTTGTGACCCTATGAACTGTAGCCCACTGGACTCCTCTATCCATGGGATTCTATAGGCAGGAATACTGAAGGGTTGCCATGCCCTCCTCCAGGGAATCTTCTCGACCCAGGGTCTGAACCCATGTCTCCTGCAGCTCCTGCATTGGAGTCAAATTCTTTACCACTGAGCCACCAGGGAAATCCATTTACCAAGGTACCAATCAGCAGTTATGTATCGAGTATGTAATATGTGAAGCACCCTGAGGTCTTATACCTAAGTATGCTTCACTAATACATTAACAAATATTTTACCTCTTAAGTATCTCTTTTATGATAAGTATTGTCCTTATGTTCAAAGACATGATCTAGATGGGAAATTATTAAAATCAATATATAACAGAATTCTAAAGAGGTACTTTATAGATTTTATCAGAGTAAGATGTATCATTTTAAGTGGATGTACTAGAAGTGATTCTAGAGAATTTATACATAAAAATTTATTTATTTTTAATTGAAGGATAATTGCTTTATAATACTCTGTTGATTTCTGACATACATCAATGTGAATCAGCCATAGGTATACATATGTCCCCTCTTTGACTCCTTCCCACCTCCACCATCCCAACCCTCTAGGTTGTTACAGAGCCCTGGTTTAAGTTCCCTAAGTCATACAGAAAGTTCCCATTGGATATCTAATTTACATATGGTAGTGTATATGTTTCCATGTTAATCTCTCTATTCACCCACCCTCTCTTTCCTGTCCCCATCTCCATGTCCATAAGTCTGTTCACCATGTCTGCATCTCCATTGCTGCCCTGCAAATAGGTTCATTGGTACTGTCTTTCTAGATTATATATATATATATATATGTGTGTGTGTGTGTGTGTGTGTGTGTATTATTGTATGATATTTGTTTTTCTGACTTACTTCAATCTGTATAACAGGCTCTAGGTTCATCCACCTTATGAGAACTGACTCAAATGCATTCTTTTTTATAGCTGGGTAGTATTCCATTGTGTACATGTAACACAGCTTCTTTATCCATTCAGTTCATCTTTCAGTGGACATCTAGGTTGCTTCCATGTCCTAGTTCTTGTACATAGTGCTGCAGTGAACACTGGGGCATGTGTGTGGTTTTCAATTTTGATTTCCTCAGGGTATATGCCTAGTAGTGAGATTACTGGGTTATATGGTAGTTTTATTCCTAGTTATTTAAGGAATTTCCATACTGCCATCCATATTATTGGCTGTATTAATTTACATTCCCGCCAACAGCAAGAGGGTTCCCTTTTCTCCATATCTTCTTTAGCATTTATTTTTTGTGGATTTTTTGATGATGGTCATTCTGACCAGTGTGTGGTGGTATCTAATTGTAGCTTTGATTTGCATTTATCTAATAATGAGTGATGTTGAGCATCTTTTCATATGACTACTAGTGATCTGTATGTCTTCTTTGGAGAAATGTCTGTTTAGGTCTTTTGCCCACTTTTTGATTGAGTTGTTTGTTTTTTCTGGTATTAAGTTGTAAGAGCCACTTATATATTTTGGAGATTAATTCTTTGTCAGTTATTTCATTTGCTATTATTTTCTTCCATTCTGAAAGTTTTCTTTTCACCTGTTTTATAGTTTCCTTTGCTTTGCAAAAACTTTTAGGTTAAATTAGGTCCCATTTGTTTATTTCAGTTTTTATTTCCATTACTCTAGGAGGTGGGTCATAGAGGATCCTGCTGTGGTTTATGTCATACAGTGTTCTGCCTATGTTTTCCTCTAAGAGCTTTATAGTTTCTGGTCTTACATTTGGATCTTTCATCCATTTTGAGTTTATCTTTGTGTATGGTATTAGGAAATATTCTAATTTCATTCTTTTATGTGTAGTTGTCCAGTTCTCACAGCACCACTTATTGAAGTGATTATCTTTCCCCATTGTATATTCTTGCCTCCTTTGTCAAAGATAAGGTGTCCATAGCTGTGTGCGTTTATCTCTGGGCTTTCTATCTTATTCCGTTGTTCTATATTTCTGGTTTTGTGCCAATATAATACTGTCTTGATGACTGTAACTTTGTAGTATAATCTGAAGCCAGGAAGCTTGATTCCTCCAGCTCTGTTTTTCTTTCTCAAGATTGCTTTGGCTATCTAGGGTCCTTTGCATTTCCATATGAATTGTAAAAGATTTTGTTCTAGTTCTATGAAAAATGCCATTGGTAATTTGATATGGATTTCATTAAATCTGTAGATTACATTTGGTAGTATAGTCTGCTGCTGCTGCTGCTAAGTCACTTCAGTCGTGTCCAACTCTGTGCGACCCCATAGACGGCAGCCCACCAGGCTCCCCCATCCCTGGGATTCTCCAGGCAAGAATACTGGAGTGGGTTGCCATTTCCTTCTCCAATGCATGAAAGAGAAAAGTGAAAGTGAAGTCGCTCAG
>SJYX01015112.1:4427-24691 GCA_006410675.1 Oreotragus oreotragus | reverse complement strand
TTGTTGTTGTTGTTGTTGTTGGTTTGTTTTTCTATTTCTAGTTGCTTTAGGTATAAGATTAGGTTGTTTATTTGATATTTCTCTTTTTTCTTCAGGTAGGCTTGAATTGCTATAAACTTCCCTCTTGGCACTGCTTTTACTATATCCCATAGGGTTTGAGTTGTGTTTTCATTGTCACTTTTTTCCAGGCATATTTTGATTTCCTTTTTTATTTCTTCTGTGATCTGTTGTTTATTCAGAAGTTTATTGGTTAGCCTCCATCTGTTTTTCTTTTTCATACTTTTTTTCCCTGTAATTGATATGTGGTCTTAGAGTGTTGTGATCAGAAAAGATGCTTGAAATGATTTCAATTTTTTAAATTTTACCAAGGCTCGATTTGTGGCCCAGGATGTGATCTATCTTGGAGAATATTCCATGTGTACTTGAGGAAAAAGTGAAATCTATTATCTTAGAGTGAAGTGCAATATAGATATAAATTAGGTCCAAGTGGTCCAATGTATCATTTAAAGCTTGTGTTTTCTTACTAATTTCCTTTCTGGATGATCTGTCCATTGGTGTGAGTGGGATATTAAAGTCTAACACTACTAATGTGTTACTGTCAATTTTCCCTTTGATATTCATTAAGTTAAATTATCAGAGCTTCCCTGATAGCTCAGTTGGTAAAGAATCTGCCTGAAATACAGGAGACCTTGGTTTGATTCCTAGGTCAGGAATATCCACTGGAGAAGGGATAGGCTACCCAGTCCAGTATTCTTGGGCTTCCCTTGTGGCTCAGCTGGTAAAGAATCCACCTATAATGCAAGACACCTGGGTTCGATCCCTGGGTTGGGACAATGCCCTGGAGAAAGGAAAGGCTACCCACTCCAGTATTCTGGCCTGGAGAATTCCATGGACTATATAGTTTATAGGGTTGCAAAGAGTCAGACATGACTGAGTGACTTTCACACTTTCACATTGAGGTGCTCCTATGTTGGGTGCATATATATTTATAATTGTTTTGTCTTCTTCAAGGAATGACCCCTTGATCATTATGTAGTGTCCTTCTTTGTCTCTTATAGTGGTCTTTAAATTCAGTTTTATCTGTTATGAATATTGCTGTTCCTGCTTTCTTTTGATCTCCATTTTCAGTGAGTACCTTTCTCCAACCCTTCACTTTCAGTCCATATGTGTCCCTAGGTTTGAGGTCGGTCTCTTGCAGACAATATATGTAGGTGTCTTTTTTTTTTTAATCCATTCAGCTAATCTGTGTCTTTTAATTAGAGCATTTTTTATTGTTCTGGTTTTGTTTTATAGGTCTTATCTGTGTTCCCTGTCTAGAGAAGTTCCTTTAGCATTTGTTGAAGAGCTGGTTTGGTGGTGCTTAATTCTCTTAGCTTTTGGTTGCTTGTAAAGCCTCTGATTTCTCCTTCAAACCCAAATAAGATCCTTGCTGGATAGAGTATTCTTCATTGTAGGTTTTGTCCTTTTATCACTTTAAGGATATCCTGCCATTGCCTTCTGGCCTGAAGTTTTATTGAAAGATAGCTGTTACCCTTATGGGGATCCCCTTGTATGTTTTTTGTTGCTTTACCCTTGCTTCTTTTAATATTTGTTCTTTGTGTTTAATTTTTGTTAGTTTATTAATATGTCTTTGCATGTCTCTGTATGGGACCCTCTGCTTCCTGGACTTGTGTGGCTACTTCCTTCCCCATTTTAGGGAAGTTTTTGTCTATAATCTCCTCAAATGTTTTCTCGTGCCCTGTCCTTTTGTTTTCTGGGACTCCTAGAATTCGAATGTTTGGGTGCTTAAGTTGTACCAGAAGTCTCTGAGACTGTCCTCATTTCTTTTTATTCTTTATTCCACTCTGTTTCAGTTCCACCATTTTATCTTCCAGCTCATTTATCCTTTGTTCTGCCTAATTTACTCTAATGTGGGTTCCCTCCAATGTGTTTTTTATCTAAACAGTGGAAACAGTGACAAACTTTATTTTGGAAGTCTCCAAAATCACTGCAGATGGTGACTGCAGCCATGAAATTAAAAGACATTTATGCCTTGGAAGAAAATTTATGACCAAGCTAGATAGCATATTAAAAAGTAGAGGCATTACTTTGCCAACAATGGTCCATCTAGTCAAGGCTATGGTTTTTCCAGTATTTATGTATGGATGTGAGAGTTGGACTATAAAGAAAGGTGAGCATCGAAGAATCAATGCTTTGGAACTATGATGTTGGAGAAGACTCTTGAGAATTCCTTGGATGGCAAGGAGATCCAACCAGTCCATCCTAAAGGAAATAAGTCTTGAATATTCATTGGAAGGCCTGATGTTGAAGCTGAAACTCCAATACTTTGGCCACCTGGTGCGAAGAGCTGAGTCATTTGAAAAGATCCTGATGCTAGGAAAGATTGAAGGTGGGAGGAGAGGGGAACAACAGAGGATGAGATGGTTGGATGGCATCACCGGCTCAATGGGCATGAGTTTGAGTAAACTCTGGGAGTTGGTGATGGACAGGGAGGCCTGTTGTGCTGCAGTCCTTGGGGTTGCAAAGAGTTGGACATGACTGAGCAACTGAATGGAACTGATGACGTTGTTGATTGTTGATTGTTTAATTATTTTAGGTCCTTTTTAAACATTTCCTACTCTTTTCAATCCATGCCTCCAGTCTATTTCCCATGCCTCCATTTTGTTTTCAAGATTTTCGATATCTTTACTATTATTATTATTATTAATTTTCCTCAAGGTAGACTCCTTATTATCTCCTCGTTTGTTGGGTTTGGGGTTTTTTTTACCTTGTTCCCTCACCTGCTACATAGTTCTATGTCTTTTCATTTCATTTAGTTTACTATGTTTGGGGGTCTCCTTTCTTAGGTTTGGAAGGTTGTAATTCCTCTTAATTGTGGACTCTGCCTCCCGTAGGTGGGAATTTGCCTGAGTGGGGATGTGTGCCTGTGTTCTGTTGGATGGAGCTGGATTTCATATCTCTGAATGGCAGCGCTGTGTCCAGTAGTGTTTTGAAGTATCTATGGGTTTGGTATGGCTTTGGGCTGCCTGCCTGCCTGTTGTGTTCCTGTTTTGCTGAAGGATTAGCATGGGGGTTCCTGCTTGCTGGCGCTTGGGTGGAGCTTGGTCTCAGTGTATATATAGAGGCCTTTGGGTGGGCTCTTGTCTATTAATTTTCCATAGAGTCTGGAGTTGTTGTTCCAGAGTCCTGCAGTTGAGGCTACTCCCCACTCTGGGGTTCAAATTTAACCTCTTAGAGTAGCATCATGATTTCTCCCGCCATACAGCACAAATAACAATAAAACTCCTGGGTTAATGAGAACAGCCAGGAACACCTAAAGAGGTTGACAGATTTATATAAAGAACAGAAGTGTGAGAAAGGAGAAGAAGGTGGTTTAAAAGGATAAAGGAGAGAGTCAAAAGTGAAAAGAGCACTCAAAGTGAATAATCAAACCCCTAAGTGGATGTGGGAACTAAAAATTAGACTCTCAAAGATGCAAAATTAATAACAAAATATCAAAAAACTAGAATAAAATTAGATTCTCAAAAGTACAAAATCATAAAAATCTCAAAAACAAGCATAAAAAATAAGGAATTTATTTAAAAAGTAAAGTGTTTTTCAGTTCTTACAAAAGGTAAAAGTAGGCTATAAAAATTAAATGAATCATAAAGCACCATATTATTTTGGGTACCAATATGGCAGAGGAATATGACAGGGAGACTACTTTCTCTCAGAAAAAATTCATGAAAAGATCATTTAAATGTTGAGCAACTTCCACAAAACAACTTCTGAATGCTGGTGGAGGATACCAGGCACCCAGAAAAGCAGCACAATCTCTTCCAAAGAAGGTAGGACAAAATATAAAAGACAAAAACAGAGACAAAGGATTTAGGGATGGAGACCTGTCCTGGGGAAGAAGTCGTGAAGGAGGAGAAGTTTACACACAATAGGAAACCCTCTCATAGGTGTGTCAGCGGGGAGCTTCAGAATCTCAGAAGGTAACATAACTGGGGGGAAAAAAAAGAAAACCCACAGAATATGTGCCTAACTGCAAATACTTGCGAAGAAGTGGCTCATGTGATGGTGTCTGCCAGCAGCAAATGGAGGCTGGGCAGTGAGGCACGGACTGCATCATTGGTCTTTAGGGTAAGGATTGGACTTGAATGCCCTGAGGACAATCTGAGGGAGCTAATATGACGTAGCAACCCAAACCGTGGGATCATCAGAGAGACCAAAAAAAAAAAAAAAGGACCTTTCCTGCAAAAGGCTCTAATACCACACAGTGACCCCTGGAGCACTCACAGAACAATGAATTGTGCCCTAGCAAATACCAAAGGAGAGTAAGCCAGCTGCTGTTTAGGGCCCTCCCTACCTGGAGACAGGTGTGCAACAGCCAGTGCCAGAAGGCAAGGGGCTGCTACAGTCTCTGCCCCAGAGACCACATCTTCCATCAAACTGTGAACAGGCTGCCAGTGGTTAATGACATCTCCCTGGGATCCTGGATGGCTCACATTTGCCATGACTGTCATAGCCTGAGATCAGCTCTCCAGAGGAGACATACAGCACACCTGGGAGTGTACCCTCGCTGTGCACATGGGAAACTAAGCGGCCAGGACTGTGGAGGTGCATAAGATGCATGGCCTACCTAGAATAGTATGCTCACCAAGCACCTAGTCGCCTGAGTGGCTTGGACCTGGGAAGGGCAAAAAACGCACAGCCCATCTGAGTCTGTGCCCTTGCAGAGCACCCTGGAGCCTGAGCAGCATGGACCCAGGAAGTACACACTGCCTTGGGCTGTGGCAAACTCAGTGTAGTCCATCCACTTTGAGCACTTCCCACACATGCCAGCAGCATTTCTTTCCAGTGTCCCTTTTGGTGGCTCAGATGGTAAAGTGTCTGTCTACAATGTGGGAGACCTGGGTTCGATCCCTGGGTTGGAAAGATCCCCTGGAGAAGGAAATGGCAATCCACTCCAGTACTGTTGCCTGGAAAATCCCATGGACAGAGGAGCCTGGTAGGCTACAGCCCACGGGGTCACAAAGAGTCGGACACGACTGAGTGACTTCACTTCACTTTCTCCCCACAGAACAACTGAAAAGTGAGCCTAAATAAGTGGCCACCTTTTCCCTGAAGAGACTTTTAAACAGAGGAAGCCAAAATAAACAAAGAAAGGTGGCATCCTAGAAGTGACAGGTGCCACAGATTAAAACTGCAGTTAATGCTGAGACTGCATTAGAGGGTGAACAATAGACCTTGACAACAAATACAAGCTGTAACAAGGGACTGTCTGACACTGAACTGACCCACACTGCCCACAACAGCCCCAGAGAAATTCCTAGATTTTTTTTTACTATTACCACTCTTTAAAAATTAGTTCTTTATTATTCCTTTAATTTTCATTTTTGTAGCCAACTATTACCTTTCTAAGATAAAACCTATTCCTTTAAAACAAATTAGACTTTTGGATCACAGCCATTCTGACTGGTGTGAAATGTGGTTTTGATTTGCATTTCTCTGATAATGAGTGATGTTGAGCATCTTTTCATGTGTTTGTTAGCCATCTGTATGTCTTCTCTGGAGAAATGTCTGTTTAGTTCTTTGGCCCATTTTTTGATTGGGTTGTTTATTTTTCTGGAATTGAGCTGTAGGAGTTGCTTGTATATTTTAAATAAATACATTTAAATTTTTTAAAAAAGAAAATGATAAATGAGGAGATGTAAAGATCATAAATACCTGCCTTGCTGATGTTTCCACCTTTCAAAAATCATCAGGAACTGTTACTTTGATTTAGTTCTGAATAAAGCCCTCTGAAGTGGGAACTTGAGAAAAAATTATATATATATATATATTTAAAAATTTCATTATCGATTTTGGCTCGTATTTTTTGTATTGTACTTTTGAGAATCTAACATCTATTCTAGGTTTTTAATCTTTGCTTTTTGATATTTGTTATCAGCTTTATACTGTTAAGACTAAATTTCAGTATGCATTTTCACTTAAGGATTTGATTACTGGTTTGATTGATCACTCCCGCTTTTCTCCTCTAGGTCACCTCTATCTCTTTGCTCCCACTTATTTTCTCTATATAAGTCTATGAATTTCTCTGGTTGTTCCTGGCTGTGGAAAACACAGGGATTTGATTGCTGGCGTGATTGCTCTCTCCCCCTTTGACACTTTTCTCCTCGTCACCTCCATCTGCCTCCTCCCTCTCCTCTATATAACTCTCTGAATCTTTCTGACGGTGGAGAGTTATTTCACCATAAACCTATTGGTTTTTATCTTCTGTGCTGTATGGATGGAGAAGCCTTGGACCAAAATCCAGAGGCAGGAGGCTCAATTTAAGAACTTTAGAATATCAGAGATCTCCTTACTCCAGTTTACATTAATAAACAAGAGTCCACACAAAAGTCTCCATACCTACACTGAAACCAACTGCTACCCAAGAGCCAGCAAGTTACAGTGCAAGACACACCATGATAATTCTCCAGCAAAACAGGAACACAACCCTGAACATTAAAAGACAGCCTGCCCAAAACCATACCAAACCCATAGACACTCCAAAGCTCACTACTGGACACTTCATTGCACTCTAGAGAGAAGAGACCTAGTTCCACCCACCGGAACACAGAAGCAAGCCCTCCCAACCAGGAAACCTTGACAAGCCACTGGTCCAAACCCAGGCACAGGGAGCAGACTCCACAATTAAGAGGACCCACAAACTTCCAGCCTGAAGAAATGGTACCCCAAACACAGCAATCTAAACAAAATGAAAAGGCAGGGACATATTCCACAGGTGAAAGACCGTGATAAAAACCTGCCAAACTAAATAAAAGAGAAGGAGATAGTGAGTGTACCTGATAAAGAATTCAGAATAATGATAGTAAAGATGATCCAAAGTCTTGAATACAAAATGGAGTTATAGATAAATAGACTAGAGCCAAGGATTGAGATAGATGCAAAAATGTTTAACAAAAACCTAGAAGAAATAAAGATGAATCAGTCAATAATTAACAATGCAAAAACTGAGATTAAAAACACTCTGGAGAGAACTAACAGTAGAATAACTGAGGCAGAAGAGAGGATAAGTGAGGTGGAAGATAGGATGGTGGAAATAAATGAAGCAGAGAAGGAAAAAGAAAAAAGAATAAAAAGAAATGAAGACAATTCAGCGAGCTCTGGGACAAAGTTAAATGCTCCAATATTTGAATCATAGGTATCCCAGAAGAAGACAAAAAGAAAGGGCATGAGAAAATACTTGAGGAGATAATACTTGAAAAATTCCCTAAAATGGGGAAGGAAATAGACACCCAAGTCCAAGAAATACAAAGAGTCCCAAACAGGATAAACCCAAGGTGAAACAAAGGGACAGGAGCTGGGAGCTGGAGTTTAGGGATTGTAGAACAATTCCAGGGCAAGGGCTGCTGTTGACTGTGGAGAGATGGATCGAGGATATGTGAAGGAGGAGATTGTGGTACAAAATGTTTGTGGAGGAAAGCTGGGCAGCAGCCCTGAAAGCAAGGAGATAGTGCTGAGTCACACATAGGGAGTGGAGCCATCACCATTGGAGAAGGCAATGGCACCCCACTCGAGTACTCTTTTGCCTGGAGAATCCCATGGATGGAGGAGCCTGGTAGGCTGCAGTCCATGGAGTCGCTAAGAATCAGATATGACTGAGCGACTTCACTTTCAATTTTCACTTTTGTGCATTGGAGAAGACAATGGAAACCCACTCCAGTGTTCTTGCCTGGAGAATCCCAGGGACAGGGGAGCCTGATGGACTGCCGTCTATGGGATCACACAGAGTAGGACATGACTGAAGCAACTTAGCAGCATCAGCAGCAGCCATCACCATAGCCTCTTTCTCCCCACATGCCAGCATCACAGCTGAAAAATAGAGAGTTTGGCCCATCAAACGCATGATGCACTAAACTAGAGTAGGACCCCACCCAGGGTGCCCCTGTAAGTGTCTGATGCGCTGTTCTACAGAGTAGGACCCCAGTCAGGGGACCCCCTCTATGTGCCTAACCCATGGAACAACAGAGAATGACCCCAGGCAAGGGATCCCACTAAGTGCCTGAATGGGCAGAGCTACAGAGAAGGACTGGCCAAAGAGGCCTTCTGATCGCCAGCTACCAGAGGCTGTAAAAAAGACTCTGATAGGGCCATAGCTCCTGCTGCAGAAGTAGTCTGTGTCCCTGCACAGTTGGAGCCACCAGGGTCCCTGCAAACCCCTCTCTGTCAGAGAGGGGGTTCTCCAGGCAAGAATACTGGAGCGTATTGGCCAATACAGGTTGCCATAGCCTTCTACTGCACTATATTTCTTGCTGCCCTAGATGCCAACCCCTCACAGTATATGGTGCTGCCAGAACCCCTGCGACCCAAGCAACTGCACCACCTCCACAGCTGGCCCTCACACGGGCAAACCCAAGCCCTCCAGGGCAGCCTCAGGAGCTAAACCCCAGTGGATGAACCACATACAGAGGAAGAAATAAAACCACAATTAAAACCCAGGGACATTGTGACTAAGGAAGAAGACCCAAAAGCTTCAGACCAGCTGTACAAGTGGCAGATTAAATCCACACGATCAACTAGGCAGACTCTGTCTATGGAATATATAAAAGGACATGGAGAGCTCCTACAAAAGAAAACACACTAGCTGTGACAGCTGTGGACATTGGAGGCAAGAATACACAGGGGTACGACCAGATTAGAATCTGAGCTGCCACCAAAGCAGGTCCAGAGATTAGCACGTGTTGGAAGGCATTCTAGGGAGATAAGGTGGACTGTGATTCCCAGCACAGGAAAGGACTTTGACAGCAGTGACACAAGAAAAGCATTTAGTATTATGATTTTTTAAATTTGTTCCATAGTTTCTTTAGGATGTTTATCTCCCCCCTCCCTTTCCCCCTCTGTTGTAATTGTTGATTTTAGTGGCACTAAGAAAACCAATTAAGCTTTTGAGCTTTTTTTTTTTATCCTCAGTCACATTTTTTATTGTTGTCATAAAGCTCTGCCTCTACATTGGGCTTTTGCAGTTCTGTGGAGTTTTCCACTTTTTTTTTTTCTCCTTTTTTTAATTTTAATTTTTTAAACCTATTATTATTTTTTCTACACTTATTCCTCTGTTTGTTTTTCCTATTTTTCCCCTTGCATTTAATCTGTAATGTATATAAATCTGCTTTATCTACCTCTGTTTAGCTTTGCATATCTATTCTTTCTTTTCTTTGTCTCCTTTCATCTCAACATATTTGTTAGCTTTATTTTCATTGTTTATTCCCAAATTGGCACCTTGCTTTAGTTTTGTTTTCCACTTTGTGCTTTAATTAGTTTTGTTCTGGTAGATATAATTTTTGGTTTCCTTTGTTTTCTGGGTCAAGCTATCATACTTTATTTTTGTAGGACTGTTTTGATTATGCCTATGTGTATATGTGTATATTCAGTCACACTTATTGTTGTCATAAACCTCTGCCTCTACTTTGGGCTTTTGCAGTTCTGTGGAGTTTTCTTTTTTCCCCCTTTTTTCTTTCTTCTTCTGTTTTTACTTCTTTCCTCTGTTTTATGAATTTAATTTTTAATTGTTTTAAACCTATTATATTTTTCCTTCATTTTTCCCTTCATTTGCCTCTCCAACTGTTCTTTTCTCCTTGCAGTTAATCTTTAATGTATATAAATCTTCTTCGTCTACCTCTATTTATCTTTGCATATCTATTCTTTCTTCCTTTTTTCTTTCCTTTCCTCTCAACGTATTTGTTAGTTTTGTTTCCATTGGTTTATTCCCCACTTGGCACCTTGCTTTAGTTTTGCTTTCCAGTTTGTGCTTAAGTTAGTTTTGTTCTTAACTGGTAAATATAATTTTTTATTTCATTTGTTTGCCTGATCAATCTACTATACTTCACTTTTGCTGAACTGTTTTCACTTTGCTCATGGGTGTATATGTATATGTGTATATTCCATTATTTTAATTATATTTTTTGCCTGATTTTGTAACTGCCATTGGTTTGGGTTCATTTCTGGTTTCTCATTTCTGGATATTTGTTTTACTCTTCCTTAATGCTATAACAAACCATTTGTGGAATATTCGTTCCTGACCAGAGATTAAACCCTGAGCCTTTGGAGTGGGAGCACTGACTCCAATACCCTACACTACCAGATAATNTTTGCCTGATTTTGTAACTGCCATTGGTTTGGGTTCATTTCTGGTTTCTCATTTCTGGATATTTGTTTTACTCTTCCTTAATGCTATAACAAACCATTTGTGGAATATTCGTTCCTGACCAGAGATTAAACCCTGAGCCTTTGGAGTGGGAGCACTGACTCCAATACCCTACACTACCAGATAATTAACCCTAGGGAGTATCAAATAGTGAGAGCTCACACAAAGGAAACCACTTGAATACAAGACCCAGCATCACCCAACAATCAGTAACACCCTGTGAAGGATGACTCATCTAAACAACAAGCAAAATAAAAATACAAACCTAATCCTCAGCAGACAAGAGTACCACCTCACTCAGAATTGCAAATCAGAGGAAAAACAACAAACAAAAACTCAGCACAAGTCTCACCCTATACTAAGCTCACACAAACAATGGACCAAACTTAGAAGGGTAGACCAAAACAAAGAAAGAATTCAACCTTCTTCAAGGAAATAATTCAACTTTCCTTGAAGCCTGAGGAAGGAGACCACAAACACGATAACTTAAAAAAATGAAAAGGCAAAGAAATACTGCACAAATGAAGGAGCAAACTAGAAACACATAAGTCCATATAAATGAAGAGGAAATAGGAAAATTACCTGAAAAAGAATTCAGAATAATGATAGTAAAGACGATCAAAAATCTTGAAAACAAAATGGAGAAAATGCAAGAATCAATTAACAGAGACCTAGAAGAATTAAAGAATAAGCATACAGAGACAACACAATTACTGAAATTAAACATACTCTAGAAGGAATCAATAGCAGAATATCTGAAGCAGAAGAACAAATCAGTGAGCTGGAAGATTGAATGGTGGAAATAACTAATGAAGAGCAGAAAAAAGTAAAAAGAATGAAAGAGCTGAGGACAGTCTCAGAGACCTCTGGGACCATATCAAATGCACAAACAATCAAATTATAGGGGTCCCGGAAGAAGAAGAGTGAAAGAACGGTATAAGAAAAATTTTGAAGAAATTATAGTTGAAAATTTCCCCAACATGGAAAAGGAAATAGCCAATCAAGTCCAAGAGGCATAAAAAGTCCCATATAGGATAAGCCCAAGGTGAAACATGCCAAAATACATATTAATCAAGCTAACAAAGACTAACATTGGGGTACACTTGTCTCTTTCAGTTCTGGTTTACTCAGTGTGTATACCCAGCAGTGGGGTTGCTGGGTCGTATGGCAGTTCTATTTCTGGCTTTTTAAGGGATCTCCACACTGTTCTCCATAGTGGCTGAACTACTTTGCATTCCCACCAACAGTGTAAGAGGGTTTCTTTTTCTCTGCACCCTATCCAGCATTTATTGTTTGTAGACTTTTGGATGGCAGCCATTCTGATTGGTGTGAGATGGTACCTCACTGTATTTTTGACTCACAGTTCTCTGATAATGAGTGATGTTGAGCATCTTTCATGTGTTTGTTAGCAAGCTGTATGTCTTCTTTTGAGAAATGCCTGTAGAGTTCTTTGGCTCATTTTTTTTGTTGTTGTTGGGGTGCTAATTTTTTTCTGGAATTGAGCTACAGGAGTTGCTAGTACATTTTTGAGATTAATTCTTTGTCAGTTGCTTCATTTGCTAGTATTTTCTCTCATTCTGAAGGCTATCTTTTCACCTTGCTTATAGTTTCCTTCATTGTGTGAAAGCTTTTCAGTTTAATTAGGTCCCATTTGTTAATTTTGCTTTTATTTCCATTACTCTGGGAGGTGGGTCATAGAGGATCCTGCTATGATTTAAGACAGAGTGTTTTGCCTATGTTTTCCTCTAGGAGTTTTATAGGTACTGGTCTTATATTTATATCTTTAATCAATTTTGAGTTTATTTTTGTGTATGGTGTTAGAAAGTGTTCTAGTTTCATTCTTTTACAAGTGGTTCACCAGTTTTTCAAGCACCACTTGTTAAAGAGATTCTCTTTTCTCCATTGTATATTCTTGCCTCCTTTGTCAAAGATAAGGTGTCCATAGGTGCATGTTTTATCTCTGGGCTTTCCAGTTTGTTCCATTGATCTATATGTCTTTATGCCAGTACCATACTGTCTTGATGACTATAGCTTTGTAATATAGCCTGAAGTCAGGCAGGTTGATTCCTCCAGTTCCAATATTCTTTCTCAAGATTGCTTTGGATATTAGAGGTTTTTATATTTCCATACAAATTGTGAAATTATTTGTTCTAGTTCTGTGAAAAATACCATCAGTAGCTTGATAGAGATTGCATTGAATCTATAGATTGCTTTGGGTAGCATACTCATTTTCACTATATTGATTCTTCTGATCCATGAACATGGTATATTTCTCCATATATTTGTGTCCTCTTTGATTTCTTTCATCAATGTTTTATAGCTTTCTATATATAGGTCTTTTATTTCTCTCAGTTCAGTTCAGTCGCTCAGTCGTGTCCAACTCTTTGTGACCCCATGAATTGTAGCACGCCAGGCCTCCTTGTCCATCACCAACTCCCGGAGTTCACCCAAACTCTTGTCCATCGAGTTGGTGATGGCATCCAGCCATCTCATCCTCTGTCGACCCCTTCTCCTCTTGCCCCCAATCCCTCCCAGCATCACAGTCTTTTCCAATGAGTCAACTCTTTGCATGAGGTGGCCAAAGTATTGGAGTTTCAACTTTAGCATCAGTCCTTCAAAAGAACACCCAGGACTCATCTCCTTTGTTTCTTTATGTAGATTTATTCCTAAGTATTTTTTTTTTTTTTGGTAGCAATGGTGAATGGAATTGTTTCCTTAATTTCTCTTTCTGTTTTCTCATTGTTAGTGTATAGGAATGCCAGGGATTTCTGGGTATTAATTTTATATCCTGCAACTTTACTATATTCCTTGATTAGCTCTAGTAATTTTCTGGTGGTGTCTTTAGAGTTTTCTATGTAGAGGATCATGTCATATGCAAACAGTGAGAGTTTTACTTCTTTACCAATCTGGATTCCTTTTATTTCTTTTTCTTCTCTAACTGATGTGGTTAAAACTTCNTTTTTTTTTTTTGGTAGCAATGGTGAATGGAATTGTTTCCTTAATTTCTCTTTCTGTTTTCTCATTGTTAGTGTATAGGAATGCCAGGGATTTCTGGGTATTAATTTTATATCCTGCAACTTTACTATATTCCTTGATTAGCTCTAGTAATTTTCTGGTGGTGTCTTTAGAGTTTTCTATGTAGAGGATCATGTCATATGCAAACAGTGAGAGTTTTACTTCTTTACCAATCTGGATTCCTTTTATTTCTTTTTCTTCTCTAACTGATGTGGTTAAAACTTCCAAAACTATGTTAAATAGTAGTGATGAGAGTGGGCATCCTTGTCTTGTTCCTGACTTTAGGGGAAATGCTTTTAATTTTTCACCATTGAGCAAAATGTTTGCTGTAGGTTTGTCATATATGGCTTTTATTATGTTGAGGTATGTTCCTTCTATGCCTGCTTTCTGGAGGGTTTTATTGTAAATGGATGTTGAATTTTGTCAAAGGCTTTCTCTGCATCTATTGAGATAATCATATGGTTTTTATCTTTTAATTTGTTAATGTGGTGTACCATATTGATTGATTTGCAAATATCAAAGAATCCTTGTACCCCTGGGATAAAGCCCACTTGGTCATATCTTTTTGATATGTCGTTGGAATCTGTTTGCTAGAATTTTGCTCAGGATTTTTGCATCTACGTTCATCAGTGGTATTGGCCTCTAGTTTTCTTTTTTTGTGGTATCTTTGTCTGATTTTGGTATTAGGGTGATGGTGGCCTCATAGAATGAGTTTGGAAGTTCACCTTCCTCTGCAATTTTCTGGAAGAGTTTGAGTAGGATAGGTGTTAGCTTTTCTCTAAAGTTTGGGTAGAATTCAGCTATGAAGCCATCTGGTCCTGGGCTTTTGTTTGTTGGAAGATTTCTGATTACAGTTTCGATTTCTGTGCTTGTGATGGGTCTGCTATGATTTTCTACTTCTTCCTGGTTCAGTTTTGGAAAGTTATACTTTTCTAAGAATTTGTACATTTCTTCCAAGTTGCCCATTTTATTGGCATATAGTTGCTGATAGTAGTCTCTTATGATCCTCTGTATTTCTGTGTTGTGTGTTGTGATTTCTCCATTTTCATTTCTGATTTTATTGATGTGACACTTCTCCCTTTTTTTATTGATAAGTCTGTCTAATGGTTTCTCTTTTTATTTTCTCAAAGAACCAGCTTTTAGCTTTGTTGATTTTGGCTATGGTCTCCTTTGCATTTATTTCTGCCCTAATTTTTTATGATTTCTTTCCTTTTACCTACCCTGGGGTGCTTCATTTCTTCTTTTTCTAGTTGCTTTCAGTGTAGAGTTAGGTTATTTATTTGATTTCTCTCCTGTTTCTTGAGGTATGCTTATATTGTTATGAATGTTCCCCTTAGCACTGCTTTTACTGAATCCCATAGGTTTTACGTGGTTGTGTTTTCATTTTCATTTGTTTCTATGCATATTTAGATTTCTTCTGTTATTCATTGATTCATCAGAAGTGTGTTGTTTAGCCTCCATATGTTTGTATTTTTCATAGTTTTTTTCCCTGTAGTTGACATCTAATCTTACCTCTTTGTGATCTTAAAGAAGCTTGAGATAATTTCAATTTTTTTTAATTTACCAAGGCTAGATTTATGACCCAGGATGTGATCTATCCTGGAGAATGTTCTGTGTGCACTTGAGAAAGAGGTGAAATTCATTTTTTTAGGGTGAAATGTCCTCAGTTCAGTTCAGTCACTCAGTTGTGTCCGACTCTTTGTGACCCCATGAATTGCAGCATGCCAGGCCTCCCTGTCCATCACCAACTCCCAGAGTTCACTCAAACTCATGTCCATTGAGTTGGTGATATCAATTAGGTCTAACTGGTCCATTGTATCATTTAAAGTTTGTGTTTCCTTGCTAATTTTTTTTAGTTGATCTATCCATAGGTGTGAGTGGGGTATAAAAGTCTTCCACTGTTATTGTGTTACTGTTAATTTCCCCTTTCATACTTGCTAGCATTTGCCTTACATATTGCGGTGCTCCTATGTTGGGTGCATATATATTTATAATTGTCATATCTTCTTTTGGGATTGATCCTTTGATCATTATGTAGTGTCATTCTTTTTCTCTTTTCATGGCCTTTATTTCAAAGTCTAATTTATCTGATATGAGTATTGCTACTCCTGCTTTCTTTTGGTCTCCATTTGTGTGAAATCTCTTTTTTCCAGCCCCTCACTTTCAGTCTGTATGTGTCCCTTCTTTTGAGGTTATGCCAGGCCTCCCTGTCCATCACCAACTCCCAGAGTTCACTCAAACTCATGTCCATTGAGTTGGTGATATCAATTAGGTCTAACTGGTCCATTGTATCATTTAAAGTTTGTGTTTCCTTGCTAATTTTTTTTAGTTGATCTATCCATAGGTGTGAGTGGGGTATAAAAGTCTTCCACTGTTATTGTGTTACTGTTAATTTCCCCTTTCATACTTGCTAGCATTTGCCTTACATATTGCGGTGCTCCTATGTTGGGTGCATATATATTTATAATTGTCATATCTTCTTTTGGGATTGATCCTTTGATCATTATGTAGTGTCATTCTTTTTCTCTTTTCATGGCCTTTATTTCAAAGTCTAATTTATCTGATATGAGTATTGCTACTCCTGCTTTCTTTTGGTCTCCATTTGTGTGAAATCTCTTTTTTCCAGCCCCTCACTTTCAGTCTGTATGTGTCCCTTCTTTTGAGGTGGGTCTCTTGTAGACAGTATATATGGGGTCTTGTTTTTGTATTCATTCAGCCAGTCTTTGTCTTTTGGTTAAGGCATTCAAACCATTTACAGTTAAGGTAATATTTCTAAGTATGATCCTCTTGCCATTTACTTTGTTGTTTTGGGCTCGAGTTTATAAACCTTTTCTCTGTTTCCTGTCTAGAGAAGATCCTTTAGCATTTGTTGAAAATCTGGTTTGGTGGTATTGAATTCTCTCAGCTTTTGCTTGTCTGTAAAGCTTTTGATTTCTCCATATTCCTTGCTGGGTACAGTAATCTGGATTGTAGATTTTTCTCTTTCATCATTTAAAGTATGTCCTGCCATTCCCTTCTGGCTTGAAGAGATTCTATTGAAAGATCAGCTGTTATCCTTATGGGGATCCCCTTGTGAGTTATTTGTTGTTTACCCCTTGCTGCTTTTAATATTTGTTCTTTGTCTTTGATCTTTGTTAATTTGAATAATACGTGCCTTGGGGTGTTTTGCCTTGGATTTATCTTGTTTGGGACTCTCTTGTTTTCTTGGACTTGGGTGACTATTTCCTTCCCCATTTTAGGGAAGTTTTCAACTATTCCCTCCTCAAATATTTCCTCATGGCCTTTCTTTTTGTCTTCTTCTGGGACTCCTATGATTTGATTGTTGGGGCATTTAACATTATCCCAGAGGTCTCTGAGGTTGTTCCCATTTCTTTTAATTCTTTTTTCTTTTTTTCCTCTCTGCTTCATTTATTTCCACCATTTTATATTCCACCTCATTTATCATATCTTCTGCCTCAGTTATCTATTGTTAGTTCCCTCTAGAGTGCTTTCAATCTCATTTATGGCATTATTCATTATTGATTGACTCTTTTTATTTCTTTTAGGTCCTTGTTAAACTTTCCTTGCATCTTTTCAATCCTTGTCTCCAGACTATTTATCTGTAACTCCATTTTGTTTTCATGACTGTAAATCATTATTGCTATCATTATTCTGAATTCTTTTTCAGGCAGACTCCCTATCGCCTCCTCTTTTGTCTGATTTAATGGGCTTTTCTCATGTTCCTTTTCATGCTGAGTATTTCTCTGCCATCACCATGTTGTTTAGGTTGCTGTGTTTGGGGTGGACTTCCTGTATGCTGGAAGTTTGCAGTTACTCTTTATTGTGGAGGTTCCTCTCTGTGGGTGGGGTTGGATGAGTGCTTGTCAAGGTTTTCTGGCTAGGGAAACTTGTGTCAGTGTTCTGGTGGGTGGAGCTGGATCTCTTCTCTCTGGAGTGCAATGAAGTGTTATGGGCTTTTCTCATGTTCCTTTTCATGCTGAGTATTTCTCTGCCATCACCATGTTGTTTAGGTTGCTGTGTTTGGGGTGGACTTCCTGTATGCTGGAAGTTTGCAGTTACTCTTTATTGTGGAGGTTCCTCTCTGTGGGTGGGGTTGGATGAGTGCTTGTCAAGGTTTTCTGGCTAGGGAAACTTGTGTCAGTGTTCTGGTGGGTGGAGCTGGATCTCTTCTCTCTGGAGTGCAATGAAGTGTCCAATGGTGAGTTTTGAGGTGTCTATGGGTTTAGTGTGACTTTTGGCTGCCTGTATTTTTGTGCCTAGTGTTATGTTCCTGCATTGTTGGAGAATTAGCTTGGTATGTCTTGCTCTGAAATTTATTGGCTCTTGGGTGGAGCTTGGTCTCAGTCTAGGTATGGACGCCTTTGAAAGAGCTCTTGTTGATTAATGTTCCCTGGAGTTAGGAGTTTTCTGGTATTCTCAGGTTTTGGATTTAAGCCTCCTGTCTCTGGCTTTAAGTCTTATTCATACAGTAGCCTCAAGACTTCTCCATCCATACAGCACTGATGATAAAACATCTAGGTTAATGGTGAAAATATTCTCCACAGTGGGGGACACCCAGAGAAGTTCAGAGAATTACATGGAGAAGAAAAGAGGGAATAAGTAGATAGAGGTGACCAGTAGGAGAAAAAGGGTAATCAAAAGAGGGGAGAGCAATCCAGCCAGCAATCAATTCCCCATTTGCTCTCCACAGTCTGGAACACTCAGAGAGGTTCATGGAGTTCCATAGAGAGGAGAAGAGGGAGGAAGAAGATAGAGGTGACCTGGAGGAGAGGAGGGGGAATCAAAAGATGAGAGAACAACCTAGCCTGTTATCAGTTCCCTAAGTGTTCTCCACAGCCCAGAACACCCAAAGAGATTCACAGAATTAAGTAGAGAAGACAAGGGGGATGGAGGAGATGGAGGTGACCTGGGGGAGGAAAAGGAGAGTCAAAAGGGTAGAGAGCAGTCAAGCCAGTAATCACACTCCTAAGTAAAAATGGGTACTGAAGATTGGATTCTTAAAGGTACAGAATTGATAACAAATACCAAAAAGCAATGTTCATCACAGCACTGTTTACAATAGCCAGGACATGGAAGCAACCTAGATCTCCGTCGGTAGGTGAATGGATAAGAAAGCTGTGGTTGGACTATAAAGAAAGCTGAGCACTGAAGAACTGATGCTTTTCTGTGGTACATATACACAATGGAATATTACTCAGCTATTAAAAAGAATGCATTTGAGTCAGTGCTAATGAGGTGGATGAAACTGGAGCCTATTATACAGTGTGAAGTAAGTCAGAAAGAAAAACACCATTGCAGTATATTATTGCATATATATGGAATTTAGAAAGATGGTAATGATGATCCTATATGTGAAACAGCAAAAGAGATACAGATGTAAACACAGACTTTTGGACTCTGTGGGAAAAGGCAAGGGTGGGATGATTAGAGATAATAGCAGTGAAACATGTATATTATCATATGTGAAATACATTGTCAGTCCAGGTTTGATGCATAAGACAGAGTGCTCAGGGCTGGTGCACTGGGATGACCCTGAGGGATGGGATGGGGAGGGAGGAGGGTGGGAGGGTCAGGATGGGGAACATATGTATACCCATGGTTGATTCATGTGAATGTATGGCGAAAACCACCACAATATTGTAAAGAAATTAGCCTCCAATTAAAATAATTTAAAAAATGAAAAAAACCTAACAAAGACTGAACACAAAGAAAGATTATTAAAAGCAACAAGGGAGAAGCAACAAGTAACATACAAGGAAACCCCATACACTTAACAGCTGATCTTTCAGCACAAACTCCTCAGGCCAGAAGGGAATGACAGGATATAGTTAAAGCACTGAAGGGAAAAATCTAAAACCAATATTACTTTACCAGCAAGGATCTCATTCAAAACTGATGGAGAAATAAAAAGCTTTTCAGACAAGGAAAATGTAAGAGAATTCAGTACCACCAAACCAGCTTTACAACAAATGTTAAATGGACTTTTATAGTCAAGAAATAAAATAGAAGAAAAAAGATCTACAAAATGAACCCCAAACAATTAGAAAATGGCAATATGAAAATATATATCAATAATTACTTTAAATATAAATGGATTAACTGCTCCAACCAAAAGACACAGACGTGCAGAGTGGATACAAAAACAGGACCCATACATATGCTGTCTGCAAGAAACCTGCTTCAGACCTCAAGACACACATAGACGGAAAGTGAGGGGATGGAAAAATATATTCCATGAAAATGGGAAGCAAAGGAAACCTGGAGTAGCAATCCTCATATCAGACAAAATAGACCTTAAAGAAGATTACAATAGTTAAGTAAGGACACTACATAATGATCAAGGGATCAATCCAAAAGGAATACATAACAATTGTAATATCTATGCACCCAACATAGGAGCACCTCAATACATAAGACAAACACTAACAGATATTAAAGGAGAAATTGACAGTAACACAATTATATTCAGTTCAGTTCAGTTCAGTCACTCAGTCGTGTCTGACTCTTAGCGACCCCATGAATCGCAGCACGCCAGGCCTCCCTGTCCATCACCAACTCATGGAGTTGACTCAGACTCAACATCCATCCAGTCCATGATGCCATCCAGCCATCTCATCCTCGGTTGTCCCCTTCTCCTCCTGCCCCAAATCCCTCCCAGCATCACAGTCTCTTCCAATGAGTCAACTCTTCACATGAGGTGGCCAAAGTACTGGAGTTTCAGCTTTAGCATCAGTCCTTCCAAAGAAATCCCAGGGCTGATCTCCTTCAGAATGGACTGGTTGGATCTCCTTGCAGTCCAAGGGACTCTCAAGAGTCTTCTCCAACACCACAGTTCAAAAGCATCAATTCTTTGGTGCTCAGCTGTCTTCACAGTCCAACTCTCAACATCCATACATAACCACAGGAAAAACCATAGCCTTGACTAGACGGACCTTAGTCGGCAAAGTAATGTCTCTGCTTTTGAATATACTATCTAAGTTGGTCATAACTTTTCTTCCAAGGAGTAAGCGTCTTTTAATCTCATGGCTGCAATCACCATCTGCAGTGATTTTGGAGC
>SJYX01015111.1:109704-131512 GCA_006410675.1 Oreotragus oreotragus | reverse complement strand
GGAGAGGGTCCCGGGGCTCAGGGACCCTGAAGTGGAGGGGGTCCCGGGGCTCTCGCAGGTCGGGGGAGCGGTTCCGCGCGCCGAGCCGGCTCCTCTCCCGCCCCGGAGCCCCGCGCGTCTGAGGGTGAAAACTTTCCGTCAAGTTCCCGAAACGGTGCGGTTCGGGGCGCGCGTCTCAGCAAGGAGCAGTGCTCCCCGCGCCCCACGCGCTCCGCCGGGCGCGGGAAAGAGCGGCGGCCGCGCGACGGCGAGGGGGCAGGCCAGGCAGGACGCGCCCCGCCGCGCCTCAGGGCCGCCGCCTCCCCGCTCCGGCCGACGCGGCAGCAGGTGGCAGCGGCCCCGCGCGCGGCCCGGCCCCTTCCCTCCCTCGCGGCCCGGCTCCCGCCGCAGGCCCTCAGTACCGGAGTCAGCGTGGCTCCGACGCCATCCCCGGGGCCCGCGGGCCCGCAGCCCAGGCCCCGAGGGACCCGCAACGTGCGCGGCGAAGACACTGGGCGCCGAAGGCGGCGAGCCGACCAGGCAGGTGCCGGCAAGGAGCCCGCGGCCAACGGCGGCGCGCGACCCAGCCCCGCCCCGCGCGACCCAGCCCCGCCCCGCGCGACCCAGCCCCGCCCCGCGCGACCCAGCCCCGCCCCGCGCGACCCAGCCCCGCCCCGCGCGACCCAGCCCCGCCCCGCGCGACCCAGCCCCGCCCCGCGCGACCCAGCCCCGCCCCGCGCGACCCAGCCCCGCCCCGCGCGACCCAGCCCCGCCCCGCGCGACCCAGCCCCGCCCCGCGCGACCCAGCCCCGCCCCGCGCGACCCAGCCCCGCCCCGCGCGACCCAGCCCCGCCCCGCGCGACCCAGCCCCGCCCCGCGCGACCCAGCCCCGCCCCGCGCGACCCAGCCCCGCCCCGCGCGACCCAGCCCCGCCCCGCGCGACCCAGCCCCGCCCCGCGCGACCCAGCCCCGCCCCGCGCGACCCAGCCCCGCCCCGCGCGACCCAGCCCCGCCCCGCGCGACCCAGCCCCGCCCCGCGCGACCCAGCCCCGCCCCGCGCGACCCAGCCCCGCCCCGCGCGACCCAGCCCCGCCCCGCGCGACCCAGCCCCGCCCCGCGCGACCCAGCCCCGCCCCGCGCGACCCAGCCCCGCCCCGCGCGACCCAGCCCCGCCCCGCGCGACCCAGCCCCGCCCCGCGCGACCCAGCCCCGCCCCGCGCGACCCAGCCCCGCCCCGCGCGACCCAGCCCCGCCCCGCGCGACCCAGCCCCGCCCCGCGCGACCCAGCCCCGCCCCGCGCGACCCAGCCCCGCCCCGCGCGACCCAGCCCCGCCCCGCGCGACCCAGCCCCGCCCCGCGCGACCCAGCCCCGCCCCGCGCGACCCAGCCCCGCCCCGCGCGACCCAGCCCCGCCCCGCGCGACCCAGCCCCGCCCCGCGCGACCCAGCCCCGCCCCGCGCGACCCAGCCCCGCCCCGCGCGACCCAGCCCCGCCCCGCGCGACCCAGCCCCGCCCCGCGCGACCCAGCCCCGCCCCGCGCGACCCAGCCCCGCCCCGCGCGACCCAGCCCCGCCCCGCGCGACCCAGCCCCGCCCCGCGCGACCCAGCCCCGCCCCGCGCGACCCAGCCCCGCCCCGCGCGACCCAGCCCCGCCCCGCGCGACCCAGCCCCGCCCCGCGCGACCCAGCCCCGCCCCGCGCGACCCAGCCCCGCCCCGCGCGACCCAGCCCCGCCCCGCGCGACCCAGCCCCGCCCCGCGCGACCCAGCCCCGCCCCGCGCGACCCAGCCCCGCCCCGCGCGACCCAGCCCCGCCCCGCGCGACCCAGCCCCGCCCCGCGCGACCCAGCCCCGCCCCGCGCGACCCAGCCCCGCCCCGCGCGACCCAGCCCCGCCCCGCGCGACCCAGCCCCGCCCCGCGCGACCCAGCCCCGCCCCGCGCGACCCAGCCCCGCCCCGCGCGACCCAGCCCCGCCCCGCGCGACCCAGCCCCGCCCCGCGCGACCCAGCCCCGCCCCGCGCGACCCAGCCCCGCCCCGCGCGACCCAGCCCCGCCCCGCGCGACCCAGCCCCGCCCCGCGCGACCCAGCCCCGCCCCGCGCGACCCAGCCCCGCCCCGCGCGACCCAGCCCCGCCCCGCGCGACCCAGCCCCGCCCCGCGCGACCCAGCCCCGCCCCGCGCGACCCAGCCCCGCCCCGCGCGACCCAGCCCCGCCCCGCGCGACCCAGCCCCGCCCCGCGCGACCCAGCCCCGCCCCGCGCGACCCAGCCCCGCCCCGCGCGACCCAGCCCCGCCCCGCGCGACCCAGCCCCGCCCCGCGCGACCCAGCCCCGCCCCGCGCGACCCAGCCCCGCCCCGCGCGACCCAGCCCCGCCCCGCGCGACCCAGCCCCGCCCCGCGCGACCCAGCCCCGCCCCGCGCGACCCAGCCCCGCCCCGCGCGACCCAGCCCCGCCCCGCGCGACCCAGCCCCGCCCCGCGCGACCCAGCCCCGCCCCGCGCGACCCAGCCCCGCCCCGCGCGACCCAGCCCCGCCCCGCGCGACCCAGCCCCGCCCCGCGCGACCCAGCCCCGCCCCGCGCGACCCAGCCCCGCCCCGCGCGACCCAGCCCCGCCCCGCGCGACCCAGCCCCGCCCCGCGCGACCCAGCCCCGCCCCGCGCGACCCAGCCCCGCCCCGCGCGACCCAGCCCCGCCCCGCGCGACCCAGCCCCGCCCCGCGCGACCCAGCCCCGCCCCGCGCGACCCAGCCCCGCCCCGCGCGACCCAGCCCCGCCCCGCGCGACCCAGCCCCGCCCCGCGCGACCCAGCCCCGCCCCGCGCGACCCAGCCCCGCCCCGCGCGACCCAGCCCCGCCCCGCGCGACCCAGCCCCGCCCCGCGCGACCCAGCCCCGCCCCGCGCGACCCAGCCCCGCCCCGCGCGACCCAGCCCCGCCCCGCGCGACCCAGCCCCGCCCCGCGCGACCCAGCCCCGCCCCGCGCGACCCAGCCCCGCCCCGCGCGACCCAGCCCCGCCCCGCGCGACCCAGCCCCGCCCCGCGCGACCCAGCCCCGCCCCGCGCGACCCAGCCCCGCCCCGCGCGACCCAGCCCCGCCCCGCGCGACCCAGCCCCGCCCCGCGCGACCCAGCCCCGCCCCGCGCGACCCAGCCCCGCCCCGCGCGACCCAGCCCCGCCCCGCGCGACCCAGCCCCGCCCCGCGCGACCCAGCCCCGCCCCGCGCGACCCAGCCCCGCCCCGCGCGACCCAGCCCCGCCCCGCGCGACCCAGCCCCGCCCCGCGCGACCCAGCCCCGCCCCGCGCGACCCAGCCCCGCCCCGCGCGACCCAGCCCCGCCCCGCGCGACCCAGCCCCGCCCCGCGCGACCCAGCCCCGCCCCGCGCGACCCAGCCCCGCCCCGCGCGACCCAGCCCCGCCCCGCGCGACCCAGCCCCGCCCCGCGCGACCCAGCCCCGCCCCGCGCGACCCAGCCCCGCCCCGCGCGACCCAGCCCCGCCCCGCGCGACCCAGCCCCGCCCCGCGCGACCCAGCCCCGCCCCGCGCGACCCAGCCCCGCCCCGCGCGACCCAGCCCCGCCCCGCGCGACCCAGCCCCGCCCCGCGCGACCCAGCCCCGCCCCGCGCGACCCAGCCCCGCCCCGCGCGACCCAGCCCCGCCCCGCGCGACCCAGCCCCGCCCCGCGCGACCCAGCCCCGCCCCGCGCGACCCAGCCCCGCCCCGCGCGACCCAGCCCCGCCCCGCGCGACCCAGCCCCGCCCCGCGCGACCCAGCCCCGCCCCGCGCGACCCAGCCCCGCCCCGCGCGACCCAGCCCCGCCCCGCGCGACCCAGCCCCGCCCCGCGCGACCCAGCCCCGCCCCGCGCGACCCAGCCCCGCCCCGCGCGACCCAGCCCCGCCCCGCGCGACCCAGCCCCGCCCCGCGCGACCCAGCCCCGCCCCGCGCGACCCAGCCCCGCCCCGCGCGACCCAGCCCCGCCCCGCGCGACCCAGCCCCGCCCCGCGCGACCCAGCCCCGCCCCGCGCGACCCAGCCCCGCCCCGCGCGACCCAGCCCCGCCCCGCGCGACCCAGCCCCGCCCCGCGCGACCCAGCCCCGCCCCGCGCGACCCAGCCCCGCCCCGCGCGACCCAGCCCCGCCCCGCGCGACCCAGCCCCGCCCCGCGCGACCCAGCCCCGCCCCGCGCGACCCAGCCCCGCCCCGCGCGACCCAGCCCCGCCCCGCGCGACCCAGCCCCGCCCCGCGCGACCCAGCCCCGCCCCGCGCGACCCAGCCCCGCCCCGCGCGACCCAGCCCCGCCCCGCGCGACCCAGCCCCGCCCCGCGCGACCCAGCCCCGCCCCGCGCGACCCAGCCCCGCCCCGCGCGACCCAGCCCCGCCCCGCGCGACCCAGCCCCGCCCCGCGCGACCCAGCCCCGCCCCGCGCGACCCAGCCCCGCCCCGCGCGACCCAGCCCCGCCCCGCGCGACCCAGCCCCGCCCCGCGCGACCCAGCCCCGCCCCGCGCGACCCAGCCCCGCCCCGCGCGACCCAGCCCCGCCCCGCGCGACCCAGCCCCGCCCCGCGCGACCCAGCCCCGCCCCGCGCGACCCAGCCCCGCCCCGCGCGACCCAGCCCCGCCCCGCGCGACCCAGCCCCGCCCCGCGCGACCCAGCCCCGCCCCGCGCGACCCAGCCCCGCCCCGCGCGACCCAGCCCCGCCCCGCGCGACCCAGCCCCGCCCCGCGCGACCCAGCCCCGCCCCGCGCGACCCAGCCCCGCCCCGCGCGACCCAGCCCCGCCCCGCGCGACCCAGCCCCGCCCCGCGCGACCCAGCCCCGCCCCGCGCGACCCAGCCCCGCCCCGCGCGACCCAGCCCCGCCCCGCGCGACCCAGCCCCGCCCCGCGCGACCCAGCCCCGCCCCGCGCGACCCAGCCCCGCCCCGCGCGACCCAGCCCCGCCCCGCGCGACCCAGCCCCGCCCCGCGCGACCCAGCCCCGCCCCGCGCGACCCAGCCCCGCCCCGCGCGACCCAGCCCCGCCCCGCGCGACCCAGCCCCGCCCCGCGCGACCCAGCCCCGCCCCGCGCGACCCAGCCCCGCCCCGCGCGACCCAGCCCCGCCCCGCGCGACCCAGCCCCGCCCCGCGCGACCCAGCCCCGCCCCGCGCGACCCAGCCCCGCCCCGCGCGACCCAGCCCCGCCCCGCGCGACCCAGCCCCGCCCCGCGCGACCCAGCCCCGCCCCGCGCGACCCAGCCCCGCCCCGCGCGACCCAGCCCCGCCCCGCGCGACCCAGCCCCGCCCCGCGCGACCCAGCCCCGCCCCGCGCGACCCAGCCCCGCCCCGCGCGACCCAGCCCCGCCCCGCGCGACCCAGCCCCGCCCCGCGCGACCCAGCCCCGCCCCGCGCGACCCAGCCCCGCCCCGCGCGACCCAGCCCCGCCCCGCGCGACCCAGCCCCGCCCCGCGCGACCCAGCCCCGCCCCGCGCGACCCAGCCCCGCCCCGCGCGACCCAGCCCCGCCCCGCGCGACCCAGCCCCGCCCCGCGCGACCCAGCCCCGCCCCGCGCGACCCAGCCCCGCCCCGCGCGACCCAGCCCCGCCCCGCGCGACCCAGCCCCGCCCCGCGCGACCCAGCCCCGCCCCGCGCGACCCAGCCCCGCCCCGCGCGACCCAGCCCCGCCCCGCGCGACCCAGCCCCGCCCCGCGCGACCCAGCCCCGCCCCGCGCGACCCAGCCCCGCCCCGCGCGACCCAGCCCCGCCCCGCGCGACCCAGCCCCGCCCCGCGCGACCCAGCCCCGCCCCGCGCGACCCAGCCCCGCCCCGCGCGACCCAGCCCCGCCCCGCGCGACCCAGCCCCGCCCCGCGCGACCCAGCCCCGCCCCGCGCGACCCAGCCCCGCCCCGCGCGACCCAGCCCCGCCCCGCGCGACCCAGCCCCGCCCCGCGCGACCCAGCCCCGCCCCGCGCGACCCAGCCCCGCCCCGCGCGACCCAGCCCCGCCCCGCGCGACCCAGCCCCGCCCCGCGCGACCCAGCCCCGCCCCGCGCGACCCAGCCCCGCCCCGCGCGACCCAGCCCCGCCCCGCGCGACCCAGCCCCGCCCCGCGCGACCCAGCCCCGCCCCGCGCGACCCAGCCCCGCCCCGCGCGACCCAGCCCCGCCCCGCGCGACCCAGCCCCGCCCCGCGCGACCCAGCCCCGCCCCGCGCGACCCAGCCCCGCCCCGCGCGACCCAGCCCCGCCCCGCGCGACCCAGCCCCGCCCCGCGCGACCCAGCCCCGCCCCGCGCGACCCAGCCCCGCCCCGCGCGACCCAGCCCCGCCCCGCGCGACCCAGCCCCGCCCCGCGCGACCCAGCCCCGCCCCGCGCGACCCAGCCCCGCCCCGCGCGACCCAGCCCCGCCCCGCGCGACCCAGCCCCGCCCCGCGCGACCCAGCCCCGCCCCGCGCGACCCAGCCCCGCCCCGCGCGACCCAGCCCCGCCCCGCGCGACCCAGCCCCGCCCCGCGCGACCCAGCCCCGCCCCGCGCGACCCAGCCCCGCCCCGCGCGACCCAGCCCCGCCCCGCGCGACCCAGCCCCGCCCCGCGCGACCCAGCCCCGCCCCGCGCGACCCAGCCCCGCCCCGCGCGACCCAGCCCCGCCCCGCGCGACCCAGCCCCGCCCCGCGCGACCCAGCCCCGCCCCGCGCGACCCAGCCCCGCCCCGCGCGACCCAGCCCCGCCCCGCGCGACCCAGCCCCGCCCCGCGCGACCCAGCCCCGCCCCGCGCGACCCAGCCCCGCCCCGCGCGACCCAGCCCCGCCCCGCGCGACCCAGCCCCGCCCCGCGCGACCCAGCCCCGCCCCGCGCGACCCAGCCCCGCCCCGCGCGACCCAGCCCCGCCCCGCGCGACCCAGCCCCGCCCCGCGCGACCCAGCCCCGCCCCGCGCGACCCAGCCCCGCCCCGCGCGACCCAGCCCCGCCCCGCGCGACCCAGCCCCGCCCCGCGCGACCCAGCCCCGCCCCGCGCGACCCAGCCCCGCCCCGCGCGACCCAGCCCCGCCCCGCGCGACCCAGCCCCGCCCCGCGCGACCCAGCCCCGCCCCGCGCGACCCAGCCCCGCCCCGCGCGACCCAGCCCCGCCCCGCGCGACCCAGCCCCGCCCCGCGCGACCCAGCCCCGCCCCGCGCGACCCAGCCCCGCCCCGCGCGACCCAGCCCCGCCCCGCGCGACCCAGCCCCGCCCCGCGCGACCCAGCCCCGCCCCGCGCGACCCAGCCCCGCCCCGCGCGACCCAGCCCCGCCCCGCGCGACCCAGCCCCGCCCCGCGCGACCCAGCCCCGCCCCGCGCGACCCAGCCCCGCCCCGCGCGACCCAGCCCCGCCCCGCGCGACCCAGCCCCGCCCCGCGCGACCCAGCCCCGCCCCGCGCGACCCAGCCCCGCCCCGCGCGACCCAGCCCCGCCCCGCGCGACCCAGCCCCGCCCCGCGCGACCCAGCCCCGCCCCGCGCGACCCAGCCCCGCCCCGCGCGACCCAGCCCCGCCCCGCGCGACCCAGCCCCGCCCCGCGCGACCCAGCCCCGCCCCGCGCGACCCAGCCCCGCCCCGCGCGACCCAGCCCCGCCCCGCGCGACCCAGCCCCGCCCCGCGCGACCCAGCCCCGCCCCGCGCGACCCAGCCCCGCCCCGCGCGACCCAGCCCCGCCCCGCGCGACCCAGCCCCGCCCCGCGCGACCCAGCCCCGCCCCGCGCGACCCAGCCCCGCCCCGCGCGACCCAGCCCCGCCCCGCGCGACCCAGCCCCGCCCCGCGCGACCCAGCCCCGCCCCGCGCGACCCAGCCCCGCCCCGCGCGACCCAGCCCCGCCCCGCGCGACCCAGCCCCGCCCCGCGCGACCCAGCCCCGCCCCGCGCGACCCAGCCCCGCCCCGCGCGACCCAGCCCCGCCCCGCGCGACCCAGCCCCGCCCCGCGCGACCCAGCCCCGCCCCGCGCGACCCAGCCCCGCCCCGCGCGACCCAGCCCCGCCCCGCGCGACCCAGCCCCGCCCCGCGCGACCCAGCCCCGCCCCGCGCGACCCAGCCCCGCCCCGCGCGACCCAGCCCCGCCCCGCGCGACCCAGCCCCGCCCCGCGCGACCCAGCCCCGCCCCGCGCGACCCAGCCCCGCCCCGCGCGACCCAGCCCCGCCCCGCGCGACCCAGCCCCGCCCCGCGCGACCCAGCCCCGCCCCGCGCGACCCAGCCCCGCCCCGCGNCCCCCCCCCGAGCAGGTGTGTGGGAGAGGAAGGTCCCGCCCCCCACCTGGCCCCAAGCTGGAGGCCAGGTGGGCAAGATGGGAGCTCCGGCCCGGAACATGGAGCCTTGAGCATATCGCTTTGAGGCCTTCCCGGCCGGGCCTTGTCTCTTAATCCGTAAAACGGGCTTTTCTGACAGTTCTCTTACTGAGCCGGTAGACAGGGCACAGCGCCGCTCCTCCCCAAACTTGTCTGTACTTCTCTATCACCTGAAGATCTTTGAAAAATTTAAAGGCTAGGCCACGCCTCAGACCAACTAAATCACAGTCTCTGGAGGTAAGACGGTTTTGAAAGCTGCGTAATGTGCAGACAAGTTTAGGAACCGCTGGCCTAGTGTTCATTGCATTATTTCCGTCAGTATTGCAGAATCTAGAGACACGATCTGTGATCAAAACTGTCACGCAGGACTTCCCTGGCGGTGCAGTGCTTAAGACCTGCCGCTTTCACTGCAGTGGCGCAGGTTGGATCCCTGGTGGGGCTTCCACATGCAGGCGCCCTCCCCCGCCTCCCCCCCCCCAAAAAAAAACAGTGGATAGAGAGTGGACAAACCTAGACAGCGTATTAAACATCAGAGGCATTACTTTGCCGACAAAGGTCCATCTAGTGAAAGCTATGGTGTTTCCAGTAGTCATATATGGATATGAGAATTGGACAAGAAGGCTGAGCACTGAATTGATGCTTTCGAACTGTGGTGCTGGAGAAGGTCTTGAGTCCCTTGGACTGCAAGCAGATCAAAACAGTCCATCCTAAAGGAAATCAATACTGAATATTCATTGGAAGGACTGATTCTGAAGCTGAAGTGCCAATACTTTGGCCACCTGATGTGAAGAGCTGACTCATTAGAAAAGACCCTGATTTGGGGAAAGATTGAAGGCAGGAGATGGGGATGACAGAGGAGATGGTTGGATGGCATCACTGGCTCAATGGACATGAGTCTGAGCAAGCTCTAGGAGATGGTGAAGGACAGGGGAGCCTGGCGTGCTGCAGTCCATGGGGTCGCAGAGAGTTGCACACAACTGAGCAACTGAACAGCAAAGAGTGAAAGATGAAGTCGCCTGCCCAAGGTCCAGGGCTGGCCAGCAGCTGAGAGGAGTCAGAGGCCAGATGCCCCACCTCTAGGATCATGCAAAGCCCCGGAATAAGAGACCTCTTGTTCACTAGCTATTGACCCATTCCTCAGCGTCCTCCAAGAATGTGGGCTGCCTGAGCCAAACCGGGCTTATCTTGTTTACTGGTATGTTCCCTGAGCCTACAAGACTTCAGAGATTGGGAGCTGGAAGGCCTGGGTTCCAAGCGAGGCTTGGCGCCTGACTGCCAGGAGCGCTGAGGGCTGCCCCAGGCAGAACTGCCAGAGAAGAAACCTCAGAGGGACAGGAAGGGTGATCCGTCCATCAGAACATCTGGAAGCGTACAGTGAAGATTAATTTTGGCTGTAGTCATTAGTGTTGGTCCCGAGAACCCCAGGCTTGTTTCTGCTGCCTGGGTCATAGCTCTAAAAACTCTCCACACCTGCAGTCATGATGGCAGGAGGAGTGAGAGCTTTAAAAAGGAAATCTGTTAATAGAACACATTAACACCCTTCACAGTGCTTGGGGCATAATAGAAGCTTTATAAATGGTTGCATTTCTGGATGTTTTAAGGAAAGCTAACACCAGGGCTCCTCCAAAGCCCAGTGTCCCCTCTTGAACTTATTTTAAGAAAACACTACCAGAGAACTACCGACTTGCTTTGGGCCTGACTTAATCCCCAATTTAATACCTCAGATTAATAAATCTGCTTTTGCAGTGTTCTTTGCGACTCTCCAAATCCCTCCCTGCCCTCATTCTCAGTCTTAGGGTTTTGAAAGCCCGCAACGACAGAAACCATTGTTCTAAATCCAGAGCCGAGAAAGTTGTTAGTGGTCCAAGGACTTGCGTTGGGCGCCCTCTATTGCCTGTTCCTCCCTCTCTCGCCACCCTGCGGCCAACCAGCCCCCCCCCACCGCCCCCCCCGCTCCCCGGAGCCCAGGTGTCACTCCCACCCTCTGTGATTTGACCCCCATCTCACTCCTTGTCACCAGCACCCGCAAGCATTCTAGACAAATCCTCATTGCAGTTTCAGTCTAACNACCGCCCCCCCCGCTCCCCGGAGCCCAGGTGTCACTCCCACCCTCTGTGATTTGACCCCCATCTCACTCCTTGTCACCAGCACCCGCAAGCATTCTAGACAAATCCTCATTGCAGTTTCAGTCTAACAATTAAAAACACAGTGAACAAGATTAGCCATGTAGTGGCAGGCACTCACGTCACTTCTCAGAACCTCACACCTCCCGGCCCCCATCTCCAATGTGGAGACAACAATTGGATGAGGATGGTCAGCCCGCTGTCCCACTCTGCTGGCTCACTGCTGCCCATCGGGAGGGTGGCCAGCCATCCCAGTTACCCCGTGCAGACCTAACGCAGGGTCCCAGACTGATCCTCACCTGGTCCCACCTCTGGGTGCTGTGGAGCCGCTGCTTGACGTAGAGAAGCACCCGGCCTGCAGTTCCCTCGTCTCCTTTCAGGGCCCAGGCCTGGAGGGTGGCAGCCTGGCCTCGCTAAGCCCCAAAACCTTCCCTCCCCAACTCTCCCCATCTCCACGAGGCTCATAGCATCTCCACCTCCCGAACTGTGTGGTGATTAAATGTAAAACAGCTGTCTGGCCTTGTTGGTTTCTGGCATGTTTGGGGAGTTCTTGGCGCCTTCCTAGCAGTAAAATGTATATAGAAAGTGTGTTGGTCAAACTGCCAAGGTGAGGAGAGACACCGAGACTCTCCTCCAGGGGCCCCACAGAGGGACTTCTTTCTCCAAGCCCGACCTCTGAACCTCCCCAGACTTGCTCAGCAGGAGTGGGAAGCCCTTCCCAGAGTGTCTGATACCCGCGGAAACCAGGCCTGAGCCCACTCTGTGCCAGGCTTCTGGGCTCCGGGAGCACCAGAGGAGTCCACAGCCCACGATTCTTGCCCCACAGAGCCCCAGGGCCGGACCAACGTGCCAACTCGTAAATGCAGCCACATCCCCTTGCCAAGAAAATGGTAACTGACCAGGTGCAGACCCCAGAAAGGTCACAAGGAGGGTGTCGGAACCCCTATGAGTCCTCAAGCCCACCCCTTTCGTTATTCAGCGGGGAATCTGAGGCTCAGAGAGAGATGTGCAGAGGGGCCCGAGTTCAGGTGGGGAAGCAGGTGGGCACCGGACCCAGGCTAGCAGCCCTGCCTTGCCACACTGCCCTGGCGTTGCTTCTCAGGAGGTGTGGGGATCCCGTATCCTAAATGCATATTTTACCCTGACTTCCCCAGCACCCCTCCCCAAAGGTGAGCTCCTTACTACTTGTTGAATGGGTGAATAAGCCTTTCTCATACTTGCACTCATGTGAGCCCTCCAGGTAGCCTGTGCCGTGCCTACAGTTTCACCCTCTCACCATACCTGCCAGGTGAGCCCCACACCTGCTGAGCTGGCACACCCACTTCACAGGTGAGGAAACGCACTGGGAAGTAAGGCCGCTCAGCCCAGGCCTCACCACTCACCCCCCACTCTCCAGAAGCTCCAGCCCACTTGGTAGCCCCCCTCCCACCCTCCTTGCCCCGACACAGCTTCCGGTCAGGGCCACTGATGGTGGGGGGCAGGGTGTGAATGAAAGTATCCGTGACAGTCACTCTTCCCTCAGGCTGGCAGTGGGCCCGTCCCCACTGGGCAGAAGCAGGTTGTGCAACCATCGTTTATTTCAGAAAGAGCTTTCCTCTGGCCCAAGGGCTTGCAGAAATCCAGGAAAACCTACCCTTGCTGTCTTTATTCCTTGGCATACAGGAAGTCACCATCAAATTGGACATTCTTGTTTTTAGGATGCAATGCTTGGAACTTGGGTTTCTCTTGTTTCTGAAAACTGAGCAAGATGAGAAAAAAACAGCAACAACAACAAAGTCAGGAGTAGTCCAGGTGGATGGAGGTAAGCCTTCCGGCAACCTCAGGCCCGGAGAAAACAGAGACAGAGACACACCGATGGAAAATAGTCATAACAAACAGGGCAGCCGCCACGCGCCTCTGCGCTTTGCTCCCAGAAGCAGCATCCAACCCTCACCCCAGGCCATCAGCTCGCGTTTACTCAGCTTTAACAAGCGCTGTTACCTGTTTCTTACCGTCAGAGATTAAAACCAGAGGCTTCAGAGATGTGGAACTCCCAGAAATAGCACGTTTATAAGAGGGAGAAGGCATGGCTGCAGCAGAAAAGAAGATTATAAGACACTGAATACTTTTTAATGGTACACTTGAAGGGAAACTGTAATAAAATTACCCCCAATTTCAGGCCAAAACTGTTGTAAAATGATGCTCCCTGCACTGTTACTTACAACAGGGAAACGAATGTGGTGTGGATGTCCAACCACTGAGGGGGAAAGGTTTACTAAACAGAGAAACTTCTATGCAGCTATTTTAAAGCCTTCCAAATAGTTTAGGATACGACTTCCCTGGTGGTCCTGTGGTTAAGAGCCTGCCTGCCAAGGCAGGGGACACAGGTTCGATCCCTGATCCGGGAAGATCCCACGTGCCGTGGGGCAGCTAAGCCCGTGTTACATAATTCCTGAGGCTGTGCTCTAGAGCCCATGAGCCGAAAGCACTGACGACCTCGTGCCCTGGAGCTTGTCCTCTGCAACAAGAGAAGCCACCACAGTAAGGACCCCGCGCCCCGCAACTAACGCATAGCCCCCGCTCCCCACGCCTGGAGAAGGCCCACGCAGAGACCTGGCACAGCCAAAAATAAGCTAACGTTTTTGACAACTCTGTTTTTAAAAAGTTTATCATAGCAAACAGGACATGCTTGTTATAAGAGTGACTATGAAATATCCACAAAAAGAAATGGGAAGACACCCTGAAATGATATCAGAACACACATGATTTCTTCTGATGGTGTATTTTGAAACTTTTAGATCTCCCACAACAAACGCGTGCTCTGTGATGAGTTGTGTTCAGATGCCAACTGATGGCTAACCAACAGGATTCAAGAGGCACAGGCACCCGGGCCATTGGATGAGGGCTCTGCCCCCTGACCCTTCTCCCCAGAGCAAGACAAGTCCTGTCAGCACTTGGCGAGAGGGAACACTCCTGCTCCAAGGGGTCAGGTAATCAGTGCTCAGCCAGACTTGCTGTGATGAGATGGCCGACGACAGAGTCCTGTGACCGTGGTGTGTAGCCCAGGGTCAGTAACAGCATCTCTGGCAGCCCAGTGACGCTGTATTGTTACCCCGTTTACTGGGGACACCTGACTCCTGGTGGGTGTGGATTCAAAGGTCACTAAATCTCAGGGCAGCCCACGTAATTGCTTGGAAGAGGGAAGTTATAATGAAACCAATAGACTCTGCAAAAAGCCTGGAACCCCTGACCTGGCAATGGGATGTGGTGGCGGGGAGTGTTGCAGGGGACCTCCAGTGGCCTGCGGCCCCCTGATGCTTAAGAGGTGCCTGGGGCTGGAGGCCTTAAGGGGCCGGGTGCTGAGAAACCACAGAAGCCCGTGGGGGTGGGGCTCCATGCTGCAGCACACCACAGTGGAATTTTCCAAATAGCCTTGATTTTTTTAAAGGCATCGCCCAGTTGCCTGCTGCTGCCTCCACCATCGGGAAGTTAAACCCGATTTAGAAGCTGCGGGATCAGGTCTCCTGTGGGAGTCACGTGAGGTGGGGGCAGGGGAGGCAAACGCTTCCAGGCCCGCTGATTTGCCATGGGAGATTTGCCATAGGAGACCCTTCCAGCACCCTTGCACGAGGACTTAGAAGCGGGGACAGAGTCAGCGTCCTAGGAACTTTTATCAACTGGAGCTGTAGGTTAATTCCTTCTCCGAGAGAGGTGACGGGGGCGAGCCCCCCGTAAAGTCAGAGGTGTAGGTGAGAGCATAAAACAGTAAAGTAGGACTCTGGTTTTGGGGGTAGATGCTCGGGAACAGGGAGTTTCCTGAGGCTTGAGCCCGCCTTTGCATATGCCGAAGCCTCCTTCCTCATGACCTTTGCCATGGGCGGAGTTCCTCACGCTGGCTCCTGGCACTCAGGCCCAGGGGCTCCCCAGAAGCATCTAGAACTCTGTTACATCCTCACCTTTGCGCCTGCCCTGCCCTCCGCCCCCGGCCTGGACCTCCTGAGCTTCCCCACTCTTATACTTCCTAGTCCCCTTTGGGGGTTGTGGCCCAGAACAGTGCTCCAGGTGCTCCCACCCTCAGAAGAGCATCCCCAACTCTAATCCACCCCAATCCCCAGGCCGTACCGGACTCCAGCACCCCCACCGCGGCCACTCTCCATATGCCTATTGTCTTGCCAAGTTTCTGTTCGGTCCCCAGGTCCCCAGTGGCAGCCAGGGCCCACGTGGAGGTCCCCCCTTCATCATGGCCGCCGGGGGTGCACAGAGGGCCTGAGGCTCCCAGGGCGGGGGAACCTTCCGCCCAGGCCCCACAGCTGCCGAGGATACAGGCAGGATGTGCACCCAGGCCCTCTGGCTCCAGGTAACGTCAGCCGGGGTGCTTGTTTGGGGGTGACTGACGGGACCCTGGGCTGAGGTCCTGCCCCCTCCATGCCCTCCCCACCCTTCCTTCCCCGCTGTTCCTCCACGTGAGACCCCACTTCTTCCAGCCCGTGAGAAGAAGGCGATGGCAGGAGAGGGCGTGAGCCTTCAGATCAGGCAGGTCTAGGCTGGAGTTGCAGCACTTCATGTTTTTACTGTGTGGCTTTGGGCAAGTTTCTTACCTCTCTGAGCCTCGGTTTCCTCTTTCAGAGGAAGGGGTGCCCCACATGCCTCAGGCTGGGGAGTGGTTTGGATGTCATGCAGAGGAGGTGTTTGATACGTGTTGTCTCTCTTCCTGATGCATCCACCCGCCCTGACCTACTGACTTCAACCTCTTCCCTCCCTCCACCATCCTGAGACAACCTGAGGTCTCATGTACCTTAGAGGAACCTTCTTTGATGCACCCCACGTTCCTCTTCTTCTCAGATCTCAGCCCCTATTTCCTCCTAATCCATCCACTCACCAATAAACAGCTACACACACAGACACACACACAGACACACACATGCACACAGTTGGCCCCAGCCCCATCCTATCTATAGAAATCGGCTTCCTAAATGTCCCAGCACGGAGTCCAGCTTCCATCCTTCCTCTGTCCTACACCTGGAGTGGCAGGTGTCACCAGATGTCATGAAAACACTCCTGGAGGCTCCTTGTCTTTCCCTCTCCAGAGCAGCCCATCCACTTCTTTAGGGAGGGAGCCGGTCTATGACAAACCTAGAAAGTGCATTAAAAAGCAGAGACATCACTTTTCTGACAAAGGTCCATCTAGTCAAAGCTATGGTTTTTCCAGTAGTCATGTATGGATGTGAGAGTTGGACCATAAAGAAGGCTAAGTGCCAAAGAATTGATGCTTTTGAAGTGTGGTGTTGGAGAAGACTCTTGAGAGTCCCTTGGACTGCAAGGAGATCCAACCAGTCAATTCTAAAGGAAACCAGTCCTGGATATTCTTTGGAAGGAATGATGCTGAAGCTGAAACTCCAATACTTTGGTCACTTGATGTGAAGAGTTGACTCATTGGAAAAGACCCTAATGCTGGGAAAGACTGAAGGCAGGAGGAGAAGGGGACGACAGAGGATGAGATGGTTGGATGGCATCACCGACTCAACGGACACGAACCTAAGCAAACTCCGGGCGGTGGTGAAGGACTGGGGAGACTGGCGTGCTGCAGTCCTTGGGGCTGCAAAGAGTTGGACAGGACTTAGCTGGACAGGATAGGACAGAACAACAACACCTCAGCCTCCCCACCCTGGGTCTGCCCTGAGGGGCCCCAAGCCTGCTGACCCCCTTCCCTGGCAGGCATCACCCATCAGGAGACCCGTCCCTCCCACTGCCAGTCCACCCCGCCCCAGACCTTATAGGCACCCTCTCTGCACCAGGCCTTGTGCGAGGCTCCAATGTCCAACTGACACCCAGGTGAATGCATAAACCAGGTCCATCTTATGACTCAAAAGTCTCCAAGAAAGACCCTGAGACTGTGCTAATCACGGTGATCCTCTGAGCACTGGCCGCCCACTGCCTGTGGAAGGAGAGCTCGTGGCTGCTAGGTTTTTGTTCTTGCTTGAATCTGGGCAAGGGGGCTTCCCAGGGACGGGCCTGGAAAGGTGAGGGTGAGAGCAGGTGGGCTCAAGAGGAGCAAGGTGGAGCCTGGCTCAGTGTCCCAGGAGGCCAGCCAGGGCAACCCAGTAGACATATGGGCAGATGCACCTCCAGAGGGCGGCTCCTTCAAGTCCAGCCTCCAGCAGCCACCAGAGTGTCCCCCTTGGCCACCAGCCTGACTTTCCAGCCCCTCCCTGCCCAACCTGGCTCCAGCCTGATCTCTCAGTCCCCTGCCTCCCCTCTCCCACCCAGACTGGCATTTTCCAGACAGGTCACAATCCTGGCTGCACAAACCCCACCTTTGCTTATCCTGTTCCTTCTGCCTGGATCCCCTTCCTGCCTTCTTCAGCTGTCACGACCCAGGTGCCCCTCGGCCATGTGCCAACCCACCCCCAAATTGCCCATGCCTGGCGGAGCTGGTCTCTCCCTCCTGAGAGGCTGGAGAGCCCCTTGCTCATGCTCTGTGGCCCTCCACAGTGGAGACGTGGCAGGTGAACCAGATTCTCCGAAGGAGCGTGGCCCCCGAATTAAGAGCCTCCCGACCCCAAGTAGCTCATCCTGGGAAGTGCTGAGTCGTAAACACCTGCCAACCAGTCCAGCCCTCCTCCCATCTCTGGGTGTAGGGGGTGGGTTTGGGGTGGAGAGGACCACTCCTAAAATCTAAAATGGGCCAAGAGATTCGCCAAGAACCGCAGGTGGTGAAGGGTGCTGTCTGGAGCCCCCGGGGTACCAGGTTGAGCACCCCGGAGACCCCTCAGAACCGGTCAGGGGTCTCTAGACCTGTCTGTCCATCTGCCTCCCCGTTAGGCTGTGAGCGACCCAGGCACACAGGCAGAGCTCAGGATGGTTGGATGGCGGCTCTTCCGGAGGTCGGGAGCCCACCTCCAGGCTTCACAATCCCAGGGGGCCCAGTCCTCCAGGGAGATCCAGGCTTCACAAACAAAGCACAGCCACCGTCCCAGGGGAGACCCCGCCTGGGGCTGCCCTGGGGAGCTGAGCTGAGCTGGGTCTGGGCTTCAGGGCAGGGAAGGGAAAGACGGTCACCTGGCGTCCCCAGGGTCCACCAGGCCCCTTCTCTGCAGGCCCCTTCGCCACCAGGTCCACCCCTCCCCCCAGCCCGCGTGTGGCTCAGCAGCTCCTGCCCCAGGAGATAAACCTCTTCCGAGGCTCATTTCCAGCTGCCACCAAACCGGCCCGACCGAGCTTTCAGAAAGAGCAGTCCACTCGCTGCCATCCACACTGCCTCCCGCCCTCTCGTGGCCCGTGACAGGCAAGGCCACGCTTCCTCACCACTGCGCCCCCAGCACGCGGCGGGGCTTGGAGACACCTGTCTGGCACCAGTTTGTCTGGACTTTGCCCCTCTGTGAGCCTCAGTTTCCTCATCTGTAAAATGGGGGTGACCATTGGCACTCCCCCTGGCTCTTGGGAGCCCTTGGGTAGCTGTGTCTTTAGGGAGAGGCCAGGGCTGAGTGGAGAAAGGGCAGGTGCAGCACCACCCAGAGGAGGTGAGTGGGTAGGTTTTGGGGGGCCCTGACCTGGGCCCCCATCAAGGCTCCCAGCAGACGTCTACGCTGAAATTATAGGAAGGGCCCGAGAAGCCTCCCTGAGCCTCTCCAGAGTTTTGTTCAGGGAGACAATGTAGGGCCAGAAAGAGGCCCAGGCTTAGAGCCAGGAGACCAGGGTCCCCGTCCCGGGTGTGGCGCTCATTGTTCCCCGTGACGATGGGGTCGGTGTGTCTAACGCGCCCGACCTTAGTCTCCTCATCTGAGAAATGGGCACATCCAGAGGTGTGGGGCTAGGACTTCCCTCGTGGTCCGGCGGTTAAGACTCACTTTGCCATGCAGGGGTTGTGGATCTGATTCTTGGTCAGGAAACCAAGATTCCACATGTCACCCAGCAACTAAGCTGGCACACTATAATGAAAACCTAGCACAATCAAAAAAACACGATTTACTCGCGGCGCAGAGCAAGCGGCACAAAGCGCTAACGCAGGCGCGTGGATGAGACGGGCTGGACGCGCTCAAGGATGATTCCAGAGGTACAGCGATAAGTGCTTGCATTGTTATGCATTTCAGATAGGAAATGGAAATAAGTGGAAAAGGCTGGGCTTCCGTTTGCAGAAGCTGTTAATATAAAGCGTCTTCATGGACACCCTGAGTGGCCCTCGATGGGTCCAGGGCCCAGGTGGTCTGGGCCTCTGCGTACGGCTTAGGGCTGGTGGTATGATTTTTGCCTACCTTCTATGGGTTAAGAAAGTTGGTCTCAGTCAGTAAAGAATTTGCCTGCAGTGCAGGAGACCCGGGTTTGATCCCTGGGCTGGGAAGATCCCCTGAAGAAGGAAATCGCAGCCCACTCAGTATCGTTGCCTGAAAAATCTCATGGACAGAGGAGCCTGGGGGGCTGCAGTCCACGGGGTCGCAGAGTCGGGCACGACTGAGCGACTAACTCTCACTTACTTAAAATTTATCTCCTGTATGCCAGGTCATGTGCTCAAAGTTAAGGACCCAGGAATGATTCAGGAACAATCCTTTCTCAGTTTACAGAGGAGACAAGTGTGTAAAAGGATATTGCATTTTTTCAAACTTTTACTTTACCTCCATGTGAGAGAGTAATACCCATTGTGGAAGGTCTGGCAAATGCAGACATGTCCACAGAAGAGAACATAGGGGCCTGCAATCCTGCCTTCCGGGCAGAACCACTGGAAAGCGCACTGCTCAAACCTCCTTGTGTCCTCCTGTGGGGTGGGGTGGGGTGCTCTGGGAGCCAGGGGCTAGAGCTGCAGAGGGGCCTACGAATCCACCTAGGTCCCCGAACAGAACCAGCAGAGCTCCCTTCTCTGAGGAAGGCAGAGATGGAGGCCCAGAGGTCATGGCTCCTCCTCCTTCGGGTCCAGGCAGACTCCAGAACTGGACTCCCCGGCTGCCCCAAAGAGCTTCCCCGGTGGCTCAGATGGTAAAGAATCTGCCTGCAATGCAGAAGCCACAGGAGACGCAGGTTCGATCCCTGGGTCTGGAAGATCCCAGGAGGAGGAAATGGCAACCCACTCCAGTGTTCTTGCCTGGAGAATCCCATGGACAGAGGAGCCTGGCAGNAGAGCTTCCCCGGTGGCTCAGATGGTAAAGAATCTGCCTGCAATGCAGAAGCCACAGGAGACGCAGGTTCGATCCCTGGGTCTGGAAGATCCCAGGAGGAGGAAATGGCAACCCACTCCAGTGTTCTTGCCTGGAGAATCCCATGGACAGAGGAGCCTGGCAGGTCCATGGGGTCGCAGAGTCGGACACGACTGAAGCGACTTAGCACGCATGCTGACTGAAAACCTCTCTCTGCTCTTCTAAGTTATTACTGTTTACCTCTTGAGAGTGTTTTCAATGTGAAAGTTTCACACACACACAGAGCAGAGTGAACGGTGCAGAGGTCCCTGCGAGCCCATCTCCACACTGATCCGCACGCTGTTCCTCCTGTTCCCACCCCCTACTCTTGTTATTTTTATTTTTCCTGGATTCGTTTAGTGTGTATCTCAGATATATCAGAGCCCATGAAAATACTTCAGCTTGTTCTACGCACATCTGTAGTGGTAAATGGGTTTTTCTTTTTTTTCTGAGGCATAATTACAATACCATCAGATACCTAATAAAATTAACAATTCCTCAATGTTTTAAACTAATCCCCCAATCATCTCTAAAAATGTCTTTTTATAGTGTTCCAAAGGTGACACACTGCTCTTGGCAATCAGGTCCATATATATATATATTCATTTGTATTTATTTATTACTTGGCTGTGCCGAGTTTTAATAGCAGCATACAGGATCCAGTTCCCTGACCAGGGGTGGAAGCTGGGCCCCCTGCGTTGGCAGTGAGTAGCCACTGGAGCACCAGGGAAGTCTTTGGGAGAAGAGTCCTTTGTCTCTTTTATTCTGAAGGGCTCTCCCTTGGTTTTTCCTGAGCCATGTATTTGTTGATGACTTTGCATTATCTGTCTTGCAGAATTTTCTGAAGAGTGGATTAGTGGATTGCCCCAGGATTCCCTTTCAACTTGGTTTTCATCTCAAGCAGCGGTTCTCAATTTTGCCCCCAGCGGAACATTTTGCAGTGTCCTCCAAAGAGGGTCCCTTAGGAGGCACTGAGCTGGAGATGGGAGCAGGCCTAGGGGAGGGGTCACTTCTAGGGGTCACACCCAGCATCCCCGCGTGGGCACTGGCTACAGGTCCATCAGGAGTGGACGGCTCATCCCGTCTCGGTGATGTTGTCGCCTTGGACCAGTCGGTCCCGGTGCTGAGCACGTGAGCTGATGAATCTGCAGCCATTGGTGATCATGGTCTTGATCAGTCAAGAGGGTTGCAGAATGGTGAGACCTGTTGTTTTGTGTGTGTGTGTGTGTAAGGTAAAAGGAGAAGGGGACGACAGAGGATGAGATGGTTGGATGGCAGCACTGACTCAATGGACACGAATTTAAGCAAACTCAGGGAGACAGTGAAGGACAGAGAGAAGCCTTGCGTGCTGCCGTCCCTGGGGTTGCAAAGAGTCGGACACGACTGAGCAACTCGACAACATCCATTATGACTTGAACACTTTCTCGTGTACAGTTTGCAAAGGGCTTTCCCATCCGGGATGGAAAAACCAGGCTCTGCTGGAGGCAGGTCTGATAACCCTCTAATAACTTTCTGCAGACAAGGAGACTGAGCAAGGACGGAAGTGACCCAGGACCCTACGGCTCAGAAAGAGCACCAGGCTAAGCCTGAGCGGGACCACCCAGAGGGCCACTCTCAGACATGTACTCAGCTCACCCAGCAGCAGGGTATGGAGGAAGCAGTCTGTGATCTTTTTATTTTTTCTATTTTTTTGCCAAGCCTCATGGCATACAGGATCTCCTGTGTGATTTTCTTTAAATAAATTTTAAAAAAAGCTACAAAAGTTCTAAGAGATTCTCTAAAATCCCTCTCCAACCTCGGAGACCACCGCTCACCCAGGACACAGGGGTGCCCGAATCACCCCCCTTCGGGCTCCCTGCCACCTCCAGGCTGAGATCCAGACCCTCTCAAGGGACGCTCAAGGCCCTCTCCCCACTGTCTCTCACCTCACTGCCCCCATCTCAGCCAAACCCACTGGGACAGGGAACTTGGGTTCTTGTTCTGACCCTGTGGGCCCTAAGGAGGGGATTAGCCCCTGTTCAGCACCCACAGGTGCAGGCACGTTATTCTTTTTAATTCTGGGACGTGGGTTTCACCTTTCCACTTTTTTCAGATGATAAAACTGAGGCTTAGAGAGAGTGAGCGTCTCTTCAAAGGCCACACGGTGGAGGCCGGGCCTCCGGGGGAGACAGGCGGGCTGGCCCCACCCTGGGCTCCCCCGACGCCCCCGCCAGCCGTCCTGCCCAGGGCTGGGAGGGAGGCGGAGGCAGAGGCCCTCCCCGCCAACCCCCCTCCCCACCCCCAAC
>SJYX01015111.1:9637-95315 GCA_006410675.1 Oreotragus oreotragus | reverse complement strand
GTGTGAGTGGAGGGGCTCCTTTCTGCTGTGCATTTTGAAAGACGGAAAGGGTGTCCACCTGAGCATCTTAGGGGGGAACCACGCTCTGGCAGGAGTGAGGGACGGACTGCAAGGAGAAGTGAGTGGGAGGCAAGGCAGACCAAAGGGTCAGCGGCCGCAGAGCTCGGTGCCGGGAGCGGCAGCCGCGAGACTCCCGGGTCGTGCGAGGCGCTGGCGGCTACTGCGAGTTAGTAGTGAGGAGGAGGACAGTCCACTTACCCTATTAAAATCTAACAGACGCTCTTCATTACTGGGCATTTCTTTAACATCTGGATACTCTTCTATACCATTCTCTCCCTTGGCATTTGTATAACATTCTTAAATCATTTTGAATGGAGAAGGGAAAAGAGGGAAAGGGGGGGAGATTTCATTAAGACACAGTCATGAAACGTACCATTCTTGTTTCATTTTTTTTTTTTTTGCTGAGCAGTCAGATCACTAAAAGCAGACATGGTCAGCATCAGCTAGCCAGGTGTGCGCCAGGAAAACGTTAGGCCAGTTTAAAAAAAAAATGCTTCTAATGAATTGTTCATGGAGTAAAAAAAAAAAAAGAGGCCAACATAACCTCACAGTCTTGTTAATCCCACCGACTCTCTCAACAACACACTCGCACCTCTCAAGTGACAGGCCCTGGGAACACAGGATAAAAAAGGCCTACAAGGCCCCGGGGGTGGACGTGGTATGGAGGGAGACGGATGACGCACCATGAACACGCTGCTGGAACAAGGGGACAAATGCATCTCAGACAAGACGAGGGGAGACGGAAGAACACAGAGCAGGCAACATCCTGTCTGTCCTTCCTCAGCTCAGCACAGACTAAGCCGTCTGACAGGGAGGGGCAGGAGGAGGGGGCTCGCGGGCTGACTGGGGGGCTCGGAACTGCAAGCTGGGACTCGAAGGCATCAAGTGCCAGTCACCTGGTCCCGTGGTTCTCAACCCTGCTTTCCTGTGCAGATCACCTGGGGAGCCTTAAGATCAGCCTGGAAGCCCCAGGCCCCGCCTGAGACTCGGCGCACTCGGTCTGGGGCAGGCTCTGGTCTCAGCCATTTCCGGCAGGGCTCCCCAGCGATCCTGATGCATGGCCAGGGCTGAGGCCCACCTTAACTCAGATCAGCCCCCAGGTGCCTTCGCTGTGTGGGAAGGGAGCAGGGGAGGAGACCTGACCTCCCGTGAGTCAGCATCCGGCCGGCTGGCAGTCACTGCACGGCGCGAGATGAGAGAGACCCGATGAGACGGGAACCCGCGGCGGCAGGGCCAGCTCGAGGACCGCGACCTCCCGCCACCCCCAGGGGAGGGTCTGTGCACCATCTGGCCTCCCCACGAAAGGCTGCACTCTCCACAACCTTCAGTTCCAATAGCCTGGGGCCCTCAACCTCCCTGGTGCACGTTCGTGAGAAAACCCAGGCTCTGTGATGAGACAGGTTGTCAGCTGTGCTGTAACTAGGGGCTAATTACTGAAAGAGCCCCAGTGCTCTCATCTCTAGAGATTTCTGTGCAAGTTAAGACAGGTGCGCGGCCTCAAGTGCAAGGCTGGTACCCACGGTAAACGTCTTCTCGAGTGGTGCTACCACAGGTGGGCTTTGGGCCTACCTGCCTTGGAACAGCTGGTTAAGACGCCCCGGCTCCACCGAGGCAGGAACCCAGCCCCCAGACCAGGCCGTCAGCTTTTCTCAGCTCGCCTGCCAAGCTCTCATCATCCCGCCCCACGGCACTCGGCTGCCCCTTGGATGACGTGGGAAAGTGACTATGTCCTTGGCTGGCATGTGCCAGCAGGTGGAGTGGGTCTCCCCCAACCCACTGCCATCCCGTTCTCTCCCTGCTTTAGGGGTTCTATGCGGACAGAAGGGGTGTCAGTGGATGCCACAGGCGTCAGGAAGGGGCAATGCTGACTGTCAGGGTTCTTCATGGTCTCTACGTCCCTGGTGACGACAGGCCAGGCCAGTTCTGGGCATTTCAGTCTTAACAACTATTCTCTAAGAGAGCCATCTCTTTCAGCCTCTTTTTACAAATACAGACTGTGGAGGCACAGAAAGGCTTGCCATCACCCAAGGTCTAGCAGCTGGAGAAGGGAAGCACTGGGTTCCAGCCCAGCTCTGTCTGCTGAACCTTAACCGTCACCTGCACTGAGTCCCTGCAGGGCCTTCTCTCTAAGACCAAAACAACACACACACTTTTCGAACCCAGTGCACGAGCCCTGCAGGCGGAAGCTCGGGACAGCCCAGCGGAGGCACATAGCCCACTCGGTCGGTCCTCGTGGCCGGGCACCCTGGGCACGGCAAGTGCGCTGCTGCTCCCCCCCAACCCCCCCCCCACAGCGAGCGCCCTGGGCACAGCAAGTGCGCTCCTGCCCACCCCCCTGCAGCGGGCGCCCTGGGCACAGCAAGTGCGCTCCTGCCCGCCCCCCCGCGGCAGGCACCCTGGGCACAGCAAGTCCGCTGCTGCTCTCCCCTAACCCCCCAGTGGTGGGCGCCCTGGGCACAGCAAGTCCGCTGCTGCTCTCCCCTAACCCCCCAGTGGTGGGCGCCCTGGGCACAGCAAGTGCACTGCTACTCCCCCCCTAATCCCCCTGCAGCGCGCGCCCTGGGCACAGCAAGTGCGCTCCTGCTCCCCACAGCGGGCGCTCCCGCGGACACCTCTGTCCACAAATGGTCTCAGCTGTCACACACCACCTGCCCTGACTCCTGCGTGGACTGCCGCCTGCTTGGGTCCTGATTCCCTGGGGTCCCTGCATTTCCAGCACCCAGAACAGCGCCTGGCATGAGATGAGTGTGCAAGAAGCCTTTACCAAAGGAGCGTGTGTGTGGACGCACAGCAGGGCAAGGGGGGGTTTCCCTCACTGCCCTCCGGGGCCTCCGTCTGCCGACTCGCTCGGAAAAAGGGCCACTCCTCCCCCTCCAGCACAGGGAGGCTGGGGCTCCCCGGTCAGGCCCCGACTCACAGCTGCAAGGGCTTCTTATGAGGCCTGAGTGGCGTCAGAAGCTTCAGGAGCAAGGGGAGTCGGCAGGCCTGGCTGCTGAGCAGGTGAGAGGCCACCTGCTCTCCGGGCTGAGCTTCTCCTCAGACTGCACCCCGCCCTCTGGCCGGCCCCCCCACCCCACCCACCCCGGGCTCTTTCGGCTTCAGGACATCCCCACCAGGTAACCACCAGGGGTAGCTGGGAGTGGCAGGTCATCTGAAAGCCTGCCTACCGTGCTTTGTCCACTGAACATTCCTGCATGCCACACCGCAATTACAAAGCTCTGTGTGCCTCGAGCCTCGTGCAGCACCTGCAATGCTCGGCCTGGAGAACCACAGCCCAAGAGCTGAGGCAGCTGCCTCGCTAGTGACAGGAAACCAGGCCGAGGCCACCAAGACGTCCCCGCGGCCCAGGGAAGCCCTCCCGGGGTGCTTGGGGGTCACCCCCATGGCCCAGGGATGAAGCCAACCCAGGGTGCTTGGGAGTCACTCTGTGCAGGCCCCCGCCCACCCCCGTTCCGGGCGGGCACGTCCTGGGTGCAGGGGCCCCTGGCCCTCCCCATCTGCATTCCCCATGACCGCAGCTGGGACTCGTTCAGCCAGGGCGCCCATTGGACCCAGGTCAGGGTCCAATCTGCACTCCTACTGTCCCGGCATCTCCCGGGCGCCGCTGGAGAGCACGTTTGGACCTCAGGGCTACAGCCAGCACTCAGGCCTGGGCTGAACAGCTGAAGCCGTTCAGATGGATGCACCATCTGAGGCAAAACCAGGCTTTTTGTGGGGGCTGTAAAGACTGAAGCACCTTGGAAATAATGAAGAGTGGCTAAATATTAGCTAATGGCAGCGGAGCTGGCCTTCACTAGAGGCTGTTAAATACAAAAGATGCTGGAAATGAAGACTCTGCTGCCCGCATGACCCTTGGGGAGGCAGGGGTGGGGAGACGCTTCTGTGCCCACAGGACAAAGAGAAGACGCGGACAGCCCCAGGTCCCCCGGTCGGCTGAGGCCAGGCTTCGAGGGCACTGCCCCACGGGCGGGGAGGGGAGACAGGACGCACGTGTGAACACGCGAATACCAACTGGAGTCCAGCCTCCTCCCAGGGCTCCCAGCGCTGCAGCCTGCTCGGTTCTCTCCTCCCTGAGAATGGCAGGCCCGGGCTGTTCTGGTTCATGGCTGCCGAGGAGGTGCCCCCGCCAGGAGGTTCATGGGTGAGAAGCCCTTCCCCAGTCTGCCCCCACGGCCCTCTCCCTGGTCTGCCCCAGTGCCCTCCCATGGCTCGCTGTCACAGAAGTCACTCAGCAAACTCCGGCCTCCTCCACACAGGCCCCTGGGGCTGCTCTCTGCTTTCCTTCCCCCACAGGGGCTTTTATCTTGTCATACCAGACCACGGCAAGAGCCCAGGAGCCCCGGCAGGTGCCCTCCAGTCCTTCCCCACTCCGATTCTGTTGCTAGAATTGCTTTAGGAAAAAAAGCGCCGGACCAGACACCCTCCAACGTGCGCCCTTGCAAGCAGCCCCCTCCTCCCTGTTCAAACTCCGCCTAATGCAGCAGAGCCCACGAGCCTGCTGGCCGACTCGGCTTGTCCCCTGCTGGTCTCTCCAGCCTCGGCTGGGCCCGGGGGCACTCTGATTCCCACCCTGACTGGCCACCGACCCTCCCATCTTTGCCCCCCTCACTGGGGGCTTACGTGTCTCCACGGCCCACCCCGCCCTAGGCTCTTGGTGGGTGTAAGAGTGGGGTCCAGCCTGCGCTCACCTCTCGTGTCCCCAGTTGCCCCTGACCAACGCCTGCCACACAAAATGCTTCTGGACCGATATTCACAGCAAAAGGATCAGACTGCTCTTTAAGGAGCTAAGAGATCTGAGCAGGTGAAGGATCACGCCAGGCCTCCTTACCTTCACACTCCGAGGCGGGGAGAAGAGGCGAGTACAAGGCTTTTTCCCACCAGGCTTGTTTCTCTTGACTTCGGTTCATTCCATGCACATCAGTGTTCAATACAGGGAACTGCTTAGATTAAACCAAATACAGACCAAGTTTACAAACTTTCAAGATAAAAGGGAAAATTCAGGCATTATTAGCTAGTGACTGCAAACCCAGGATTTTTTTAATTGATGATTTTATTTTTTACCATTTTACTGGCTTCCCTGATAGCTCAGTTGGTAAAGAGTCCGCCTGCAACGCAGGAGACCCTGGTTCTGATTCCTGGGTTGGGAAGATTCCCTGGAGAAGGGAAAGGCTACCCACTCCAGTATTCTGGCCTGGAGAATTCCACGGACTGTATACTCTCTGAAGTCGCAAAGAGTCAGACATGACTGAGCGACTTTCACTTTCACTGTTCTACTAGACAAGGTGAACAAAAAAAAAAAAAAAGAAGCCACGTTCACAGCACATAAAGGAAGTTTTTCTTAAAAAAAGAAGTGATTCTGGAAATGGAATACGAAAAATACAACAAGATTATCACAAGACAAAAACAACAGGAAATAGCCTTGAGGAGAGCAAGTTTCCAGATTTTGGAACAGCAGAGTTAGTGGGGGTTGGGGGTGTGTGTGTGTGTGGCCCTGAGCCCTTCGTCCCCACTCAAGCGTGGGGAGGACCCTCTTCTCTTTCACACACTCAGGCAGGAGGGAGTCAAAGAAGCAATACCAACCTAATGGTCTTTATAGCGATGATCTGCTTCAGTGACAGCCAGAAGGAAGCTGAGGCTAAAGCCACATAACCAAACGGACAGCAATTCAGCTTCAAAACAGGAAACGTACGTGGAAACGAGAGGGAAGCAGGACTCTGGAGCACAGGAGAGACCCCACATCCTGTGCAGGCCCCAGGCCCCAGCACAGCGGAAGGTGCCCATGCCGGGGAGGGGGACCAAGTCCGAGCCCAGGCCCCACCCTTCACTGGCAGAGCTCTTGAGCTCCAGCAGGACCTGCCCACCATCCTGGGCGGGGCCAGCCGCGGCCACCACCCCGGGATGTTGGGGACAGGGCATCCCCACCTCTCTGCTCCTTTCCTGCTCAGCCTGACACCAGGCCCTCCAGGGTGAGGCCTCCCTCACAGCCTCAACAAGGGTCTGCTGGGTTGATGCACATGCTCTATGAACGCTGCATAGACCTTTGTTTCAAAAGACGCTTCATCACAAGTTTAAAGCCTGATCTGTTTCAGCAACCAATGATCTTCAATTCTCCGATAGGATTTTATTTATTCTAAACAAACAACGTAACTCACTTTATCAAAAACTTTTTGGACTCAGGAATGTGTGTTTATTAAGCTAAATGGGAAATATATGTCAGATCTTGATTTTCATTTAACTTTTCAGAAACAGTCTTCAATCAGAAACTGAAGAGGATTTCGTTCTGTCCACCCAGAGCAGCCACTCAACCGCCACCATTCTCTCTTGCAGTGTATTCTAACAATAACGATTAGCAAAGCTATTAGACAAGCAGACAGCGAGGTCGACTGCGCCGATGAGGCCGGGGCTAATGCAGATGAAGCCAGCCATGTGCCAGGGTTGCAGTTAATTCGAGGTGATGATTCCTGCATTGGGCACGCAGCTCACAGCACTGGAAGGCCTCGCTGGAAAGCCTCTGCAAGGCACACCTGTCTGCTTGCAGATCCTCAGCGCCTCAGTGCTAAGGACAGCTCCTTGGACAAACGTGTCTCCGTCACCCAAGGCACTGCCGAGGGGCGATGGATTCGAAGGTAACCAGCTCCTACCTGCGAAAGAAAAACACCTGGGGCGGCCGTGGAACCCTCGAGTGTTTATTCAGGTGGGCGCAGGTGGACTGCTTCTCCTTTAATCCCTTCCCGGATTCAGGGCGTGGGGTAAAGAGTAGGAAAAGGGACAGGACCCATCAGGACGGACGGGACAGGTGGGGAAGAGCAGGCTGGAGGGCGTCAAGGGACAGACAGGTGGCTGCGTCAGCGAGGACAGGAGGAGATGAGACAGACACAAGCCAGTCGGACAGCGAGTGCAAGGGCAGGAGCTGCGTCTCGCTGACGGGCACCGCTCCAGGAGGAGGGCTGGCACAGAGCGGGGACGCCACGGCCGCTGGCCTTGAGAAGAGCTCCCCTCCCGGCCGGAGGCCCTGATGAGACCACCAGTAGCTGGGTCGTGCAGTTTCTGCCATCGTCTTTAAGGTTTTTTTCCTGCATCCTTCCTTCGAGTATCAATTCCAATGGCGAGGACTTATTTCTCCTGTTTTGTTTACACTGAATACGTGGTCAGTGAATATGCATTACGTTATGATATCTTTCCACTTAGCTATTTCCAGCATTGAAGCCTGCACGCCAAAGATGACCAGCAGGCCTTGCTTGACTAATGTCTAATGTATTAATTCCCCTTCTGCAGTGGCTGAGCATGAAAAGGATGAAGACAGGCTGGAGGAGATGCAGAACAGAATGGGGCATAGCCCTGGGTGCTCCCAGCAACTCTGTCTCAGCTCTGCTCCCTCCCCTCCAGGCCGCTCCAGGCTCACTGGCTACCTGGACCCCTCTCTTCAACGGCGCCATGAGGCCTGAGCTGACTCGGGGGTCCACTGTGGCACACTCAGCCCCCCCATCCTGCCACGCCACATCCGCCCTGCCTTCCCGCGGCACAGGTGCTCTAACATACGCATAGCTTCATGCTGCTTACGAAATGTACCCCCAAGGATGCAGGAGACCTCTCTCTCTCTCTGCTCCTTTATACCTGGCACCCAGAGCAGTGCCCAGACAGAGTGGCTCTTAACACACGTGTGAAGGATGAAGGACAGTAAAGAGGGAAGACGCGAACACTACCCAGAAAGCCTAATCGAAAACATCTGTAGCAGGAGGTGTAACAGTCAGTACTTCCTCAGGAGATCAAAGTTGGGTAAATGCTCGCTGCTTTCAATCGCACTGAACACTCCTGCATCTGGTGACGAGACTGGAGTCCGGGCCCCCGCCCTGGGTTCTGTTCTGCAAACAGAGCGCCGAATGGTGCCCTGGGCCACAGCTAGCTCCCCTTATTCACGTCACAAAAGGAAGAGGAAGTGAAGAGACGCCTTGCGCCAGAGCACCCAGCAGGGCCACGGCCGTCCTAGTCCTCCTTGCGGGCCAGGAGTCGCCTGGCGGCAGGAGGAACTCCGGCTCTGGCCCCCACGCAGGGATCTGACGCAGGCGGCCCACACTCCGGGGCCACGTGCCCTGAGCCGTCCCAGGGAGGGGTGGGGAATGTCACTGCAGGCATTCGGTAGGGGGGTGGTGGAAATAGAGGGAACAGCATCTGGCGCAGGTGGGCTGGGCCCTCACGCCCTCCGCTTGTCAGAGCCCCTGACCCCCACGGCACTGCTGCCTGTCCCGAGGAACGCCTTCCCCTTCTGGACTGCAAACTCCTGGAGGCATGACGAAGCCTCTTGCTGCTGCTCTGGGCCTTCAAGGGCACGACAGGGAGTCAGCCATCGAGCAGACAACAGAGCGGATGCTCCTGCCACAAGGTCAGGCAGAGCTGGGCACTGAGGCACACGGCTCCACCTGTCCTCACCTTTCCCTCACACCTCAGCTGCCGCGACCACGTGCTGGCTGCCACCATGCACAGGTGAGACGCTCACCTATGCGACTGCTGCTGCTTCTGCCTGGCGTGCCCCGCCTCCTCCCTTCTGCCCTGGACATGCAGGTCTGTGCACCAGCCTCCTCCGCACTCTCAGGCCGGGTCAGTCCTCCCTGGGTTCCCACGCCTCCTGTGTTCACCCTCCCCAGGCCGTCACCCCTGCCACCTCAAATTATGTGGGCCCGAACACCCTCAAAGGACTTCCTTGTAGCTCAATCGGTAAAGAATCTGCCTGTGATGCAGGAGACCAGGGTTCGATCCCTGGGTTGGGAAGTTCCTCTGGGGGAAGGGAATTACAATCCACTCCAGTATTCTTGCCTGGTAACTGCATGGACAGAGAAGTCTGGCGGGCTACAGTCCATGGGTTGCAAAGAGTCGGACACGACTGAGTGACTAACACACGTAAACACCCTCAAATGTAAGGAACCAGCTAGGCCATTATAGTACCTCCAAATGATGGAGAAAATGCGGAATATGCAGAAATAATATGCAGAAAATAAAGAAGGGTGATTCTAAATAAAGTGTCATTTCAGTCAAAGAAGAAAAAGGTCAGACCAAAAAAAAAAAGTAGAACATACGTGAACACGTATGTGCTTCCACAAGCACGCAGGGTCCTCAGAGGCAACACGCTGGGACTCACACTTGTGGCTAGGAGGGGACCAGCACGCCACAGACACGCCCTCCTGGAGCCCGAATTGGAACCATGGCAGAGAATGACCTGCGCGATGGAGAACAGATCAGCTGCTCGCAGACTGGTCTTCAGGACCAGGCTGAATTCTCCCAGGACAAGGACAGCCTCTGGTTCACTCAGGGCACCTGCCGCAGGGATGCGCCCAGGATGGGCGAGTGTTTAATAAATGATTGCTGAACTGAACTCAACTAACCTTCTGAAAAGGATCGTTAATTCATGCTCCTGGGTACCAACTCTATCAGAAATCCTCCATTCTAGACCACCTGTGCTCTAAAACAGACGGGCAACTAGTGACTTAAAAAAAAACCAACAGAGCCCTGCCCTCTGCAAAGACTGCCCTCACTCAGGGAAGTGGGGGGAAGATGAGATCTCCGAGAGAAAAATGGCAAATACAACTAAGAGGAAAGGCATAAAGCACATGAAAATTAAAAGGAAGGAGAAATGATNACCAACAGAGCCCTGCCCTCTGCAAAGACTGCCCTCACTCAGGGAAGTGGGGGGAAGATGAGATCTCCGAGAGAAAAATGGCAAATACAACTAAGAGGAAAGGCATAAAGCACATGAAAATTAAAAGGAAGGAGAAATGATTTCTGCTGTGGGTGGAGCAGAGAGGAATGGGGGACGTGGGAGGGAGGGGCGCCTCGTGGGTGGAGATCTCCGAGACGGACAGGAAGCATGACAGTGAAGAGGCAAGATCCTGGCCCCAAACTGGGGCCTTTCGGGCCACCCTCAACCTTTCTGCAGCTCAGCTGAAGCTACGGGGTGGGAGCTGTAGGCGACGACGCTGAGAGGTCAGGGCTGAGAGGACCGGCAGCGGCGAGGGGTCTCCGAGGACTTAGCTGGCGCCCCAGACCTGTCAGGTTTGCTGGGAAAGATCAAAGACAGGAGGAGAAGGGGACAACAGAGGATGAGAGGGTTGGATGGCATCACCAACCCAACGGACATGAGTTTGAGTCAACGCCGGGAGCTGGTGATGGACAGGGAGGCCTGGCGTGCTGCAGTCCATGGGGCCGCAAAGAGTCGGACACGCCCGAGTGACTGAACGGAACAGACCTGTCAGACACGCCCGAGCTCTGACAACACGCAGAGACGCCGACACACCAGGAGGTGGAGGCCTGTGGTGGTGGCTGTGACGCGGACTCGCTCTCCCTCTTTTTCTTCCTTCTCCATCTGGAGCCAGGCGAGACACAAAGCACACGAGGGGAGCTTTAAGGATGGAAAGTGGGGCGACCAGCAGACAGGGGAAGGCGACAGCATTATACTCTTTCACTATCCTGAGCAGCTCAGACGTCAGGGTTTCGGCGGGATTCAATTCGTGGCTAAAGATCCCCAGGCAAGAGCCTCAGAGAGTGATTCTTGGGCTGCTGTGGGGACTTCCCCCACTACCTGCACTTAGGGGCTCACCTAGGCACTGACCGGACACAAACGAGATGTCATCTGAGTCCACGAGCAGCTCACAACTTAACAAAGAAAGGACGCCGACGACTCATGAAAAATGGCAAATACAACTAAGAGGAAAGGCATAAAGCACATGAAAATTAAAAGGAAGGAGAAATGATTTCTGCTGTGGGTGGAGCAGAGAGGAATGGGGGACGTGGGAGGGAGGGGCGCCTCGTGGGTGGAGATCTCCGAGACGGACAGGAAGCATGACAGTGAAGAGGCAAGATCCTGGCCCCAAACTGGGGCCTTTCGGGCCACCCTCAACCTTTCTGCAGCTCAGCTGAAGCTACGGGGTGGGAGCTGTAGGCGACGACGCTGAGAGGTCAGGGCTGAGAGGACCGGCAGCGGCGAGGGGTCTCCGAGGACTTAGCTGGCGCCCCAGACCTGTCAGGTTTGCTGGGAAAGATCAAAGACAGGAGGAGAAGGGGACAACAGAGGATGAGAGGGTTGGATGGCATCACCAACCCAACGGACATGAGTTTGAGTCAACGCCGGGAGCTGGTGATGGACAGGGAGGCCTGGCGTGCTGCAGTCCATGGGGCCGCAAAGAGTCGGACACGCCCGAGTGACTGAACGGAACAGACCTGTCAGACACGCCCGAGCTCTGACAACACGCAGAGACGCCGACACACCAGGAGGTGGAGGCCTGTGGTGGTGGCTGTGACGCGGACTCGCTCTCCCTCTTTTTCTTCCTTCTCCATCTGGAGCCAGGCGAGACACAAAGCACACGAGGGGAGCTTTAAGGATGGAAAGTGGGGCGACCAGCAGACAGGGGAAGGCGACAGCATTATACTCTTTCACTATCCTGAGCAGCTCAGACGTCAGGGTTTCGGCGGGATTCAATTCGTGGCTAAAGATCCCCAGGCAAGAGCCTCAGAGAGTGATTCTTGGGCTGCTGTGGGGACTTCCCCCACTACCTGCACTTAGGGGCTCACCTAGGCACTGACCGGACACAAACGAGATGTCATCTGAGTCCACGAGCAGCTCACAACTTAACAAAGAAAGGACGCCGACGACTCATGAAAAATGGCAAATACAACTAAGAGGAAAGGCATAAAGCACATGAAAATTAAAAGGAAGGAGAAATGATTTCTGCTGTGGGTGGAGCAGAGAGGAACGGGGGACGTGGGCGGGAGGGGCGCCTCGTGGGTCCAGCTGGATGGAGCCACGTGAAGGTCGGGCAGGCGGGTGGAGCATGCAGGGCGAAGGAGGCGAGGAAAGGATGACCCAGCTGCTCTCCAGCCACAGGTGGCCTGACTTCTCGACACCTCCACCTGACTTTTTAAAAAGCTGCCCCAGCCAGGTTCCAGGCTTCTCCTTGGAACCGTCACTGTTCCTTCTTGTACAGTTTAACCTCAGATCACTTCTCAGACGCTACAATGACTCCATTAACAAAACTATTCCTATTAACCTCATCTGATGGACCGACCCATACAGTTCAGGTAACTTCAGGAACACATACTTCGTAATAAGCAAGGGTACCCCCGCAGGGGTTCTGTGGAAGTTATTTTGCTACATTTGTATTGAGGGCTAATTGCTACATGTACCACAAAAAATTTCAGAGAATTCTACAGAGATGTAATTTATCTTACATGTAAAATGTAACTTTTAATAAGCTAATCAGTGTTGCAGAGACGGTCAGACAGGCTTCCTACTTCAAGAAACCCTTTACCGCCATTCCTGAGGAGCAAGGGGCCTTCCGAAGAGTGAACAGCTGCTTCTGGATTCATCAGTTGTGAAAGCTTTGCTTTAAGCATAGCACATGCATGTTAAGACCACTCAGAAACACCTCATACTCTGATTTATTTAAAAATGTCAACTGTCTAGTTCAAATTGATAAACATCAAATCCAAGGATGCTAAGTTTTAAGACATTCAAGCTAAATTCCCAATAATTTAACCCTATCTCTTCTTTGCCTGAAATGGCTGTTCTTAAAGTCTGATCAAATCCTTTCACCAAGTACTGATCCCTACTGACACATACCTCTTCCAGCTGTCCTGAAGAAACTGGATTATCTTCATAAGCAGGGAACTGACAACCTGCTTTGCAGCTGCAGAAATGATTAATTTCTTCCTCACACTGTGCCATTATTTTACAGTTTGCTTCTGGGCTCTCCAGGTCTATCTCCAAAGGCTCGCTCATGCCGCACTCCAGACACGGGTTCTGCTCTCCTGCCGGCAGGACCCCGGCCGACTCCTCCTGGGAATCCAGGGACGTCTGGGCACTCTTCTCCATCCCAGACTTCTTTAACCTGGGGAGGAACTTCCCAGACTCAAGCTCGGACTTCCCATAGTAATGGCCTTCTTTCTCTGCGTCCTCTTCCAGCGGTTTGAGATCTGCCTGTGGATCTTCGAATGCATCGACTTGAGAAGGAATGGGAACATTTGCTTCGTCTCTCTCGGATTCAAATTCTGACTCACTTCCTCCTCCGGGGGAGAGTTCAGATGCAGAGATGGGGCGAAAGTGAGTCCTGGGGGAGATCCGGATAGCCCGGTACTGTGTTCTGTCAACGTCGCATATCCTGGGGTGGAAAACTTCGCTGTCGGAATCGGAGCAGAGGATTGATTTCGGTTTGAAGCTTGGACTGAAAGATGCAATCCCTTCGGGTTCAAAGGAACACTCTACGTGGAGAACTTGTGAAAACGGATTGCTTAAGTCAAAGGAAGAGAAGGGATACTCGAGTCCAGGATCTTCAACTTGAAAGTTGCCACAAGCTCCTAGTAAGTCTTCATGGAAGATGAAGGAAAATCCCTTATTCAATCCGTTTTCCCCGCTCTTCGGCGGGTCGTTCTGTTCAAAGGACACAAAGGGTTTCCATAACTGCCTGTGACCAGGAGCGAAGCTGTTTCCGGGGGTCATAAAGACATCTGTCCCCGCTATGGTCACCACGTCAGAAGCGGCACACTGCAGCAAACTCCCTTTGGCGTGGCTGGGCGGTACGACCGCCCACCCCCCATCGCTGTTAAAGGTTTTGAGCTCCCCATAAACTCCTCCCAGGATGAATGAGTTCTCTTTGTCTTGGGCCACGTCCCAGGGTTTCGAGGGGGTGGTGTAGTCCCCGCCATCCACCTTGGACAGCTCGCCGGACACAAAGGCTCTCTTCTCCAGGGTCTCTTTCTGGCCCTCCCACAGACGGTATTCTGATCTCTGCACGGCCTTGTTCGCCTCCTGGAGGGGCTCCATTGGAGCCTCAGCATCCAAACAGCAGCAGTAGTTATTTACATCTGTCGGAAACAACTCATCATCCACGCTTTCTATTTCTAGCAGAGCTGCAGAATTTCTATCTGCCATCTTTGTCCAAATGTCTTTCATAACCCCTGAGCTGTAGCCACCTCCACGCGGACTGCCTTCACCACACACTTGCGTAGTTTCGAAGGCTTTGTTCTCTGGTTTTTGTTCTAGCTGAATACCACAGATAGATTCTAGTTTAGATTTTTTTTGGAAAACTAACGTTGGGATTTCTCCTAAAGTCCTACTGTTTTGCTGGCAAGTTTCATCCTGCAAAAAATCTAGGAGTTCTTCATCTACATAATTGGACGAGACTCTAGGAACTACATAATTAATATCCTCTGCATTAAACTGTGTGGATTCTTCAAACTGGATATTTAACGTCTCATTGTCTGAACGTGTTTCTTCTGAATGGGACCACGGACTACAAGTTCTTGTTGAAAGATTAGAACAGTGTTCATTTTCTTCAAAGGCACTATTTTTGGTCCATATTAGTAATCTAGACTGTGTTTTCCCAAGCATGTTAGCACTAGAATCTGTATTTTCATTTCCCAAGTTGAGTGTTTCAAAAGAAAATGGTAAAACAGAATTACTGCATTGCACTTCAAACACTGGAAAACAGGAGTTTATACCAGATCCTTCATTAATATCTGAAAAGAGCTCTTGATTGCCGGCCAGCAAATGCGGACTGAGCACTGTGCTGTCTAAGGTCGGGGAGAGTCGAACCGGGGAGTCTCCCGCGAAACTCTCCCCGTCGGCATCGCCAGAGCTGGACGAACAGCACTCCCAGAACTGGGCCAGGCTGCCAAGGTCTTGCAGGAGAAAGCCCTCGGCGCCCACAGAGCTGGTACAGTCTGCCCATATTGCACGTTCCCCTTGCAACTCCATTCCATCTAACACTATGCAACATTCTGCCTCAAAGTCTGTCTTCTCTTTGCTTTTTTGTCGAATCATATTTAAAATCCGACTTTCTCCTTGCGTGGTTTCTGAGGCACCGGGATCCAACATGGATTGGTCAATGTCCACTTCGTAGAAGTGTGTGAATTCTGACAGATGAATATCATCCAAGTAGCTGTCGTCCTCTGGCAGAGGACAGAATGAGGTCCCAGCGAGGTCGACATCCTCATTTATGACTGCAGGCATTTCTACAAAATGGCCATCGATGAAAGTGCCTGCTGCGAGGTATGTTCTGTGAACATTATTGTTGCTGATGCAGAGGCCGCGCAGGGACTGGGACAGCTCCCCCACAGCCGCTGAGGTCGCGTCGCCGGCGTCTTGCCTGTTGCGGTACGTGGTCTCCAGCTTGCTTTTTCTGCTCACAGGGACGAAGTACTCGGCGATGGGCTCGGTGTACCACAGCGGCTCCTCCTTGTACTCCCTGTCCGTCCTGCGCTCCAGGAGCAGGTCTCTGCCCTCGGCGCCCCCCGCCTCCTTCCGGCCCAGCTCCTTCAGCGGCCGCTTGCCCCGCTTGCACAGCTGTCGGAAGGAGCCGCCGCCGCCGCTGCTGCTGCTGCTCCCGGCGGCGTGCGGGCTTCTCTCCGCCTTCTCGCCGCGCTTCAGCGAGAGCCGGCTCTGCCCGCTGCGCGCTCCTTTCTTGTTCCGGATCTCCCGCACCTTGTGCCTCAACTTCACGCACTTCGCGGACGCCTTGGGCTCCCCCTGGTTCCCGCTGGAGCTCGAGCCGGCTTCGCTGGAGCCGGACGACCAGGAGCGCGGGCGCGGCTTCCCGTCCGGCCGGTGCCGGCTCTGCTTCCTGGGCGGCGGCGGCGGCGCGGGCCGCTCCTGGCCGGGCCCGTTCCTGAGCCCGTTCTCCTCGCTGTGGCTGCGGCCGCTCTGCGTTCTCTCGCGCAGGCTGGCGGGCGGCGCGGCGCCGCTTCTCTCCCGGATGACCTCGCCTTCGCTGTTGCAGTCCTTGGGGGAGGGCGTGTCTGTGCTGGCTGGAGGGGCTGTGGACGAGGAGGACGAGCTCGAGTAGGAGCCGGCTGCGGGCTTGTTCCACACCGTCATGATTTCCTGCAGGCAAACTGGCTTCTCGGACAGCGGTGGAAACGCCTCATAGTACCTGAAGAAAACAAGCAAGAGATTTCAAAAGTGGGCGCTCAAGACGTCATCGAGTAGAGTAACACAGCACTACCCACCCGAGCAACGCGGCATTTCATTTCAACAGAGTCAGTGTTTACACGCCATCCATGAGCGAGCGACTTAAAAAACTGACAATACGGTAAAACCTTTACACTTAGGTCCGTGGATCAAGCACCTTCAAAGTTCAACACCGAGATAAGCGCTCCAGGAATACTTAGAGAATATGTTAAGCTGACGACTTTAAACTTTGGATTTTCGTAAAGTCACAAAGTACAAATGGGATACTGTGGGAAGAATGCTAAAATTCTGACAAGGAATGTCTGGACGCGAATCGTAGCTCATCTCCTCTGCTTGTGACGTTAAGCTGTCGTGCAGGGTCACGGGCCGCTTCCTCACCTGGAAGATGGGGGCACCATGGCTTCTCTGCCTGCACTAGAAACAGATGCGGGTGAAGAGCTGGAGAGCAAAGTCATTGCGAGCAGGCGCTCCGAAGCCCACTCCCTGAGCCTGAGTCCTCACTGGGCTATCTGCCAGCTCCGTGACCTTAGGCACAGGTCCTAAACCTGTGGCCTAGAAAACGGGCTGACCACAGGGCCTGCCTCCCAGAGCTGTTACGAGGGGAGGAATTAGCATGCACAATGAATCGCTGACTGTCCCTGTGTCTCCTTCCCAGAAGCCAAGCGCGACGCCCAGCTGGTTAGGCAGGCCGTCAGAAACGGCAGCGGTCGTGGGATTCAAGGGTTCAGGAAAGGGGATGGATGCTGGCGAGGCCCGGGACAATCAGACGAGGTGGACCACACCTGAGTCTGATCCTCCAGGTGCGCTGCGGTCTGGTGAGCGCCGGTTGTGTGGCGTGGGAACCGGGGTGAGGATACGAAGACACCCGCCCCACGCCTCGGGACAGCAGTGGCTCCTGCAACACGGGGCGGGAAACCAGGATGCTGGCGTCGGAGGGCTTGGAAACAGGGCTTCAGTTTGCTAGGAAACTGGTAGCCCGGGAAGGTTTCAGACCGAGACGGACTAGACTGGCCAAGAAGACTCGGGAGAGCCCGACTGGCTGCCAGGGCGGGGACTGCCATTGCGGAGGCCAGTCAAGGTCACACACGGAGTGATGCAGGGCTGGGCTTCCAAGGGCCTGCGCTGGACTCTCCTTTACAGTCTATACCACGCTGTCTGACGGAAACATACTGTGAGCTTTCTAAGTCATTCTTAACGTTCTTGGAATCCCGTTAGAAGCGTAAGAAGAAACAAGTGAGATTAATTTCGACAGTGTATTTTACTTAGCTAAATATATGCACATGATTTTACATATACTCAATAGTAAAAATGCTAATGTAATGCTTTACATTCTTTTTTATATGAAATCTTTGGACTCTGGGGGTCGGGACGCAACCCACGCCGGACAGCACACACAGCCACACCGGACGGCACACGCCATGCCACACCAGACAGCACACATCACGCCGGACAGCTCACGCAGCCACGCTGGAAAGCGCACGCCATGCCGTACAGCACACGTAGCCACGCCGGACAGCACACGCCACGCCACCCCAGACAGCACACATCACGCCGGACAGCGCACGCAGCCACGCTGGAAAGTGCACACCGCCACGCCGGACAGCACATACCACACAACCAACGACATCCTGCTTTCCACTTAAGATTTACAAGTTTGGAAGATTCCAATGACACGTATGATAAGGAAGTCTGCTTACAATGTGGCCAATTTAAATACAAACCATTTATGAAGAAAGCGGAAAAGTATCTTCAGGAAACAAGTCTGACATGGGTTCATGACTTGCCCACGTTCCCTCGGTAATCAGCAGTGGGAAGCTGGCTTCCTTGTGTGTAAAACAAAGACAATGCTAATTCCCATAGCTGGCTCAAAGGACTACCGTTGAATTTCAAAGGTCATGTATGAACCGACCATAAATAACAACCTTGTTCGTTTTATCAGTTTCACAAATATTGATTCAATGTGTGTGAAAAGAAGATAAGACCAGCTCATTCACCTCTGAGTTCTCTGTGTCAGGCACACAGTAAGCGCGCAATAGATTCCTGAGTTACAAAATAGCAAACTAAACCGCAGATGACAAACTAAACCTGTAAAGCATGCCGCAGGGCAGCCATTACTACGACGTGATCACGGAACACAGTCTGACGTACATTTCCACTTGATCCTTCGCTGTGGGCGATAATTCTGCCTCTGGAGAGGGAGACCCCTCTAACTTCTTGTGAATCTTCTCTTCTGTTAAGGAAACAAAAATTCAGAAAGATTTGTCTTGTATCAAGTCGGTAAATGCTCGTGTTTTTAAGTTTCTCAAGTAAATTTAATCAGAAATTACACAGGCTTCTGTGGCTTAAAAAGAACTCTACACCAGTTTATCTTTTTAATAGAAATCTATTTCTTCAGGGACTTCCCTAGTGGTCCAGGGGTCAAGGGTGTGGGTTCGATTCCTGGCCAAAGAACTAAGATCCCAAATGCTCCGGGGCACAGTCAAAAAGAAAGAAGCCTCTTTCTTCAGTGAGCCAGGGCAAACTCTGCTCAGCCACGTTAACACTGGGCCGAGATCTCTGACCTCATCACTGGCAGAGCACGCTAGAGGCACTTAGATACGAGACTGGAATCCCCTGGGTGCTTAATAATTATACCGCAAGGACAGAACATCTGTTTGGATTCCAAAAATACTTTTTCACAAGATTCCGCACTCATGGACTTTATATCGGCTCTTCCTGATTAAAACTGATATGTAAAGAAAGTTACTACAATTAGCTCTGTTACTTAGCATGTAGGGGAGCGAGGGCTGTGTTTCAACTCTTAGCTCACGATCCTGCCCTCAGATTAGAAACAAACTGTGCCTTTAAAAAGGCTCAAGACTTGGGGGTGCGCAGCAAGATGACCATGAAGGGGACAAGCAAAAGAAAGACCCTTAACAGGTAATTCTCATTCTATGGGCCTGCAGAAACGCTGGGGAAAGAAGCTGTGAGAGTTCACAGATGACGACTTGATGGGCCTGTTGAGTCTGCCTTCCCCAAACAGTCAAGACTCACAGCAGAAGTTCCTGCGGCAACCCTGAAATGGCAGGTCACACACCTCTGCGGGCCTCACTGCCACATGGGCGAGTGTTAGTGTGGGATGATGGGGAGCAGGGGGAGGATGGAAAAGACGAGACGATTGCTCCAGATCCAGAGCTTCATCTCCTCTCCAGGAGTGCTCCGGCAGATGAAGCCACTCCTCTGAGAGCAGGGACCTCTCTGCAGAGGATGGCCACGGGCTGACCAGCCAGCATTCCATAGAAAAAAGCGGGGCAGGACACCGGCCTGGCGACACGCTGGGTACGAAGACTGTGGTTCCGTGCTCTTTCTTTCTGATCAGTTCTGAAACCTGCGCCCTGCGTGGTGGACGTGGACAGCCCACAGGGACAGCGCTCTCACCTTGCTGGCTCTGCAGGTCCTTCAGCCTGGAGCAGAGCTCCTCCACTAAAGTCTCAATTCCAGAGCTCTGCAGGGACAGAAACGCACACGGTGAGTGTACGCTGTTGTCTTAACAGGAAAGCTTTACAAATCTTTCCTGTTTCAAAAGAAATACGTTTTCCATATTTAAATGAACATAAAAGTAGACTGAATCCAGTAGACATAGTTTACGCATAAAGCATATTTACCAGCACTTGCTGATAGAATGTAAACATACTTAGGAGACTCCTAGGCTGGCTCTGTCTTTCCAGGGGTACCGCAGCTTGCTCGTGGGGGAGCCTCAGGAACCTACATGCCTGTCTTACAGCTAAGAGTCTGTCACTATCAAAAAAGCATTATTCAACATCTGTAACATCTGTGTGAGCAAAGGGCTTGTACTGGGCTCAATACAAATTAAAATCACAAAAACTGCTTTCTGGTCCTCTTAGCAGTTCACGGTCTAAAGAAAACAGGTGATTTCTTTTTCTTTTTTTCTCTTTTAAAGTGAACACTCATGACTGGAACAGAAAGAGGAGATGGAAAACATATGTCATCACTGTGAACAAATGTGAAAGCTGCACTGCACGGGTCATGGATAGGGTAGTGGCCTCTGGACAGAATCGGGGCAAAATTTAAGGAGAGGGCGTGGAAGAGTCGGAAATTGTTGGGAGGGTTGGGGGAGAAGAGCCTCACTCGACAGAAAAATGAATGATGAAAACAGGCATGAGCAAATCTTTCACTATGCAGACTTTCACACTCGTAAAATTCTCTCTCTCTCAAGGGAGGAAAAGGAAACCACCTTTCACAAGGTACCGGAAAAGTGAACGCATTTCCCAAGAGCTCCATGTTTACTCAGCAGCTGAAAAGTCCTACATAAACTGGAACCGAGTCCCTCTAGGTGGGCATGACCTGAGTGGACGCACAGGACTCCGCTGCCCTTCGCCCTCGCGGGGCCTCGAGGAGCTAAAAATAGAGCGTTACCCCATTTGCTTCCCTCAAAATGACTCAGCACGAGCATTAGAGATATCCTAAAGGAGAAACCACACAGTCACACAGTCTGAGCAGCGAGAAGGATCACAATGAGAACGGCTAATTGTACACACTGATTAAGTTACACGCTATCCACATCGCAGCACAGCTTTCGATGGGAGACAGGAAGAAGGAGAAAAGGAAAACGGGCCAGGAGAGAGCTGACCTTTCCAGAAGAAGGCCTAGAAACCGCGGCAGGGACTAAGTCACAATATACACGGCTCCAGCCACACAATTCCACCGGGGGGACTCGCTTACCATAGTGTTCAAGGCGGGATGAGTATGGCCGCTTTATTCCATTTCCTCCGGACCGTGAACCTAACACCAGTGTCAGCTGACTGCTGGCGGCACGCTGCTCTTCGGTACAGCAAGCCTGTGTCGCCGTTTCTAAACCCGGCGCCAGCCTCCAGTGCCGAACACCGAGCCCGAGGGATCGCTTATTCCACTCCGGTCAGGGCTCTGAGCCGGCGGGCACGTACTGTCTTCCGCGGGCCAGCCGTGACAACAGTCACCGGACGCTGCTTGCTTTTTTGCTTTGTCTTGGGAAGTCCTTCCAAGCAACTGTAAAATTCAGTTGCTCTGGACAGTAATGCAGCTTAGGAGTGTATCCATTTGCTCTCACGTGCAAATGGGAGAGAAGCAACATGCGTGCTCCACAAGGGACAGGCACTCTCATCAGGCCTGTCTTCCTTCCTTGATTCCTGCAGCATCCTAACTACAGTTTCACATACACTCTCTCTCTCTCTCTCACACACACACACACACACACACACAATCATTAGACCACTGGATTATCACATGAGCAAACTGAGAGACGAAAAGGGTGTCAAAAGCTGTACTGGACCTGGTCATCTCCCAGCAGGAGATTCTGAAGTGTGGATTTGGTGCTGCTAATGAGAAATCTTATCCTTCTTCCCAATTATATTAACTAGATAATTTTAATTATTATATTTTAGTAGCATAGCATATCCACAAGGGCATTCAAGAACACCTAGAGCCTACAGTATTTTAAGAAAGAAGAAGTATACTATATTCATGCTTTAGGGATAACTCAAAGGGAGAAAAATGCTGTAGATGAAAGAAAAAAAAAACACTAACGTTCTACCATTTAACTCAAGAACCACTTTTCCGGCTGCAAGATGGATAATACCCATTTACCTCCCAGTATCAACATGAAAAATTTCTCTGCAGACCAAATGCAAGTTACAGTATCCAAATCTTTACACTGGGAAACCACACACAGAGCCTGGTGCTTTTCAGGAGAGGTCCGGGAGGCAGTCTTCCGTAATGACCGTTCACTCGTTTATTCCTCCCTCACTCAGAACAGCCTGCGAGATGAGCCCCTCGTCCCTGTGGAGCTTACACTCCACTAACTCCCACGTCTCAGGAGACAGCCTGGAGCAATGGGCCTGGGCCTGGGTCCCCGAGTGCAGGCCCGCTCCTCGTCTCTGAACACCCCCGTCTCAAGGTTCCTGAGAGGAAACGAAGGTGGGCGTGCCTGTCACGTCAAGCCACCCACACACTGGCGCCGTCTCTAGACAGTGGATCTTTCATTTTTCAGAGTCTCATTTTTGGATTCATCGCTTTTTCCAGCACCTGGGGTTTTTGCTCTGAGTTTGAGGTTGGACGATTAAGAAAGCGAAACATACCTGATCCAGAGAACGCAAGGTCCTCTGGGTGCCGCCTGGACCGCATGGTGCGGCCCCTGCTGCCTTCAACCCACCTCCCCCGGGCTACCGGGTGGACCTGGGGCACTTCCGGGATGAGGGAGCCCCCGGCTAGACCCTCAGCGACGTACCATCCCCCTGCTTCTGGGAAAGCTTTTCCGTGGGTTTCGACCATCTCCCACCCCACAGCACGGTGCTTCCTCCTCCTCTCCTCCTATCCTTCTCAGCTAAGGATTTTTTTTAGCATCAAGAAAACAACGGCGGTCTTGACTTGTCCTGCCTGGTTATCCCTCCTCTCCACAAAGGTTTCTGTGGCTATGTTAATCATCTCAAAGGCTAACCTTTTACGGGGAACCTTTTTAGATTGGACAGCCTCTAAGTGCTGGACAGACAGCCCCACACCGACCCTGTGATCACTGACAGGCGTGACATGCACGACACTCAACTACCTGTTCCACGTAGGACTGGGGGCTGGCGGGTGGAGTCAGACAGATGCGGGTCTGAAGTTCACCCCAGGGTTCACCACATGACCGCCCATAAGTTACGCACCTGCTACTGCTACTGCTAAGTTGCTTCAGTCATGTCCGACTCTGTGTGACCCCACAGACGGCAGCCCACCAGGCTCCACCGTCCCTGGGAATCTCCAAGCAAGAACATTGGAGTGAGTTGCCATTTCCTTCTCCAATGCATGAGAGTGAAAAGTGAAAGTGAAGTCACTGAGTCGTGTCCAACTCTCAGTGACCCCACGGACTGCAGCCTACCAGGCTCCTCCATCCACGGATTTTCCAGGCAAGAGTACTGGAGTGGGGTGCCATTGCCTTCTCCGAAATTATGCACCTACTGAAGCCTTACTTTCCACATCTGGAAAATGGTAAGAACACCGCTTCCAAATAGCTGGGTTTTTGACTTCATATGTGTTAGTTGCTCAGTTGTGTCTGACTCTGCGATTCCATGGACTGTAACCCACCAGGCTCCTCTGTCAACAGAATTCTCCAGAAAAGAATACTGGATCAGGTAGTCATTTCCTTCTCAAGGAGAACTTCCCAACCCAGGGATTGAACCTGGGTCTTCTGCACTGCAGGTGGATTCTTTCTGAGCCACCAGGGAAGCTGACCTCTTGTACTGACCCCCTAACTTCTTTTATCTGTTTTATTTACTGCTGCTTCATTTTGTGGGGAAGGCAATGGCACCCCACCCCAGTACTCTTGCCTGGAAAATCCAATGGACGGAGTAGCCTGGTGGGCTACAGTCCATGGGGTCGCTAACAGTCGGACAGACTGAGCGACTTCACTTTCACTTTTCTCTTTCATGCATTGGAGAAGGAAATGGCAACCCACTCCAGTATTCTTGCCTGGTGAATCCCAGGGATGGGGGAGCCTGGTGGGCTGCCGTCTATGGGGTCACACAGAGTCGGGACACAACTGAAGTGACTTAGCAGCAGCAGCAGCAGCTTCATTTTGGGTCTACTGCCTGGGAGGCTCCCTCAGCTACACCTTCCCACCCTTCTTCCAGCCTTTCATTTCCATCATCACGTTTAGGATTTTCAGGAGACCATCTTGCCAGGTGACTGTTTCTTCTCTGCAGCAACCTTCTCCTCAGTGAGGAACTCCCCAGGCTTCAGAGCTGTGGCAGCCAGGGAGAAGAGAGCCAGGCGGATCCAGCCGTCAGGCCCCGGGTTTCACCATGGGATCTCACACTTTCCCGCAGAGGAGCTGGCTGCTGCACTCCTGCCTGGCTCCCACCTCTGCAGAAGTACAGACGGGATGGGGAAGCCACTCGCCGTGTGCTCTGGGGACCAGGTCTCGGGCACTTGTCCCACAGGTCTGTGGGGACTCCTCGGTGAGACACCGGCAGGGGCAATGCCTGTCCTCTGGGGGTGCTGACTCCTGGCTCCATCTGCCATCAGCAGAGCCTCAGCTTCGTGCAGAGAGGGTCTTGGTTCCAAGCCGGCCCTGTGGAGGCACCGGACAAGCCAGGAGGGCAAGCCCGGATGGTCCAGTCCCCGCTCTGTGGGCAGCAACGGGCTGACCCCTCACACAGGGCCGGCACAGGGCCGCCCAGTGGGGCCCAGCCTGGCTCACAAGACAGTTCAGGAAGAAACAGACAGCAGAGCAGGGAAAGCGCCGAGAGCGTACACCAGGGCTCACGGACTCAGGCCTTCCGGCAGCCAGGGAGTCATACAAGCACGTGGCGAGTGTCACATAGACGGTGCCACGGGAAGCAGAGGGACACATGGTCACGACGATGAGAACACACCCAAGGGTAAGTAACTTTAGAAGAAAACCCAAACACACAAAAGGCTGTCTCTGCCCTCCCGTGAGGGCTCTGAGTCCCATCCCAGACACAGGGGCGTCGACACACCCCCGCCCACAGCCTCGTCCCCGGCTCTCACTGCTGCGTGCTCTCTAGTCCGCGTCACAGAGGAGACAAGAGCCTACCATGGCCAAGGAGGCGTGTGAGAGAAGACGACCTTTCCAGCGAGGCCCATAGCTTTCATCAGACACTCAGCCTGTGATACCGAAACATGGTGAAAAAACAGCCGACTTGAGTTCAGCAGGCTGACGACGGCGTGCATCCTTGAGGAAAAGCGCTGCACGGGCTGGGGACTCAGAACCAGTGCCTGCTGTGGCCTGTACCTCGGCCAGAACTGGGAAGCCCCCGAAAGGGCCACGAGCCGGAGAAGAAACAGCTTTAGGTGTTGCAATGGACAGTGAGCAGTGAAAAGAAGTAAGGTCATACTATCAACATAGATAAAATCTTTCAAAACGTTAACTAAAAACAAATTATAAAATACATACAGGATGATACCGTTCATTTAAAGTTTATACGCAGAACAGTCCCGCGTTTGGGTACCGTCTCACAGAACATTCAGTAGAAGGATACGGACGTGCACAGGAGATCAACAACAGGTTCTGAGTGGCGGTACCCACAGAGAGAGTCAGAGAGGGCGTGCTCAGGGAGGGCACGTGGGGGCTCAAGCCCTGCTCACAGCTCCGTGTTTCCCCGGCCGCGTCCACAGGGGCTCAACGCAGCTCCGGGCTCCACACCGCAGCCCCCTCTCAGATGGTTCATGCCCTCACTCTCAGACGGTTAGGGGGGCACCTCCCATTTGTTGCCTTCTTCACACCCTCGCTTAGACTGCTTAAGAGTTCAGGAAATTTCCTATAAACATCCCCACCTTTTCCTAACAAGAGAAAAGGACCTGGCATCCCCAGGACGGCACTCCCCAGCGTCTCCCTCTGCCAGCAGCCAGTTCAGCCCCTGGAGACGAGCGAGACCACAGACTCAGTCGCCGGCCAGACCAGCATCAGGTGGGCTGTTATGTGACCTCCCGGCCCAGACCACCAGCCCCTGCACCCAGACACATATATCCAATTGCGTTTTCAAGATCTCTGCCGGCTCGCTCCCAGGCACCTCACCCACGTTCGAGTCTTAATTCATACCCATCCACTCAGAGCTAGTGTTCCTTCCTGAACTCCCTTTCCTTGGTAAGGGACGTGTCCACTCCTGCAGTTGCTCAGGACTGTCTTCCTTGATTCTGCCCTCCTTGCAGGGGTTGCACCCCCCGGGGCTGGGGCTGAACAGAGGTGCGGAGGGGGGCGAAGCTTCACCTGCCCTCCCGTGGCTCACAGGACGGCCTGAACCATTTCCCCTGCCCCCCATCCCATCAGGGGGAAAAACTGTCTTCCGCTAAACCATTCCCTGGTACCAAAAAGGCTGCGGGCTGCGGCTCCACCCCACACCCGAGCTTGTCAGCTCTGCTTCCAAATATATTTAGAATCCAACCAGGCCTTATCATCGGCAGCCTTCTGGACTCCTGTAATAGCCTCTCACCTGCTTTCTGGGTCCACCTCTGCCCGGCAACCTCCCCAGCCTCACCCGGCCCATGCACTCTTCGTGTAACAGCCAGCAGCATGCTACTAGCAGGTGAGCCAGGCTGCATCACTCCTCTGCTCCAAGCTCTCCAACACTCGCGGTGTCTCCGAGGAAAAGCCAGAGCCCTCATAAGGGCCTATAGGCTTCCCTGAAGGCGCAGCTCCATCTCTGCCCAAGGAGACAAGGCCTGGGCTTCCGTGGGTAGGGCTGACTGTGAAACACAGCAACTGGGACCATCTCAGCTTTAAAATCTGCTGGTTTCTTGGGGGTCTGGCCTGTAGAGGGAGCACGGCATCACCCAGACAGGCCCTGCACATGTCGAAGGCTCAGTAAGTATCAGCTATCATTGGATGCTCTGTGATCCAGAATGAATGAAGTTCAAACGTTGGCAGGCAAAGGAACAATGTACGTGGTCAAAATTAACCCTGACAGTAAACGGCCATGAACAACATTATGTGTTTTTTTAATACACATCTCTGTAGAGCATATAAATAATACATACGTGAAATACATCTCATTCGCAGTATTCACTGCGAACTTTTCGTGGCAAAAAGAACGTCACTGGTGAACTTAGCTCATTGAGAAAATATGAGCAACTGCAATGAGACGCCACTGCACCGAAGCCATAGATTCTTTACAAGGCTCTTCTCTTTAAACAACCAGATCGAGGCAGGGACCCGGGGTCAGCAGCATGCTCTTACTTTCAAAACTAAGTTAACTGAAGTAACTTACAATAAGTGATCATTGCATCCTAATTTTATTTCTTCCCCAAACAGGGCCCTTGTTGAGTTTCTAATATCCTAATCATTCCCCAAATGGGAGATGAAATACTAGCTTTGATTCAGTTTTAAGTAGCTCAATAAAAATGAAACAGAAATATAATTATTAAAGACAAAACCAAAATGATACGAAAAGCTCTAACTCTGCAGAGAGAAAACAAAACCACGTAAATTTGAGGATTCAAAAAATAATCGCTGGCACAGTTCAACTTCCTGTTTTATGTTCTCAAAAGGGGGAAGGGGGTCCACGTCCACTTAACCACAGCAAGCACGTGCCCTTGTCCACAGCAGCTCAGGCTGACATCACGTGTGAGATATGCCCACTGGGGGACGTCCAGTGGGCATCACCGAGTCGCAGCACCATTCCTCTCTACAGCCCAGGGACCAGCTGCACTCGAAGCGAATGCAAAATGTTATAGACAACAGTGAGTACCAAGAGTTCCATGCTATCTGCATGTGTGAATGAAGAGTGTAGCAAAGGCAGTTTCAGTGTGGCTCTGACAAACGACGAGGTCCATTACAGAGCAGGGCCCCGGAGGAGTGAGCAACGGCTCACGCACCTTCACGGTGCTGCCAGACTGCAAGCCACGTCCACAGTTCTGCCACAACTGAACTTGCATACGGCTTTGAGCTCTTCTCAGATGACTACAGAGCGGAGCAGGTCCAGGGGCCTGCTCTACTGTGGGCACACCTTGATGCCAGGATTGAATGAGGACAAGCGTCACATCACGGGGATGCAAAGTGCAATCAGAGAAGGCCGCCGTTCTGTGCAAACCACGGTGCAGCTGAGAGTCTGAAGATGGTGCGTGCTTTCACAGGAACAGCCAGTGCCGCAGCTGCAGCGGTCACATGCGCACACAGGCAAGAAACAAGAACTCATCTCACACGCAACACGTGACGTCACTGCTACCTATCTGCCTACCTAACAGAGCGAGAGCATCACCTACGTCCCTGTCTCGAGATTACGTCACTAACACTGCAATCGATCGGACTGTAAACTTGTCAGTGGCTCTGGCCCTCATCAGCCTGCACTGACCACACAGAGCTGCACGGAGAAGGGTGTGAAGCTGGTATTAGAGCCGTGTGGGAGCGAGCAAAGCGCAGAACCGCAAATATCACCGTCCTCGGTACTTGGGGAAGGAACAACACACCGGCATACAACAGACACTGTGGCCAAAACAGCGGACGTCTGTGTTGAAACTCCCCACACAGGGCCTTCTCTGCTCTTTTCTTTTCAGTGAAGCAGCTTCTAGAGAGAAAAACCAGGGGACTTGCAAACGGCTTACACCAAGCTCCTGGTGAATGCCTGGCACGTCCACTTCCTCAGCCAACTTTCATTGATAAGATTAGAAAAAAAAAACCTTGTTAGGAAAAAACAATGCAACAGTTTTCAATACAAGGAGAAGGAAAGAAGGCATATATGCTTCATTGGTTTTGAAAACAAAAACCCCACCTTTGACAGCCAGGCTAAAGCAACCGTGCTAAAGCTCTGTCTTCTCTGCCTGACTTCGAGCTCCCATGGGCACCCCCAACCCTCACCGGCTCCTTGCTGCAGGAGGACAGGGTCCTGTCCTGCACATCAGCTGTCTCTACTCCCCCTTCGCCCACTGACCTCAGCTCCTTATCTTTCGCTTCACTTCGCCATGAGTTAAAGGCTAGAGTCATTTCTCAGCAACTTTGGTCCAAAGCAGAAATAAGATCCTTTCCCAGATTGAAACTCCCTACTCAGATTTTCCTCCCAGCCATGACTCAGCAGTAGCGTCTTTGGATTTTGCCCAGAGAACTTACCTGAACTAACCTCTCACTTTTAAAAGCCATCTGCATTTTGAATTCCTTTTAAAGCTCTGAATTCCTTTCCCATCTACTACCCCCTTCGGGGTCACACAGGAAACGCTTTTTGGGTAACTGTCCAACCACCCCCTTTTCTCTGAGGACTTCCTATTACTCAGCCCCTGCTCCAGGCGGCTCTGTCCCCTTGATGCAGATTTTCAAACCAAAGGTGGACAACTGGCCCGAGTCCAGCCAATCAGATTCTCCCTCTAACTGAACGGGCTTGGGTGCCAGACTTCAGGTAGAGAAGGAATGACCCAGAAACAGGGAGCAGAGCAGAGGAGAGACTGTAGGCCATTAGACACGATAACTCTGGCTGTCAACCACTGGGCTCCCAGCTCAGGCGGCTGCATTTTCGGTAAGAGACCCTTGTCTCCTTCACGTGTGTTTCCACTTTGTCTTAAACGAGGTTCATTACGTTTCTTAGCTCTGTAACAACAGGGTTCCTAAGACAGCCACCTGAGCGGCAGCTTCCAAACTCCTAGCCCACAGCCTACGAGGCCACAGCTTCAAGAAACCTGAAGTTAGCAAAGTCGAAGCGGGGAGGGAGAGGAAAGAGGAGGACAGGGTGAATGCAGAGCTCTTCCTTCGGGGACTGGGGTTCGCTCAGCTCGAGAGACAGTCGGGACCTTCCCGTCTGCTGGCACCAGGAGATGCAAAGCAGGGGAACGCAAGAGTCCTGGCATGGCTGTGAAGGGAAGACGGGAACGCACAGACAGGGTTCCCACAGACCGCTCCGAGCGGGACGAGAACACACAGCTGGGAAGTGCTGAACAAGCTTGGAAAGACACATATGGTAGGCGGCAGTCAGACAGAATATGCGGATTATCAAGTGCAGCGAAGCTGGCTACCCCAACATCAGACCCTGAGACAATTTAGGGAGGAAGTTTCTGAAGGCCAGAAGCCTCTCTATAATAGACGCACTGTAGGAATCTTCTCACTTTAACTCTGCATTATAAAGGCACCTAAAGCACCTAGGTCAAATAGCAGAATAATTTTCTAAGTAGTTATGATCTTAGAGATTACATCTTATAATGAGTAATAAAGTAATAATCTGTAGCACGAATTTAAATAGGCATTTATACTCTAATATGATTCTATTTCAGGTTGCTGAAGGACATGAGAAATATTTTACATGAAATGTTAAAAGAGCAGTAACATCATCCTACAGTATTTTCTTTAAAAACAACCAAAAAGTTATGAGTCAAGCAAATATAGTGATCTTAGAGTCGTTATCACACTCTTAGCAATGTATCCAAAGGAAATAACAGAGACGTGGAAACAGCACATGAAAATATTCTAGACAGTGTAACAAAAAATAAAGAGCAATCTAAACATCCAGTAACAAAGAGCATCCCAGATGGCAACTGGAATATTACTGGATAATATAACTTAGCCACTAAAAGGTAATGTAATAACAAAATGAAATATATGTTGAGTAGGGAAAAGATATAAAATGAGGTATTCTCTAATCACAATAGTACTTAAAAAAAAAACACATCATACAAAACTCAATACATACAGAAAAATGCTGCAAAGGAAAACATGATATTTACCTAACAGTGGTAAGACAATGAGTACTTTATTTTTCTAAGTTTTTTTTTTGGTCAAGATGTATTATTTATAAACTTTTAAGAAACACCTCCCTCCTTTTTCTCCCCTGAGCATTAGAAACCAAATGTAAACTCACTTCATCAGAAGCAGATCGCAGACACTGGACAGCAGCCTGTTTTTTCATTTCTTCAAGAGTTAGATCTGAGCACTTTTTCTTACTCTTTCCCCATTTCTTATAAGCTCCTTTTTCCCAGCCCAGGAAGATGTCATTCTCCTGAAATAAAATTAAGACCAGTTTCAATGATCAACACAAAGTTTCAAACACTTATTATTTCCCACATACTTACACACACATTTCCTCTACAAATATCTTCATTCACAAGTTGGTACACATTAATAAATTATATAATAATATTTTATTATATGATTATATTAATAAATTATATTATCCAGCCATAGAACGCTGTCAATCAGAACAGTAATCAATAATCAACCAGACTATTCAGGATAATCCATCATTTTAATACCTATTACTGAGATTACTCGGAGAACGCAATGGCACCCCAGTACTCTTGCCTGGGAAATCCCATGGATGGAGGAGCCTGGTGGGCTGCAGTCCATGGGGTCGCTAAGAGTCAGACACGACTGAGCGACTTCACTTTCCCTTTTCACTTTCATGCATTGGAGAAGGAAATGGCAACCCACTCCAGTGTTCTTGCCTGGAGAATCCCAGAGACGGGGGAGCCTGGTGGGCTTCCGTCTATGGGGTCGCACAGAGTTGGACACGACTGAAGCGATTTAGCAGCAGCACTGAGATTTCTATTCAATTATTATTTAGGATTTATGATCTCAATAAATCTCACCCACTTATGTTTATAGGAAATGCTAATAAACAACTCAGACATTCATATGCAAATTTCAGTATAAAAAATTATACACACAAATGTCCTCTTTTCTGTACTTCCCACCTGTCAATAGCAAGTGTTCATATTACTAGCTTTTTTTTTGGCCATGCCACATGACATGCAGGATCTCCAAACCCATGGCCCCCTGCAATGGAAGGGTAAAGTCCTAACCCCTGGCCAGCCAGGGAAGTCCCTTATGAACAGATTTTAACATTTAACAGTTGGATGGTTCATTCCTATTTCTATATCTTGCAGTCCAGAAAGCAACAGATATAAAATATTCTATGTTAGTATTCTTAGCTTATTTTCCTTGATTATATATGCCTGTTATAAAAACTAAGGAAAATTTGAAAAATAGGAAGAAAGCAAATCTTCCATGATTCTACCACCAGCGAAAATTAGAACAATTTTCACACACTTTAAAAAAAGAAAAAACATGATTGAATTCACACTATCTGTATGATTTTGCACTTAACTTATATTGTAAACATTACCTGCATGTTACTACAAATTCTTTGGCAACATAATATCTCAATAGGTTTACTTCACTTCCCTAAACTGGGACTTGAATATTTTTAATTGCTCGGCTACTTCACTTTGCCTTTCATTTGGTAAGTTATTATTAAAACCAATGGACATACAACAAGAGTTAGGAGAAAAAAAAAAGATCAGAAAGAAAGACTAAGGCAAATCAAGAAAAGTACTCCAAAGAATATCTGGCCTACAGTAAGCCCTCAGGAAATGGATATGAATTAACGAGTGAGCTGGAATAAAGAAGGAAAAGCACAATAATAATTAACTCAAAAGGTCTTTAAGGATCAAATTCACATACCATCAACTGTCTATCTAGTCTTTACTTTGATCCAATACATAAAAATTGCTTTTCTAACACCAGGTAGAGTAGAAGGACCCTTCTCTCCATACTCGTTGTAATTAACATACTTTTACCATAATTTCTTGGGCACATCTGATGATCTCATGAACCCAAAAACCATTTTCTGCCTGAGAGGTGTCGATTCCATTTGCCAAGGGAAAATGTGCCTGATGGCCAAGTGAGAGCTCTCAGTCTGTTCCCGCTTATCTAACGTTTGGCTACATGACATCTAAAGCCTGACACTGACATTTCTTATCAGTGATATCTTCTGGAGATAGAGCTTGTCCTTTCACAGGATGGGAACGGACCCATGACAATGTAGAGCCAAAGCTTCTGAAGGTGGAGAACCATCATAATCTGGCTCTGCTGCTCACGGGGTATAAAATAAAGGTAGAAAACGTCTGTGTAATTACTCAGAACAGGGCGCCTTTCTGTTTCAGTTGCTGAGACTGGCTTTCCCTTTACCAAGCATTATGAACACATTTCTCTACTGAAGCCATATTTAAGCTCAGCAGGATTAATAACACATTTAAAGGTCCAAATAAAAGTTTTCATAGACAGACAGAGGAACTTTCAAAATTCACATGGACACACGGTCCTCCTGGAGGGCAGTTTGACAATACACATCCAATTCAGTTGCTGAGACTGGCTTTCCCTTTACCAAGCATTATGAACACATTTCTCTACTGAAGCCATATTTAAGCTCAGCAGGATTAATAACACATTTAAAGGTCCAAATAAAAGTTTTCATAGACAGACAGAGGAACTTTCAAAATTCACATGGACACACGGTCCTCCTGGAGGGCAGTTTGACAATACACATCCAATATCTTAAACACATATATGTACTTCTGATCAATAACTCTACTTCTGGAAATTTAGCCTAAAAAAAAAAAAATCACCAAAATGTGCACAGATTTTGCTATAGTGATGTTCATCATATAGTTCTCAACAGGAAAATGGACAAATAAGTTAAATGTCAAGAGAGGAGGACTTGGTGAATAAATTATAACTGACCAGGCAGTAAGACACAGCCGTTGAGATTATGAAGCACACCGACTGACGTGAGAAGCTATTCCCAACATATAAGAGAAGCAGTTCATACTACAGTATGGTCTCATTTTTGGTTCAAGTGCACACACACACCTGTTAATATGCATTAAATGTCTGAGAGAAACGTACAGAGAGACCGCCAAGGAGCCCGACTCTCGGTGAGGAGGCAGAGGAGCCTACAATTTTTCTTGTAACTAGGTCAGGCTCCCTGAACAGTCAAAAGTTGTTTTGTCTTTTTTTTTAATGGAAAATCTGTTAAGTCAAGCATAGAGAAATGAAAAGATTCCGATAGCTCTTCACCGACAAGTGTCTGGTACTTGTTTTGTCTGTCACATAACACAGACTTTTTAAATTCACAATTCAGGAGCTTTTGGTATAATTCACCAGGTAACGCGAAATCAGCATTATTTTAAAACATTTTCCATCACCCCAATTGGAAGCCCTGTGCCCACCAGCAGTCACATCCCATTTCCTTTCTCCCCCAGCTCACTGGTAACTACTAACCTGCTATCTCTATGGATTTTCCTGTGCTGGGTACTTCGTATAAATGAAATTACACAATCCACTTTTCCCGCCAGGTTTCTCTTGCTCAATGTAATCCTTGAAAGGCTCATCCATGTTGTGGCACATTACCAGTACTTCATCCTCTTCTATGACTAATGTTTCAGTGCATGGATGTACCGTACTTTGTTTATCCATTCATCCACTGAGGGACATCTGAATTCTTCTCACCTTTTGGCTACTGTGAATAATACAGCTATGAACATTCAAATCCGCTTTCCTATGGACACATGTTTCCAGTCTTGCTGGGGATATATCTAGGAGTGGAACTGCTGGGTCACATGGCTAACTCTAGGGTTCAGCCTTCTGAAGAGACACCAGGCTTGTCTATTTAGTTTCCTGCTGATGTCCCTTTACGTATAGAAGCTTTTCACTGTGATCAAGGCAATTTACTGATGTCCCCTTCGGCTGTTTGTGCTTTGGTACCTTATCTAGAGAATCACTGCCTAACCCAAGTCATGAAGAGTTATGTTTTCTCCTAAGGTTTACAGTTTCACACATTTAAGCCTGTAACGCATTCTGAGTTAATACTTATATGTGGTGTATGAAACCGGAGTCCAGCTTCATTCTGTTACACATGGTCGCCCTGTTGTCCCAGCACCTTTTACTGAAGGCATTTCTTTCCCCACTGAAGGGTCTAGTTGGAAATTACAAAGGTTTATTTTTGAACTCTCAGTTCCGTTATGTACAGCCAGTCACATGTAGGCCAGGATCAAACCGTCTTGCTTACAGGGGCCGTGCAGTAGCTTTTAAAATTGGAAGTGTGAGTCCTCCAACTTTGTTCTTTTTCAAGTTCTTTTGGCTATTCTGGGTCCCTTGCATTTTGCATGAATTTCAGGATCGGCTTGCCAATTTCTGCAACAAAGGCAGCTGGGATTCTGACAGGGGTTGCCTTGAACCTGCAGATCAGTTTAGGGAGCACTGAGACTTTACGGATATTAAGTTTTCTGACTATGAACAGGGAATGCTTTTCTATTCATTAGGTTTTCTTTGATTTCTGTCAATGATGTTTGTAACTTTTACTGTGCAAGTCTTCTTTTGTTAAACTTATTCCTAGTAATTTAATTCTTTTTGATTTTATTGTAAATGGAATTTTTCTAATTTCCTTCCTTAGGATTTTCTATTATAACACTACATTATGTCATTAGAAAGAGTTTTCGTTTTTCCTTTCCAACCTGATGACTTTTTTCCGCTTACCTAACTGTCCTGTTGATGCTGATTTGTAAGACTTTATGTATCTCATCTTTGAAAATGTCTTTTCACACAAATAGATACTGCTGAATACTGGTATTAATCAACAGGCATGGGTTTAATGGAAACTATTTGTTGCTTAGAAGGCATTTATAAAATTCTGCTCGCTTCCTCTCTTGATATGTGCCTTTTCAACGTGTTATCACATTGCAGATCAATCACTCCCAAATGAAAGTGAAGTGGGAGCTTTGCATCAGTTACACAGATTCCAAGATAAGACATTTTCCTCTGCACCATGTTAAGGCGTGAAAGATGCTGCTGGAACTGCACAACATACCCAGTGCAGATTTGTTTGGGAATGGAGGTTTTGCTTCTTGTTTTAACTTTTGACATAATGACGCAACCTGACATGAATTGTGACTCAAGCAACGTTAGCTGTTAGAGTGAGTCTACCTTATTACAAAGTTTCATTTAAGTGCTATTTTGCCTTGTGATTTTAGGCTAATTCATGAAGAAATAGCATCAAGTCTATGGGTAAAGCTGTACACACACTAGCACATGTGATAAGTGTCACGCATTCTGCTCTTTCCGCTTACTATACTTGAGAGCTCCCTTTTTCTATTTTCGGGCTTCATGTACTATGTGAATGTATATGACTTATTAACCTTTAGAATTAAACTAGCAATCAGGTTTTAAAAGAACACAGTATAAAAAAATCTCTATACTTCTACTGTTATATTTTCTATGCTGCAAACTCATTAAAAGTCCACTTAGACATGAACATATAACATTAAGCGTGTGCAGAATATGCACTAGGTAAGCTCAGTAAAGCCTGGCATGCTGCCGTCCATGAGGTGGCCAAAAAATCGGACACGACTGAGCGACTGATCAACAATGAATTCACTAAATAAAGTTGTCATTTTTCAAAGTCATAACCTTGAAGATAAAACGCAATTATCAAGTCCCCACAGAAGCTGTGGCCAAGAACCTATTATTAGGTACTTCTCCGGACACTATAGCGAGGGAACTTAAGGCTAGAGTTTTGATTGACTTTGTCTTGCTGTCTTCTATCACAAAGGCAATTGAGAGCTGGAGGAAGAAAAAGAACACAACATGCTGAAATACAGCTGGGATCAGTGACGTCTGCTGTCGCCGCCCACTCCTTCCCCTTAGCAGTCCTGGAACACCAGAACCACCAGCACCTGAATGGGACTAAGGCTCCTCCCAGCCCTGGGCCCTGATTGGCTGAATAGCAATCAGCACGTTTCATGCGAGAGGCAGGTGACCAATCAGAAGTGAGCAGTTGAAATAAAGCACCTCCCCTGCCCCGAAAGGTTTCCGCTGGGAATGCAGGAACCACACACTCTGGAGCGTGTGGTTCAGTTCAGTCGCTTAGTCGTGTCCGACTCTTTGCCACCACATGGACTGCAGCACTCCCAGAGTTTACTCAAGCTCATGTCCATTGAGTCAGTGATGCCATCCAACCATCTCCTCCTCTGTTGTCCCCTTCTCCCCCTTCCTTCAGTCTTTCCCAGCATCAGGATCTTTTCAAATGAGTCAGCTCTTCGCATCAGGTGGCCAAAGTATTGGAGTTTCAGCGTCAACATCAGTCCTTCCAATGAATATTCAGGGCTGATTTCCTTTAGGGTGGACTGGTTGCATCGCCTTGCTGTCCAAGGGATTCTCAAGAGTCTTCTTCAACACCACAGTCCAAAAGCATCAATTATTTGGTGCTCAGCTTTCTTTATGGTCCAATTCGCACATCCACACATGACCACTGGAAAAACCATAGCGTGTGGACAGGACGTTTGCCAAACGTGATGCTCACTTTCTTGTGCCCTCCAGCCCTAGGGAGTAGCTGCAGAACCATGGGGAGGCGGGGGCGGGGAGAGGGAGGCCAAGCAGACGCCCTGAGGATACCCCGGGAAGCTCTGCTGAACCAGGCAGGGGCGGTCCTGATTCCAGACTTCTAGATATATGACATTCCTTCCCAATTAAGCCAATGTATGCCAGATTTTTGACTACACGTGAATGAAAGATGCAGTTAGAATTTGAAGAGAGGCCTCAGTAATAAATTCACTTCTAATAGCTCAAAGGAACTGTAAATTGCCTCTGAGTAGCACAAATTAAATGAGCATAATGTCACCTTAAGTACATCCATTTTTCCTACTAAGTCATCAGCCAACATGTTCCTCATTGGCCTTCCTGCTTTCGGTTGCCCAACCCAGCTCACCCACCACAACGCTGCCATTTGGCCCTGTTGACTAAATACAGCAGCGGGTCTTTTTGTCTCTGGGACTTTTATCAACCCCCAAGTGGAGCACAATGGGTTCCTGCGAACCAGCTTCCTGCTCACCCTTCTCAGGCTAATCTCCTCCCACCCCTCACTGCACGCCCCTGGCTCCCAGCATCAGGCCCTCCTGCCTCTGTGACCGCTCATTTGTTTCAAGGCTCTTCTGCCCCCGACTCTGCAGCCAGAGCGCGGCAGGGACCCCTAACCTGGCAGCTGTCTCCCAGGGCACATCCCCAGTCATCTCCACCATCCTGCTGCCATCAATGCCCAGCATGTCACGGGTACTCACATGCTGAGTAAAAACCTATAAATGTGCATTAAATGCAGTATTTCTAGTCAGACCATTTTCTCTACTGCATGAAAAGATTTTACTGAAAAAACCCCACCCTTTTTACTACGGTATCTGAGGGAGTTTGTGGACATGAACTTGTGCACCCACTATTACTAACTCCTACTCCTTATGTATAAAGTTAATTTAATGTCTGTTAAGTGAATGGTTGTTGAAATACAGTATATGCAGCAAGAAGCCTGAGGAACGCAGGATGGGTCAGTTGCTATTGTTAAAGATTATGGTAAAGGAAAACACTGCAAACGCTAGCCTTTGCAAGCCATGAAATGCTAAGCTAACGGGGATATACTGCAAAGTACTTAACAAGTGGGCTAAAAGAACAAACAATTTCTGCTGAATACAGAAACGACCCATCTCAACGAGCAATTAGTACTAGGACTATTCTTTCTTAACCTGTAGGCAAAAACAGAAAATGCAATAATCCAGCTCCCTTTGTGGAACGATGGACTCTGAGGGAGAAGATACAATCAAGGGATTTAAAAGAAACTGAAACTGGGGCTCCCCTGGTAGTCCAGTAGTCTTCTGTGCTTCCAAGGCAGGTGGCTGGAGCTTTATCCCTGGTCAGCGAACTGAGATCCCACAAAAAAGAGACAAGAAACTGTGATAAAGCGACAGAGATAGAGACAGTGAGGTACTGGTCTAAAGACAGACGTACAGACCAATGACTAGAACAGCCAGCCAAGTCACACACCCCTACGGTCATGCTCAGAACGTCTTTCACAAGGGTGTCAAGGCCACTCAATGAGGAAAGGGCAGTCCTGTCAACAAATGATGCTGGGAAAGCTAGATATCCACATGCGAAAGAAGGAAATTTGACTCTCAACACACAACATACACAAAAGTCAATTCAAAATGGATCAAAGACCTATACATAAGAGCTAAAACTGAGAAACGCTGGGCAAAGATTTCTTGGATAGGACACCAAAGACACAGGTAACAAAAGAAAAAACAGACAAACTGGGCTCATGAAGTTTTTTAAATTTAGTGCAATGAGAGACACTATGAACAGAGTGAAAAGGCAAACCCCACAGGAGGGGGAAAGAGCCACAAATCACGTATCTGATCAGGGGTTAGTATCCAAAACCTGCAGAGAATATCTAAAACTCAACAACAACAAAGAGAGACTCACAAATGGGAAAAAGATTGGGAGTCTCCAAAGAAGATACACGTAAATGGCCCACACACACATGAAGAGATGCTCAACATCACTACTCATCAGGGAAAATGTAAGCGAAAACTGCAAGATTCCGATTAGGATGACTACTGTGAAAGACTAACAAACCGACAGGACAGAACATCTGTTGGTGAGGATGTGGAGAAATGGAACCCTATTCACTGCTGGTGGGAGTGCACCAGAGGGCAGCTCACGTAAAAGCAGAATGACCACAGGTCCAGCAGCTCCACTTCCGGACAAATAAAAGCTGAAAGCAGCGTCTTGATGAGATATTGGCCCACCTGTGTTCATACAACAGTACTGCTCACAGCAGCTTAAACGTGCGAGCAACCCGAGTGTCCACTGTTGGATGGATGGCTATGCAACACGTGGCACAGCCATATGACAGACTACTACTTGGCCTTAAAAAGGAAGGAAATTCTGACACCTGCTGCAATACGGATGAGCCCTGAAGGCATGATGCACCATGAAACAAGGCGGTCACAAACAGACATTGTACAATTCCACTGATAAGAGGTCCTTAAGAGCAGTCAAAAATCATGAAGACACAAAGCACTGGGTTGGCCAAAAAGTTCACTCGGGTTTACGTTAATAGTTCTTGGGGAAAATCCCTCAACAAACCTTTTGGCCAACCGATAGTATGGTGGTTGCCTGGGGCTGGGGGGAGGGGGATTTCATAAAGCTTCCATCTTATGAGATGAAAAGGGTTCAGAGACGGATGACAGCTGCACAATGTTAGGAACGCGTGTGGCACCACGGAAACGTGTGCACTTACAGATGGGAGCTAAAGAGCCTCTTGATGAAAGTGACAGAGGAGAGTGAAAAAGCTGGCTTAAAGCTCAACATTCAGAAAACAAAGATCATGGCATCCGGTCCCATCACTTCATGGGAAATAGATGGGGAAACAGTGGAAAGTGTCAGACTTTATTTTTTTGGGCTCCAATATCACTGCAGATGGTGACTGCAGCCATGAAATCAGAAGACGCTTACTCCTTGGAAGAAAAGTTATGACCAACCTAGATAGGATATTCAAAAGCAGAGACATTACTTTGCTGATTAAGGTCCATCTAGTCAAGGTTATGGTTTTTCATGTGGTCACGTATGGATGTGAGAGTTGGACAGTGAAGAAAGGTGAGCGCCGAAGAATTGATGCTTTTGAACTGTGGTGTTGGAGAAGACTCTCAAGAGAGTCCCTTGGACTGCAAGGAGATCCAACCAATCCGTTCTGAAGATCAGCCCTGGGTGTTCTTTGGAAGGACTGATGCTAAAGCTGAAACTCCAGTACTTTGGCCACCTCATGAGAAGAGTTGACTCATTGGAAAAGACTCTGATGCTGGGAGGGATTGGGGGCAGGAGGAGAAGGGGACGACCGAGGGTGAGATGGCTGGATGGCATCACGGACTCGATGGACGTGAGTGTGAGTGAACTCCGGGAGATGGTGACGGACAGGGAGGCCTGGCGTGCTGCGATTCATGGGGTCGCAAAGAGTCGGACATGACTGAGTGATTGAACTGAACTGAAAGATGGGAGAGATGGCAGTGGCGAGGAGGGAAGAAACTTGAGTAAATTCTCTGAAGGGCAGGCCCCACTGTGCAGCTACGGCCTCTGCACTCACCTCCACCATGCTCCCCCTACCACCCACACACAAGTCACACGCCTGAGAAAGCAGCACACGTCTGTTCATTTCTTTAATAAATATCTGAGCCTCTCCTACATCCCATGAATTGTCTCAAGGGCTACGAATACAGCAGAATACGGCAGGCAAGGTCCCTAGCTCCATGAACTGCACGTCCCAGCGGAGGAGACTTACAGATAGGCAGAAAACACGGCCAACGATCCCACGCTTCTGGGTGGTAACAGGTGTCATGGGCCTCCCTGGTGGCTTGGACGGCAAAGCGTCTGCCCGTAACGCGGGAGACCTGGGTTTGATCCCTGGGTCAGGAAGATCCCCTGGAGAAGGAAATGGCAACCCATTCCAGTACTCTTGCCTGGAGAATTCCACAGATGGAAGAGCCTGGTGGGCTGCCGTCCACGGGGTCGCACAGAGTCGGACACAGCTGAGCAGCTTCACTGGTTGCTGCTAGTGATGCTGAGTCGCGTCTGACTCTGTGCGACCCCAGAAGCGACAGCCCACCAGGCTCCCCCGTCCCTGGGATTCTCCAGGCAAGAGCACTGGAGTGGGCTGCCATTTCCTTCTCCAATGCATGAAAGTGAAAAGTGAAAGTGAAGTTGCTCAGTCATGTCCGACTCTTCGCGATCCCATGGACTACAGCCTACCAGGCTCCTCTGTCCATGGGATTTTCCAGGCAAGAGTACTGGAGTGGGCTGCCATTGCCTTCTCTAAGAGTCGGAGACAACTGAGCAACTTCACTGGTTAAACAAGTGTTATGAAGGAAAATAAGGCAGAAAAGAAGACTGAGAATGGAAGGTTTCTTTTAAATATGGTGGTCAAAGACAGACTGAGACTAAGACAAGCCAAATAAACGCCGAACTAAACCGGCAAAGAAACAAAGACCCTCTTTTAAAAAGTAAAGCAGTTCAAGACGTGGCGGGAAGCGGCGGGCGGCCGGCGCCTGGCCTGCGGTCCAAGACAAGGCGCTAGCGAGCAGGACATCGACGACCGGAGGAGCGGGGCCTGACCGAGCCAGAAGAGGAATCACCGTTTCGTGACCGTGGGCGTGACAACGGGTCCAGGTGGGAGCCGTCCACGGAGGTGAGCTCACAAAGTCTCCCCCGACAGGCGACCTGAGAACCACACAGCGAGGTGCTCAGCTTCGTAGAGCGGAAACCTGGCGCCGGCGGAGCCAAAGCCAGCGTCCGCCAGAGCGAGACAGGCTGGTGCCGCGCGCTGTCCCCGGGACGCCTGGGCATCGCCACTGCCCCAGGCGTGAGCGGGCTCTGGGCAGAGGCAGCCGCGCCCGCAATAGGGGACACCCGGCAAGATAACTGGCCTGTGCGCCTCAGAAACGTTCGCGTCACGGGACACAAAGCAAAGAGGAGGAACCATGCCAGGTTTAAAGAAATTAAGAGAGACGGGCCCCGAAAGTCAACGCATGACCCCAGGTGAGGAAAAAAATTACAGTGGAGGACATCGCTGAACATCAACAGTGTACTAGGTCATAACGTGTTGGAGTTAATTTCCTGGATTTTATAATTGTCCTGTGGCAATCAACAAATAATATGCTGGTTCATGTAGGAGAGATGGGCATCAAAAGGAGAGGGGAGAAGTAAGCAAAAGTGGGAAAATGTTAGCCGTAAGGGGCTGACTGAAATTCTTTGCCCTATTCTTCTAATTCTTCTGATGGTTGAAATTATTTCAAAAAATAAGTTTAAAAAATTTTAAGATGATTATATGATTTCTGCCATTAAACATCTTATAAATTACTGGGAGAGACACATTCAAACAACCATAATGAAGAGCAGAAATATCATCTCACATGCTAGTAAAGTAATGCTCAAAATTCTCCAAGCCAGGCTTCAGCAATATGTGAACCGAGAACTCCCTGATGTTCAAGCTGGTTTTAGAAAAGGCAGAGGAACCAGAGATCAAACTGCCAACATCCGCTGGATCATAGAAAAAGCAAGAGAGTTCCAGAAAAACATCTATTTCTGCTTTATTTGCTATGCCAATGCCTTTGACTGTGTGGATCACAATAAACTGTGGAAAATTCTGAGAGAGATGGGAATACCAGACCACCTAACCTGCCTCTTGAGAAATCTGTATGCAGGTCAGGAAGCAACAGTTAGAACTGGACATGGAACAACAGACTGGTTCCAAATAGGAAAAGGAGTACGTCAAGGCTGTATATTGTCTCCGTGCTTATTTAACTTATGTGCAGAGTACATCATGAGAAACGTTGGACTGGAAGAAACACAAGCTGGAATCAAGATTGTCAGGAGAAATATCAATAATCTCAGATATGCAGATGATACCACCCTTATGGCAGAAAGTGAAGAGGAGCTAAAAAGCCTCTTGATGAAAGTGAAAGAGGAGAGTGAAAAAGTTGGCTTAAAGCTCAACATTCAGAAAACGAAGATCATGGCATCTGGTCCCATCACTTCATGGGAAATAGATGGAGAAACAGTGGAAACAGTGTCAGACTTTAGTTTTTGGGGCTCCAAAATCACTGCAGATGGCGACTGCAGCCATGAAATTAGAAGATGCTTACTCCTTGGAAGAAAAGTTATGACAACCTAGATAGTATATTCAAAACCAGAGACATTACTTTGCCGACTAAGGTCTGCCTAGTCAAGGCTATGGTTTTTCCTGTGGTCATGTATGGACGTGAGAGTTGGACTGTGAAGAAGGCTGAGCACCGAAGAATCGATGTTTTTGAACTGTGGTGTTGGAGAAGACTCTTGAGAGTCCCTTGGCCTGCAAAAAGATCCAACCAGTCCATTCTGAAGGTGATCAACCCTGAGATTTCTTTGGAAGGAGTGATGCTAAAGCTGAAACTCCAGTATTTTGGCTACCTCATGCGAAGAGTTGACTCATTGGAAAAGACTCTGATGCTGGGAGGGATTGGGGGCAGGAGGAGAAGGGGACGACCGAGGATGAGATGGCTGGATGGCATCACAGACTCAATGGACGTGAGTCTGAGTGAACTCCGAGAAATGGTGATGGACAGGGAGGCCTGGCATGCTGCGATTCATGGGGTCGCAAAGAGTCGGACACGACTGAGCGACTGAACTGAACTCAACTGAACTAGGAGTCAACACTAAGGGCATCTACCAAGGGACAGGGCCAGGGCCAGGGCCAGGGCCAGTTGCCCCCAGGGATTTAACCCAGTTAATCCTCAGCATGACACACATGAGTCCATGAAGTGCAAGGGCTGCAGTGCCAACCCCAAGATCATACAGCTGGTTAAGTGGCGGCACTGAGACCCCATGACTATGCTCATTGGAAAAACAAATGGGCAGGTAACAGAAGCCCTGAATGTTTGCCCCAGACTCCTTCCAAGACCCTTCATTTCAGGCCCTCTTCCTGGGCCCACAAGAAGCCTTAATTTATAACAGAGGCTACAGTTAGAGGGCTATACTTAATCCAAAGAAATGTTGCCTTTTTTATGGTGACATCTTTAGCTCAGGGACTCAGTAAAGAAGGCACAGAGGTCATGGATGGAAACTCTGAGTAGCTGTCAGGGGAATAAAGGTTATGGGGGAGGGGGAGGGTAAAGGCCATGGAAGGCTTTCTACTTAGTAGAGTAAGTAAACAGTTCTCATGTTCCTCATCCAGCCAGCATCTCTTTTGGTACCAGAAGCCAACATTCTTTTATGGGAACCTTCCTGCCTACTTTTGAGAGTACCCCCACTGACTTCATTATGCAAAGAGATCCAGGCCACTCTGCCCTGCCATGGTGACTGATTCGGGGACAAATATGTAACTACAACCCGGGCCAGTGACACTGATAACAGAGACTTTCTTCGGATATTGCAAAGGGGCTCTCTTCTTGTTTGGGATGTTAAACTAGAGGAAGTATGATGGGAAGATATAAGCCTGGAGCAGCCAGGGCAGTTCTTACCGTTTTGCAGGGAGAGCATGCCTGGAAATGCCACAGAGGCAGGCAGAGCCGAGACACTCATTTAGCACCTTTATCCAGCCATACCTGACGTATACAGGCAGGTCTGTCAGTTACCCAGCTGATATGTTCTTGTTCCTGCCTAGTCCAATCTGAACTGAATTTTGTGCCAGTTGTTGTAGAGGCTTGATTAAAGAAGTCAGAGAGAAAGCCTGGGCATGGGAAGGGAAAGGAACCTGCTGCAGGTAGAGAGCCAGGCCCTACCTGGCCGACTTCTGATGTGGTGGGCTCCTCGCCAGCCCTGTCGCTGGCAGTCCTCAGGCCAGGGCTTGGCTGGGCCCCTGGCTCCTCTATCCTATCCTCCACGTACATCTGGGCATTCCCGCTGTCCATCATGCCAGGGCCGATGAGGGTACCAAGTGAGGAGCATCAAACCCTGTGTTCCCAGAAAAGAAATCCAGTCAAAGTTCCACCAAGCCCATTATCTGACTGCCTCTTCAGCAGAGGCAGAGCCTGTAGTGGAGAGAGCATGGCTTAGGGGAAGAAGTAGGGCCAGGCCTGGCACAGGATGGGCACACGGCCCAACCAGGGACCTCCCCGAATGTTTTACCCACATAGTTTCCCCAGTTCTCACAATGACCCTAGGAGAAAAGGAGACTCCGGGAAACAAAGTGACTTGCCTGAGGTCTAACACCAGATGGGTCACAGAGCAGGAATGGAACCGTGATCTGCTGGGTCCCCAGACCCACACTCTTTTCTCTAAAGCAGCATTTCCTAACAGGTGTTCTCCAGAATACTGGCTCCATGAGGGGCACCACAAAAAGGTTCTGAGGCCAAATGTGTCTGGAAAGTTCTGAGTTAAAATGAAAGAGACTGGGACTCCCCTGGTGGTCCAGTGGCTAAGAATCCGCCTTGCAGCGCAAGTGACGCAGGTTCGACCCCTGACTGGTGAACTAAGATCCCACGTGCCGCAGAGCAACTAAGTCTGCGAACCGAGACTGCTGATCCTGCTTTTGCCACAACTAGAGAGTCCACGGGCCACAGTGAGGATCCCACTAAGACCCCAGGCAGCCAAATAAGTAAATATATTTTTTAATGAAATAGGCTCTTTTTGAAGGATTTCTCAGAGTCTTTAATAGACTAAATGTTCACGTTAAAGAGAGCCCGAGAGTGTCATGTTTGCTGCTACTACTGCTGTAGAGGAAAAATCTGTTCCTCCCGGGGCTAAGGAAGAAGGAGTGGGGAACATATGTGTGGGGCCCTAAAGTCTCCAGTGGCACTAGAGGGTATGCCAGATCTCCCCTTCCCTGCCCTGAGCATATCCTCTTCCACAGCTTTCCTTAATCTCTCCCCTTCTGCCTTTCCCATCCAATCTCCTGTTTGGCTGTACCACCACCCCCTACACAGTCATTCTCTTTTGATCTGGGCAATCGCCTGCATTCCTAATCCCACAGACCACCCCCCCAACCCCCGCCAAGCCAGCCTCTGCCCATTTCGCACTTCTCTGCCTCTCCAACAACTCCCCCCACCAACTCCATCCTCCAAGCTCCTACCTCTTCTCCAAGCTTCCAACCACCTCAGCCCTGTCTCTGGCCTTTGAATTCCTTTGCTGCAACATCAGTACCATTTCTATGGAAATGTCACGGAAACCTCTATTCACTGTTCATTTATTTTTAGGGGTAAATCCTACCCGCCCAGTGACACCTTGAGGATCTTGACGGTGCTTCTCCCAGTTTAAATCCTGACAGACCACTGGCACCCACGGAGGAAACTTCTATTTGCTGGGAGTGTTTGTCAACGATATTCTAACCACTCCGTCCTCAAGGTCAGTGGGTTCGGCCCTGTTTTAAACTGAGGTTCAGGGTGGCCCAGTCATTTGTCCAATACTACATAGCAAATCTGCAGAGGAACTGGTTTCAAACCCAGGCCTGTGTGACTCCTAAGACTGTTTATCTACCATATCATCTTGCCTCCAAAGAAGCTCAATTCATTCCCTCACTCACCCGCACAGCCATCAGTTGTGTACCAGACTTACTCATGCCTGGCACATCAGGCTTTGGGAGCACACTGGGGGTCCCAGTGACTCTCACCAGGGACGTGCCCCTCACAGCAGTTGACCCAAATGCCCCTCTTTTCTCCTTCCCTCCCCACCACGTCTCCCCTCCAGTCCCACCAATCCCACAATGCAGACAAGACCCCTGCACCAGGGGACCCCACCACGGGAGCAGCTCCAGTCTCCCTGAGGACCTAGACTCTCACTGGGCACAGAGGAGTCAGCACCATGGCAAGCCCCTCTCTCTTCCCCTGGGGTCCCTCCCTTCTCTCCCCTTAGGCTTCCTAGGCAGTCCCCTTTCCTCTGAGCCCTCCTGCCCCAGACGTAGATGACCCATCTGGGAGAAACCTGGCTCCCTCCACACCCCTCACACCCCCCACCCCGTCATTGTCCACTGTCTCCACTCAGAAAGCACAGGCTCAGCCTCAGAATCCTCAGGCCCCAATATTCCACAGGCTGGGTTTCGAGGGGGCAGCAGCTCCAGAGGGAATCCAGCCCCCTCTCTGTCCCTGTCTGGGTCTTACAACTTCCCTGAGAACCTGGACGAGAAGGGGAAGCCCCCACCCCCAGCAGGAGAACATGGATCTGAGGATAGAATCGGGGGGTGCCCAGTACACTTTGTCCCACTTTCAGGGCACTTTCTTGCTCACTTTTGTTGAGATTTATTCACACATCACACCACTCAGCCACTTAAAGTGTACAATTCAATGGCTTTTAGTATATTCACAGGATTGGACAAGCCTCACTCCAATTTTAGAACATTGTTCATCACCCCCAAAAGAAAACCCACACCCCTTAGTCATCACCTCAATCCCCTCAACCCACCCCCAGCCCTAGACAATCACTAATCCACTTTCTGTCTCTATAGTCTTGGCTATTCTGGACAATTCATTTAAACGGAATCATACTTCCATGATGGCTCAGAAGGTAAAGAATCTGCCTGCAATGCAGGAGATCTGGGTTTGATCCCTGGGTGAGGGTCCCGTGGAGAAGGGAATGGCAACCCACTCCAGTATTCTTACCTGGAAGCTTCCATTGATAGAGAAGCCTGACAGGCTATAGTCCATGGGGTTGCAAGGAGTTGGACATGACTGAGCGATTAACGTATATATAATATGTGGTCCTAAGTGACTGGCTTCTTTGGCTTAGCAGATGTTTCCAGGGTTCATCTGATTTGTGGGTTGTATCAGCCCTTCGTTCCTTCTTTTGGCTAATACTCTACATTTTTTTTTGGCCGTGTCATGCAGCTTGCAGGGTCTTAGTTCCCCAACCAGGGATTGGACCTGGGCCACAGCAGTGAAAGCTGGGAATCCTAACCACTAGGCCACCAAGGAGTTTTCCCTTTTATGTCTCCATTTATCAGTTGACAGACATTTGAGTTCTTTTCCCTTTTTAGCTATTATGAATAATGCTGCCATGAACATTTATGTACAAATTTTTTTGTGTGAAAGTATTTTTTCATTTCTCTTGAGTGTGTACCTAGGAAAGGAATTGCTGGGTCATGTGGTAACTCTATGTTTAGCCCCTGGAGTAACTGCCATGCTGTTTTCCAAAGTGGTCGCATCATCTTACATTCCCCAAAGTGTACAATGTCTGAGGGCTCCAGTCTCCCACACCTTCATCAACACTTGCTGTGCGTGTGCTTTGTTCTCGCCACTCTAGTGTGTGCGGGTAAAAAGCAGTATCTTACTGTGGTTTTGATTTGCATTCCCCTGATGGCTAATGATGCTGGTCACCTTTTCATGTGCTTATTGGTTATTTGTGTATATTCTTTGGGAAAATGTCTATTCAGGTTCATTGTCCATTTATAAATTGGGTTATTTGTCTTTTTATTATTGAATGGTAAGAACTCTCTATATAATCTAGGTGCAAGTCCTTTGTCAGATACGTAATTTGCAAAATTTTCCTCAAATTATGCGAATTGTGCTTTCACTTTTGTTATCCTTTGAAGAACAAGCATTCTTAATTCTGTTAAGTTTCATTTACCTACTTCTCTCTTTTGTTGCCTGTGCTCTTAGTGTCATATCTAAGAATCTGTTTGATTCTTATTATAACATAAATCCAAGATGATAAAGATTTGTCTGTGTTTTCCTCTAAGAGTTGTATGGTTTAGCTCACACATTTAGGTCTATGCACCATTTTGAATTAATTTTTGTATTTGGTGTGAGATATGGGTCCAACTTCATTCTTTTGCATGTGCAATGTAGATAACTCATTCCCTCACTGTTTGTTGAAAAGATTATTCTTTATCAAACTGTCTTGGCACCCTTTGGGAAAATCAAGTGGCTATAAATGTGAGGGTTTATTTCTGATTTTTCCATTCTATTTCATTGTTCTGTGGTCTATCCTTATACCAGTACTATACTGTCTTGATTCCTGTTCCGTTACGTTAAGTATTGAAATTGGGAAGTGTGAGGTCACTAACTTTATTCTTTTATAAAATTGTTTTGTTACCAAGTGCCCTTTTAAAGTAGTTTCCCCATGGCTCAGATGGTAAACAATCTGCCTGCAATGCGGGAGACCTGGCTTTGATCTCTGGGTGAGGAAGATCCCCTTGAGAAGGGAATGGCAACCGACTCCACAATTCTTGCCTGGAGAATCCCACAGACAGAGGAGTTTGGCAGGGTCTGTCCATGGGGTCGCAGAGTTGGACACGACTGAGAGACTAACACTCCCCATCTGAGAAACAGAGAAATTTCTCTTGGAAATGTTTATGATGGCAGAAAAACACAGCAGGTAAAGATAAGTGACCTATCATAGTTCTGGAAGCCACACAGGAACACTGCTCCCCTCAAGCCGCCACCTTGGCCCTGGACCTACCAGAAAGCCGCTGGATGAATCACAGCGAGGTTGCGCACTGCTGTCACCTTCTCCCATACGAGATGGGCTCTGCGTGAGCCTGCACTCTGCCTGTTGGGTTGAATTGAATTTGTTAAATAGCGGAGTTAACCTGGGAGTAGCCAGTAGGCCCTCTTATTCTTGGCAATAGACGTTTAGAAATGCCTTTCAGGCCTGTCTGGCCATGTGTCTGGGGTTTGAGAATAACGCAAAGGACAGTCTGACCTCCCACAGCCAGAGGACAGTGTAGCTTCCCTGGGCTGGTCACTGCTTCAGTGGCTCCACTACACAATGAGGATAACAATCCTCGCCCCGCCTACCTCACAAGGATTATTGTGTCAAGGTAACCTCTTCCAGGGAGCCTTCCCTGACTGCCCCCAGGCTGGGTGAGGTCTCTTTTCTTAGCTCCCACACTCCTCTGTGAGTTTCTTCCATTTTAACACTTTTCACTCCACAATGCAAATGATTCATTTTTCCTCTGTCTCCTCCTCTCTGTTAGCTCCATGAAGGTAGGAGCTGGCTGGGCCTCATCTCTGTGGCCCCAGCACCCAGCAACTGGCCTATAGTAGCTCAGTGCCCATCTCTGTTAGGCTGAACTGAAGGGTAAGTGCTCTGAACGTGTTGTGAGACCTAGCTACACAGAGCGAGCATTCCTGATGAGATTCAGTGAGGAAGGTGTCCTACTTGGGGCAGCCACAAGGAGCCACTGTCGGGCGCCTTCACACTGCTCAGCTTCTAGAGACGAAGTGATGGAACTTGGTGCTGATGGTGGACGCTATCCCAAAGTTTAGCTCTTAAGAACTAGTCCCAGATGCTCTCCCAGGTGTAAGATTCTTCAGTACCTTATTCCTGGGACACCCTATTTTCCCCAGGTGTTGTTCAGCACATACTGATGCAGAGTCAGAGTGTGAAAAAGGAAACACAGTGGCTCATCCCCAACTCACTCCTTGGCTTTGGGATGTAGCCAGTTGAATACCCATATACACACACACACAGTCATGTACTTTCATTCACTGAGAACTTAGTTTGTAGCAGGCCCTGTGCTGCTGAATACGGGGGTCCAGAAAGGCAGGGACAGGGTCCTGTGTTCAAGAAGCTTGCAGTCTAGTGGGAGAGTGGACATGGAAACAGAACGACAAGAATGTGAGGGATAAGACTCCGAGTGAGAGGTGCCCTCCCTCACCTCTCAGCATCTCTCCCCTCTAGCTTCTAAGGGAACTTCTGTTTTTGTCACTCCTGGACTTTAGGGAAATGAAATAGAGCTAGGAGAAAGAAATCTCATTTCTCAATCTCTTTGTTGTGTAGAAACAGGGTAAAGTTGAAATTAAATGTTAAATCAATTCACATAAAGAGAGGTTAACTTCATACCCACCAGGATGGCGAATATCAAAGGAAATGGAAAATAAGTATTGGCAAGGATGTGGAAATTTGGAACTTTTGCTGGTAGAAATGTAAAATGCAGCTTCTGTGAAAAAGTTTAGAGCTCGAAAAGCTACACGTAGAATTACTGTATGGGCTAGCAAGTCCCACTTCTAGATATATGCCCAAAAGAACTGAAAACAAGGACTTGAACAGGTATTATTCACCAATAATTCAGGTGGCATTATTCACAATAGGCAAAAGGTGGAAACAACCCAAATGTCCCTCAATAGACGATGGATAAACAAAATGTGATCTATCCAATGTTCACCTGAGGTAATGAGGTTACCAGAGCTGCTCCAGCAAAACTGGGTGTGCATGAGGTCAGCAGAGAACTGCAACTCAGGGTATGCACCCAAGGCCAGCCATGTGCAAGTTCCCTCAGGGCGAGGGGAGCAGAACTCTTTTATTGAGGGGAAAGGAAGCTGGGGAAAGGAGGGATACAGTAAACCGAGTCTGTGACTTTTCACTGGCTGAGTCCTTGCCAGGAAAGAAGAGAGTCTTGCTTCCTCCTTTTGGGCTAGCATTGCAGGGCCTGGGAGCTCCCCACCTTGGGCTTCTGACTCATTTAACCAAACTTTCTGTTTATTAATTTTTTATACCATACAGTGAAATATTATTCAATCATTAAAATAAATGAAATTCTGATACAGGCTATGACAGGCTATGAACCTTGAAAATATGAAATAAGTGAAATAAAAATTTATATGAGATACCTGGAAGAGACAAATTCATATACAGACAGTAGAACAAAGATGACCAGGGGCTGGGGGTAGAAGGGAATGGGGTGTTATTGCTTAATGAGTATAGGATTTTGGATGATGAAAATGTCTAGAAATAGACACTGGTGAATGTACTTAATTTCACTGAACTGTACACTTAAAATGGTTAAAATGGTAAAGTTTATGTTATGTATATTTTACCACCTTGTATATATTTTAAGAGGGCAGATCAATCCTGTAATAAAGAGTTTATACGGAGTGAGTAAAAGGAGAGAGATGAGAGGGAAGAAGGAGGGGGAGAAAGTTTAGCTGCGTTCAGTGAATTGGAGGTTTGGGATCAGCTGTGGCATACAGAGGACCTGGCTCATCATAAGCACTGAAATGTTTCTATAATGAATAAGAGAACGGTAGGGCTCCCCTGCGGAGAAGGCAGTGGCACCCGCTCCAGTGCTCTTGCCTGGGAAATCTCATGGATGGAGGAGCCTGGTGGGCTGCAGTCCATGAGGTCGCTAAGAGTCAGACACGACTGAGCGACTTCACTTTCACTTTTCACTTTAATGCATTGGAGAAGGAAATGGCAACCCATTCCAGTGTTCTTGCCTGGAAAATCCCAGGGACGGGGGAGCCTGGTGGGCTTCCGTCTATGGGGTCGCACAGAGTCGGACATGACTGATGCGACTTAGCAGCAGCAGCAGCAGCAGCAGCAGCAGGGCTTCCCTGGAGGCTCAGTGGTAAAGAATTCACCTGCCAATGCAGGAGACAGGGGTTCCAGGAAGATCCCTCATGCCTTGGGGCTTCTAAGCCCTCGGGCCACCACTATTGAGCCTGAGATGTAGAGCCCAAGCTCTGGAACCGGCTCCTTGTGCTCCGTAACAAGAGAAGCCACTGCAATGAGGAGGTACACATCGCAACTAGACAGTAGCCCCTGCTCACTGCGACTAGATAAAAGCCCGTGCAGCAACGGAGACTCAGAACAGTCAAAAATAAATTAATATTTTTTAAAAAAGAAATAAAGAGGGAGAGTGGTAGAGAAGAAGGGATTTTGACAATTTGACTCAGGGTGGCACAGTGGTAAAGAATCTGCCTGCAGTGCAGGAGACTTGGGTGACTCGAGTTTGATCCCTGGGTCAGGAAGATCCCCTGCAGGAGGAAATGGCAACCCACTCCAGTATTCTTGCCTGGAAAANAGAAGAAGGGATTTTGACAATTTGACTCAGGGTGGCACAGTGGTAAAGAATCTGCCTGCAGTGCAGGAGACTTGGGTGACTCGAGTTTGATCCCTGGGTCAGGAAGATCCCCTGCAGGAGGAAATGGCAACCCACTCCAGTATTCTTGCCTGGAAAATCCCATGGACAGAGGAACCTGGCTACAGTCCATGGGGTCACAAAGAGCTGGACACAACTGAGCGTGCACGCAAACATTGTAACTCCCATAATCTGAGAAATCCAAGTTAAGACTGGGATACTTTAAAAAGTACTTATATTATTGAACTTGGTTCCTTTTAATACATCCTTTTGTTGAATCTAGACTACAGGGGCCTGGGCACACGGTGAGTTAGGATAAGGGTGGCACAGTAGGGAAATCTCATTTAGCTGGTGGGAAAGGTAAAGCTTTCTCTAGAAGGAAAAGGCTCGGTTGCATCTTAGAGTCGGCTGATGGCAGGACCTTCAGGAAGAGCAGAAGGAAGCAAAAGCTGAAAGAGAGAGAGGCATCAGAGAGCTGTCTAGGTAGCTACAGCTTTGAATCTCAGCCAGCCGGACATCAGGTTAAGTGTCGAGGCAACGGGGATGACCCACAACCAGACAATGGATTGCAGTGTGATGTGTATTAAAGTTTTCTCTGCAGCTCCTGAGATGCTGTGGAAGGGGAAGCGTCCAGACAACCCTTGTTGTTGTTGTCGCTAAGTCATGTCTGACTCTTTGTGACCCCATGGATTGCAGCATGCCAGTCTTCCCTGTCTTTCACTATCACCTGGAGTTTGCTCAGATTCAGGTCCATTGAATCAATGATGCTAACTAACCATCTCATCCTCTGCCGCCCTCTTCTCCCTTTGCCTTCTATCTTTCCCAGCATCAGGGTCTTTTTCCAATGAGTGGGCTCTTCACGTCAGGTGGCCAAAGTACTGGAGCTTCAGACATCAGATAACCTGAGTGTATGCTAAAGCCACTTCAGTCATGTCCAACTCTTTCCGACCCAATGGACTGTACTCCGCCAGGCTCCTCTATCCACAGGATTCTCCTAACAAGAATGGGTTGCCATTTCTGCTCCAGGGGATCTTCCCCATATAGGGATAGAACCCATGTCTCTTATGTCTCCTGAATTGGCCGGCAGGTTCTTTACCACTAGCGACACCAGAGAAGCCCTTCAGACAAACCTAGTCAGCCAGTCAGTTCAGTTGCTGAGGCGTGTCCAACTCTTTGAGACCCCATGGACTGCAGTGCATCAGGCTTCCTTGTCCATTACAACTCCCAGAGCTTGCTCAGACTCGTGTCCATTGAGTTGGTGATGCCATCCAACCATCCATCTCATCCTCTGCTGTCCCCTTCTCCTCCCACCTTCAATCTTTCCCAGAATCAGGGTCTTTTCTAATGAGTCAGTTCTTCGAATCAGATGGCCAAAGTACTGGAGCTTTAGCTTCAGCATCAGTCCTTTCTGTGAATATTCAGGATTGAGTTCCTTTAGGATTGATTGATTTGATCTCCGTGCAGTCCAAGGGACCCTCAAACATCTCCAACACCACAGTTCAAAAGCATCAATTCTTCAGTGCTCAACTTTCTTTATGGTCCAGCTCTCACATCAATCCATGACTAGTGGAAAAAAACATAGCTTTGACTAGACGGACCTTTGTTGGCAAAGTAATGTCTCTGTTTTTTAATATGCTGTCGAGGTTTGTCATAGCTTTTTTTCCAAGGAGCAAGCATCTTTTAATTTCATGGCTGAGGTCACTACCTGAAGTGATTTTGGAGCCCAAGAAAATAAAGCTCACTGTTTCCATTGTTTCCTCATCTATTTGCCATGAAATGATAGGACCGGATGCCATGACCTTTGTTTTCTGAACGTTGAGTTTTAAGTCAACTTTTTCATTCTCCTCTTTCACTTTCATCAAGAGGCTCTTTAGTTCTTGTTCACTTTCTGCCATAAGGATGGTGTCATCCGCATATCTGAGGTTATTGATATTTCTCCCGGCAATCCTGATTCCAGCTTGTGCTTCCTCCAGCCCGGCATTTCGCATGAGGTATTCTGCATGTAAGTCAAATAAGCAGGGTGACAGTACACAGACCGCCTTGACTAGTCCTCTCCCGATTTGCAGTCAGTCCATTGTTCCATGTCCAGTTCTGTTACTTCTTGACCTGCATACAGATTTCTCAGGAGGCAAGTCAGGTGGTCTGGGATTCCCATCTCTTTAAGAATTTCCCACAGTTTGTTGGGTGGCTCCTGGTTCCTTCCGCCACAGGGCGTGAGGCGAGGTCTCCAATAAACGGCGCGCGGCGACGAGCGGCTGACGCCCGCGATCTGCCGCTCTAGCCTGACGTGAGTCATAGAGTCGCGACTTCCGTCGGGCGGGGAAGGAGCCGGAAGTCCGGCGGGCTCGGGGCGTCGAGATGGAGGAAGCGGAGTACGAGTCGGTGCTCTGTGTGAAGCCAGATGTCCACGTCTACCGCATCCCGCCGCGGGCCACCAACCGTGGTTACAGGTGACCACCTGCCGCCAGGCTAGGCTCGTCGCGACCTAACCCCTCCCCGGCCATCCCCACACGCCCACTGTGGGAGAGGACGGCCCGGCCAGTTGACGCGCGCGGGCCGGGCAGGTAATGCTGCCGGTTCTCGCAGGTCGAGGCCGGAGCCGCGAGGGGTACCCAGACTTTCTCTTGTCTCAGTCCGACGAATGGGGTCCCGGCGGCGGGGAAGGTTGAAAGCGGTAGACAGCATTTAGGGAACCTAACTATGGTCGGGAGTGGTGGTGTCACAGACCTCTTTTTCAGCGCTAGCTGACGGCCTTGAAGGGATCCTTGGAAAGACTTGAGGGGAGGAGCCCTGTCACTGGCAGAAATCCCCGAGGGAAGGAAGGGAGCCCAGAACCGGTCCAAAGGACCCGTCCTGGGAAGTTCTAAGCTGATGTGGAAAGCCCAGGGGCCCTTCCTTGCCCAGCTTTCTTGGCACGAACCTCAGTCCTGATCACCTCCTCTGGCTATTGAGAGGCATCCATCCGCACTTGTCTGGTGAAATGTTCACCTGAGATGAACAAATAGGCGTGTTTGTTAAAGTAGATATGTGGAAGTGAACACAGGAAACTGCCCTGCCAGAGGAAAGTGGGGCTTGGGAGGATGCTTCCTTTCACCGTCTGTCTGTACAGTTTGCATTTTGTCACCATTGCATTTTGTCTTCATTGTCAACGAGGAAAAATATTAAAAGAAGATAATGTCTCATGTGGATAACCTAGCGTATGGCTATTTTGTGCCACACGAGGTTGGGGGTGGGGGTGGGCAAGATCTGGAAAGCATATTTGTCCAAGTTATTTGGAGATACAGGGTTGGCCTGTACCACAAGAATGACGGAGTGTCAGCGTCTCTGGCCTATTGTTACTTTTCAGTTGTGTTAACATGGTCTCGTAGCTGATTTTCTACTGAACAAATACTTTACTGAACACCTAGTACATCCATGACATAGTTTAAAAATATTGAAAGCAACAATAGTGAGAACAAAAACTCATTGCTTTCTGCGGTCAAACGGGATGGCCACCAAACCAGGGATGGTGATCTGCCTCCATCCCTTCAGTAGGATGAGTCTGGTCCTCCAGAGATCGAGGTTACCAAGCGTTAAGGCTGACTAGGTTGGCCAAAAGGAAACTGCCAGCCCCTGCACTTCAGCCTCAGAGCTCTGCTTAACTTGAGTTAAAGGCCTCTTGTCCCAATAAGAGGAACTGAAACTTGTGAAGAGTCAGCTGACTTGTGAATCGAAAGTCTGCATTTATATGGCCTTCGAAACAACCTGCGTCCACAGTTATGATGTCTCTCCAAGACCTGGCATATGCTTAGGGACTTCAAAGTCCCTGGGAAACACCCGAGGTTTTTGCTTTTGGGGGGTTTACTGAGATGGAACTAAAATGTAAAGTTAATGCTTTAAAAGAGCCGAAAGAGGCCGTTGCGGTAGGTCTGTGGTTTCCTGGGTTTATTTCTTCTCAGGCTACCTTTGAGAATAGATTTCTTGAATACTCATTCACTTTTCCCACATGACCTGTTGCTCTCCTTTAATCATCTGCTAATGCTTGTTCCCCTTCTCCTTTTCCTCCAAGATGGTCTCAGTGGTCCCAAATGCTAGACGGCTGTAGCCGTCTAGCAGTGTCTTCAGCAAACCATGGGCCCTAGTAGTTGCTTTCTCTACAGAAGAAAACCTAGAATTCTACTTCAGAGAAGGTCTCTATAATCTGGAACTGGGGTTGGCCAGCTATGACCCACATGTTTTTGTTTGGCTTATAAGCTAAGAATGGTTTCTACATTTTTAAATGGTTGGGAAACATTTTAAAGAATTTTTCAGAATGTGAAAATTATATGAAAATCAGATTGTCCATAAAGTTTCACTGAAATACAGCCCTGCTCAGTAGAAAATACGTAGTTAGAACACGTGAAGCACCAACATGGGATGCAGCATGACTGCTCTCCCTCTGCAGCTGCAGAGTGAGGAGTGTGGACAGAGATCGTGTGGTCCTTTTCCCGAGACGTCTGCCAACCCCCGGTCTAGAGCAAGCGGCCCATGTGCCCTTCACATCCCTATCTCCACCCCCAACATTGGAGAAGGGGAGTGGGAGCCTCTGGCAGCGACCTAACGGTTTTTGTCCATTTAGGGCTGCGGAGTGGCAGCTGGACCAGCCATCATGGAGTGGCCGGCTCCGGATCACTGCAAAAGGCCAGATGGCCTACATCAAGCTGGAGGACAAGACCTCAGGTAAAGGCCAGGGAGGCCTTCGTGGGGCTGAGGTACCGCGCCTCCCACTTTGTGAAGGGAGGGGCGGCCGGGGCCTGGCCAAGCCACTTGGAATTGGGGGATCTGTCCTGGAGATCACAGCCGGGGTATGCTTGTACACTGACTCCATTCCCCAACCTTTAGTTTAAAAGAAAGTATTTCCTGTCAAGCACCTGTTCTTTTGGGCATCCTTAAGGAAATAACTAATTTGGGAGCCCAGAAAGAAAAGGCCTACAGGTTGGTCCCAAGTAGGAAGCCCTGGAGCTTTTCTTGAAGATAAGCCACACATTGACTTCTGCTGTGAGCTTGGTTTCTTAATCAGGAATTCTGCTTATCGACTAAATGGTAACTTCCCAGACTGACCACACCCACTAACTGAAAGAACTGGAAATTGTCCCTCTCAGCTCTTTCTGTGGTGAGAGGACAAGCCAAGCTGGGCTGTGTTGGAGTCAGCTGACAGTTGTCACCCTTGGCAGAATCCCTGGCAGTCCTGTGCCACCGGCACCTCTGGGTGAGCTGTGGAGGGCAACATGGGCTGGAGCAGTCCCAGGCCACCCCCCGGGGCTGGGGTTAGACGCAGACCTTCTCAGTCAGAGGCCCTGGCATTCTGGAATGCCTTCCTTTTCTGCCATAGCGGTTTTCCTTTGTGGGGCAATAACATGCAAAGATTCGTGAGCAAAACTGGCTGCCTCTTCTCAGATCTGCATCACTTGTGTCTGAGCTTTGGGGCTTTAGACAAGCCACATGACCTTTGACACCTTGGCCTCCTTTTTGGTGAAATGGGGATCACATTAGCTTCTGCTTCATGGGGTTATTGGAATACAAAATGAGCACATAGATATCCAAATGCTTTGTGAACTGCAAGGTGACCCAAAACACCAGTTTGTTTCAAGCATGACTGAGCATTGATGGCAGGGGAGTTTGAAGGGACGGCTGCCTGATCTGCCCAGAGAACTCTGGCGGCGAGATTAGCCAGGACGCCTCAGGTGGCGTCACAGGAATGGCAGCACCTGCTCTCTGGGGACCCTGGGAACTGCCTTGAAGGTACACACCTGGTGTACCAGCCGCTGCCCAGAGCTGAGCCCCACCTGCAGGAGCCACCCCTGGGCACCCTTAGCTTGGGGTCCCGCCCTCTGGGCCTTGTGTGCCCCTCACTTTCCAAGCACTCTAGGCCAGGGTATCTCAGCTTCAGCAGTAGTGACGTTTGGAGCCAGCTGAGTGCTGTGGTCTAAGTCCTATTTAAGACACTCGGCAACATCTCTGACTTACACCTTCTAGATGCCAGTAGCACCCACAAGTTGTGACAGTCACAGGTGTCAGCAGACATTGTCAGGTGTCCCTTGGCAGAAGGGAGATCCAAATCACCCGTGATGGAGAACCACTGCTCTAGGCTGAAGACGTCCAGGTGAATCCCAGATCCCCAGGTACCAAACTGGAGAGGGCAGAGGAGTTAACAAGAAGCTACAAACTTGGTCCACAGATTTGGATTCAGTTCAGCCTTGATCTCAGTCACCTCTGAACCATAGCATTTAGCAGAAACTGGTCAATACCTGACCCATCAACAGAGATCAGCACACTCGAAAACAATACCAGTTGTAAATGCTCACAGAAGGCGTGTGTTGCACTGCACCCTGGAGAGCCATGGTTGATAAGGGGATGCATTTTACAAGAGCTGTTTTATGTTGTATGTTTAGTTCTACCTGTTTATTGCTACCAGTCCATCTCCCTCTAACCCTCTCCGTCATGCCACCCCATGAACTGTAGCTTGCAGGCTCTTCTGTCCATGGAATTTTCCAGGCAAGACTGGAGTGTGTTGCCATTTCCTCCTCCAAGGAAGAGCTGTTTTTAAAAGCAGTCACTCTTTTGGGCTGTGATTAGATTAAATCAGCCTGCTTCAGGTCCTTCTGAGAGTGCAGAAACCTCCCCTCTTCACTGGGTTCACCTGTCCCTCGAGTCCTGCCTCAGGTACTAGACTGATGCGGAAGGTGTGATCTCCCTGAACCAGGGCCCTCAGGGTACAGGCAGTGGGTGTGAATGGGTGAGACACGGAATGGTGACCAGCTCCAGCCCATCATTCTCTCCTGGAAGTGGAAGCCCAGTGTTGCTAAAGCTTTTGATTTTAAGAGAAGCCAGAATTCTGGGTTATTTTACATGTAATTTGATTTTGAAGTGTTTGGCAGTTAAATTGAAAATACTAAACTGAGAACTGAATCTGACCTGTAAGCCACCTCTGACTTAAATCTTTCATCGGTTATGTTCCTGTTACATTCCTTTAGCCAGAATGCGTTTGACTTGAATTCCAGAGTCAGGTTTGCCGATCTTCCTCACAGGGCAAGGGCCCAGTCATGGGATAGAAATAGGCTGTGAGGGACTCAAGGCTCATCCTCACTTCCGCTTTCAGGGGAGCTCTTTGCTCAGGCCCCAGTGGATCAGTTTCCCGGCACAGCTGTGGAGAGCGTGACGGATTCCAGCAGGTACTTCGTTATCCGCATCGAAGATGGAAACGGTAAGCTCGGGACTCGGGGCTCCCTTTTCAGAGAAGGGTTTTCTCTGCCTTTGGAAAGTAGGATTGATTGTGTGTTGTCCCCCAGGGCGACGGGCATTTATTGGAATTGGCTTCGGGGACCGAGGCGATGCCTTTGACTTCAATGTTGCCTTGCAGGACCATTTCAAGTGAGTGGTTCCAGGAGACACACTCATGCCTCCTCCCTCTTTCCTGGGACAGAATGATCTCCCAGGTTAGGATACCCAGGTGGTTGTGTGTGATCTGTCTGCTGGCAGAGCCTCAGGGGAACCCACTTCTCCTTTAAGACAGGTCCCCTCTGCACTCAGCAAGTCCTCATCTCTACCTTGAGGTCTTTTCCTGAGGCCCATCTCTGACCTCCAGTCAGCTGCCCCAGCCTTTGAGGTGTCACGTCTCTGCCCCCGTCAGTCCCTTGAGCAGCCGGAGTCCTTTCCCAGCTCCCTTGGCCTTTCCAGACCTGTTCCTCCATGCTGTGATAAGCAGTGCTCGGATTCCCAGGCCACTGAGCACACACCCTCCTGGTCCTTCTGAAGCTAGAAGGGCAGGAAAGCCTGCTCCCCTGCCATCTGAGGCCTCCGTCTCTGGCTGTGGGGAGTGTGCAGCTGCTCACGTGAGTGCTTCTAGCGCGTCTGCTTTGCTTGGCTGCTGGAGCGCTGCTCTCTGGAGGGTGGGGACCTTTTTGTTGCTTTCCACTTGCTGGGCGTCTGTCCTCTCACCATCTGCTTCTTAAGCCCCTGGACGGTGTCTTAGTCTTCACGCCACATGCTGAGGAGGAAAGGACCAGGTTCTCAGATTTCCTGAAGACCAGTGTTAGGACCCTCTATATAAATGACCTTGTGAAATTTTCATAATCTTTAAGGCATGGGGAATCATCATCCCATTTGCTGATGAGAAAACTGACAGACATGCAGCTGCTTACGTGTCAAAGCCGGGACTTGAGTTCAGGCCTAATTCTCAAGCTGCTCTCAGTTCCTCCCGCAAGGCTGCAGTCAGAGCCTTGTCCTGGACCGATGGCAGGTGGGACTGAAGCAAGGGCGTGAACACAGGGCAGCTCGCCCCTTCCTCACCTCCTCCTTCCTCTTCTCTCCCCAGGTGGGTGAAACAGCAGTGTGAATTTGCAAAACAAGCCCAGAACCCAGATCAAGGTCCCAAATTGGACCTAAGTTTCAAGGAGGGCCAGACCATCAAGCTCAACATTGCGGTGAGTGCTGCCCTGCTCGGCGGCCTTGGCCACCACACCAAGCCCAGCCCAGAGCCGCCACTCCTCTCACAGTCCAGCACCTGTTTATTGAGCAGCAGCCCAATGCCAGGTACTGCACTGGGGGTGAGCAAGAGGGTTCTGCTATCACAGAGCTCAGAGTGGAGCTGAGATGAGGGAATCAAGATGTGATTATGTGGCGGGAAGGTTCTGTGACCTAGGGATGTCTTCACTGCCGTGAACTCCTAGGGTGGAGAGTCCTGCAGCCTAGAGTTAGGGGGAACCAGAGACGCCTTGCTGGAAGAAGTGACCTACGAGCAAGGGAAGAGAGGTCAGAGGGCAGTTCAGAGGGCTTGGCGTGTGCAAAGCCTCTTGAGTTGAGAAACGTCAGTCGCTTGCTGACATAGCTGATGTTTCTGTGTTGGCTGTTGGCAGGGGGGCCCATGTACCCATCCCAGGTTGTGTTTTGGGGACGTCCCTGGTGGCCCTTTAGTTAAGACTCCACGTTCCCGATGCAGGGGACACGAGTCCAGTCCCCAGTCAGGGATCTGGATCCCACATGCTGCAACTAAAAGATTCCTCGTGCCACAGCTAAGACCTGGCACAGCCAAATTGAAAATAAAAAAGGTCGGCATCACTCTGCTGGCAGGGAAGCGTCGGGTGGGCTCGGGGGTCATGGGCAGCTCTGCTGGCAGTGGTGTCCTGGCTCCCTTGTTGTGGTTCTGACGGGCCCTACATCTCAGGAGAGGTTGAGCTGGGCTGGACTGCAAGACGTGGCCTCTGCCTGGGTGTAGGGGTGGAGCTGAATGATCTGGGGGAACTGAGGACCTAGTGGATTTGTTTCTGAAGACAGTCTGTAACCCTAAAATAAGTCTTCCGCTTCACTTACTACCCCTTTCTCCTCTCTCTGCTTCCTGCTGGTGAGGATTTGCGACCCTTGAAGTTGGCCAACTGTCTCTTAAGAGAAAATCCAGGTCATGTCCAGTGGACTGGTTGGGATGTGAATCTCTGTCTTGCTGGGAGGAAACTAACACTTAATGAGCATCACGTGTTTGCCAGGTAGTGTTTTTAGGGCACTTCTCATGCAGATTAAACATTCTCCCCTTTCACAGGAGAGGAAATGGAGGTTTAGAGAGCTGCAGGGTCTTGCGCAGGGTCGTCGAGCTAGAAATAATCAGCACAGCTGTACACATGCCCAGGACTTGCAGGGCTTAGGCTACCCACCCCAGTATTCTCCGGCGTCCCTGGTGGCTCAGCTGGCAAAGAATCCACCTGCAATGTGGGAGACGTGGATTCGATCCCTGGGTTGGGAAGATTTCTGCAGGGTCTTGCGCAGGGTCGTCGAGCTAGAAATAATCAGCACAGCTGTACACATGCCCAGGACTTGCAGGGCTTAGGCTACCCACCCCAGTATTCTCCGGCGTCCCTGGTGGCTCAGCTGGCAAAGAATCCACCTGCAATGTGGGAGACGTGGATTCGATCCCTGGGTTGGGAAGATTCCCTGGAGAGGGAAAAGGCTACCCACTCCAGTATTCTGGCCTGGAGAATTCCATGGACTGTATAGTCCATGGGGTTGAGAAGAGTCAGACACGGCTGAGTGACTTTCACTTCAGTTTACTTGACTCTGGTCTGTGATCTCAGCGTTTGATTGCTCTCCTGGCAAGGTGGGAACCATGCCATCTTCATATTTGAGATGCTCTGGCTTCTGGTTCACCTCGGTGTTGACGTTTCTGTTTTTCTTTATTAAATGTTTCGTTGGGGTATAATATACATACAGAAAAGTGCACACATTATAAAAGCAGAACACAGTGAATTTTTAAAAAACAGATATGCAGGCTTCCCTGGAGGTCTAGTGTTTCAGAATCTGCCTGCCAGTGCAGGGGATATGGGTTCTGTCACTGGTCCGGGAAGATCCCAGGTTCTGTGGAGCAGCTGAGCCCGTGCTCCCCAAGAGGAGAAGCTGTAGCGCCGAGGGAAGCCCACGCACAGCCGTGAGGACCCAGTGCAGCTGAAGATGAGGAAGTAGATGTTGAAAACACAAGCTTGCTCTCACAAGCTAGCCCCCAGATGAAGGGCGGCTCTCAGCACTCTCGAAGCCGCTCCCCTGGTCCCTCCCGCAGGACAGAGTGAGCACTGTCCTGATGTTGCTTGAACGTTTTATTGACTGGCTCGCACCCTTCATGCTCCTTTGTGTGTGACTCCTTCCATTTCCTCAGCCTGGCATGTGTGAGGGCATTCATGTTGCTGAGTGTAGTCGGTTTACCCTCGCGGTGGCAGCGGGCTGCATTATGCGAAGGATTCCAGTGGCCTGGTGGTGGGCGTCGGGGTGGTCTCCAGTTTGGGGCTGTTACAGGCCGTGTGCAGATGGTGTCTTTGGTGCCCACGTGTACGTATTTCTGTTGGGTCCATGTAGGAGCGGAATGGCAGGGGCATCAGGTCATATGTTCAGCTTTAAAGATTCTTACAGCTTTTCAAAGTGAAAGTGCTGCGTGGATGGCTGCTGAGCATCCTGGTGATGCAGACGTTTGGGGCCCTGGGGTCACCTTGTGAAGTTTTCTGATGGCAGTGGGGTCCAGCAGAGCTGACCGATGCTCATTCCTCCCCTCACTTTAGAGCATGAAGAGGAAGGAAGGCGCAGCCGGGACGCCCCGCGCCCGGCCCACCAGCACGGGAGGACTGAGCCTGCTTCCGCCGCCCCCAGGGGCAAAGACCGCCGCCCTGGCCCCTCTCTCCGGGGAGCATTTGTCTGTGGGGGGCTCTGTCGTCCAGCCAGCAGTTTCTCCCAGCTCAGGTCAGTGTGCGAGGGTGATGGCCCCACCGCTCGGGCTCCTCTCCCCCCTGGCAGCAGGCCCCGCAGCTTTCCCTCCTTCGCCCACATGGATCACACTTAGTGCCTGTCGTGAGGAGCTGGAGGGTGGGTGCCACAAAGCTGGTCCTGCCCACGCTGGGTAAGGGCTTCCTCTCTTCCCAGCACTTCTGCTTCAGGGTGTCTGTCCCGCCCTGATGGGCAGGGACCGCAGCTCACTCGTGGCTGTGAAGCCATTAGCGCGTGGGCTCCTGGCTCTCAGAGGCTGCTCACTGGGTGAGTGAGTGATGGCAACATGGCCTCTGGTCACAGGATCCTCAGTTTGTCCGTAGCAGAAGAGGGGTCCTGAGCACAGGGACCAGACTCACTACCAGCCGCATGATCTGCGGAGCTGTCGTCATGGAAGAGGTGGCGCTGAACCAGGCCTTGAAGGACAGAGATGCGGGCAGGGGTGCCGGCATTCCAGACAGAAGAAGAGCAAGAACAGAACTTAGACTCTTAAACATTGGTGTGTTAGGCAGATGCAGGCCACACGAGTGTTCCACGGCGGGTGGTGGGAAGTATACCTGGAGACTGAGTTTGAAGCAGCTCCTCAGCCAGGTTGTTGGGCACTGGACGCTGTGAGGCAGCTCCCCCAGCGGCTGCGCTTGCTCCAGGCCGTGGGCAGCGCCCCTGGAGACCTGGGGCCCTGGACACGAGTGCCTCGTGGCAGGCGTGGAGGTGCTGGGAGGCCCGCCTGGCCCTCAGTGTCCCCGCACCGCCTGCCCAGCCGGTGTGGTGCCCTAACCCTTCGTCACCAGACCCCTTTCTCTGACCAGGATATTGGGCAGGATCCCGACAGGAAGCCTGCTTTCTTTCCCTTTTAAGGGTCGGGCTTACCTGGAGGTCAGGCTTCAAACCTCAGCCCTGTGGGGAATCCCTCACCCCAAGAGAACGGCAGGAACAGCAGTCAGAGAGTGCGCCTGCCCAGCTCCTGGAGCCACTCTGAGTGAGGTCGCAGGACCGCTGGACTTGGCATCCTGGGGACGGGCGGGAACCTGCACACTTCACACTGCTAGGGCCACTGAGGTCTGAGGGCCACGGTCTTGGGCGTTCTGCCTGTGGCCAGTGCACGTCCAGTGCCAGCGTGGAGTCCCTGCGTCACGCCAGAGAGTGTTTGAGGGCACTGTAGGCACAGCCCCAGGCCTCTGCTCCCAGGGCTGCACGATGTGATGCGCCGGACAGGCAGCTGCGGGTCGTGACTAGCCAGCATTCATGAGCACTTGCTATATGCTCCCAGGCCAGACTGAGTGAGTTCCCAACCTAGCTAACCATTGTGTGATATTCAGAAGGTTGCCTGCTACTTTGTGCCTCAGTTTTTTTATCTGTAGGAAAGGAGTAGTAATGATGCCTGCAGCACAGGTTTCTTGCGAGGATCAAATGGGCCAACCCACACAGAGCGCGTAGAACGGCACCGGAAACGGTGTTAAGTGCTCCCTGAGCGGCAGCTCTTGCTTGAGTGGCACTGCATCGTTACCATCGTCGTCACTGTTGACTGGGCCTGTTCGAAGCCCTCCACTTGTGTTAACATATTTGATCCTCAGACCGGTCAGTCTTATGGAAAGTATTCATCACTGTTGTCTCCGTTTTAGAGATACGGAGATTGAGGCTAAAGTAACCTGCATAAAGTCAGACAGACTGGCCTGTTTTCCCCCAGGGGCTGTGGTGAGGTTCAGACGAGATAATGTCTATTAAATACTTAGGTGCTTATTCCCTCAGTCTTATCCGACTCTTTGACCCCATGGACTGTAGCCCACCAGGCTCCTCTGTCTATGAGATTCTCCAGGCAAGAATACTGGACTGGGTTGCCATGCCCTCCTTCAGGGGATCTTCCCCACCCAGGGTAGAACCCAGGTCTCCAACATTGCAGGCGGATTTTACCTGCAGATTCTTGACCTCAGATTCTTTACCATCTAGCCACCGGGGAAGCCCAAGTTTTATAGCTCACTGAGTGTTTAACTTGGTGAACTACTAAACTGTGGAGGGTCCTAGCTTTATGTGGTTTTCTGGCCCATTAGACATTAGACGTAGCTGGTGGGAAGGCAGGTGGCTGGCACAGGACCTTAGGAAGGGGTGCTGGCACCACTGGGGGAGGGGCCGGAAAAGCAGGCCCTGCCGCCCTGTCGTGCCCTCCACCCAGTGACAACACCCACACAGACGCCCACTTGGTACTTCTGGAAGAGTACCCAGCCCCATAACAGTTTGGCTCCTAGACTTGGCACATGTCTGGCACATAACTTTCTCAGCTAGTTGAGCCAGACACTGGCCCGAGGACTTTATATAAAGACAGTGTTGCAGTTTTGGTGAGTGTTCTTCATCCAAGAAATCAGGAGGTAGTACATTTTAAACAGATTTCCAGCATAAATGGTTGGAGCGAGGTCTGCTTCAGATAGAGTGATGGCGTGTGACCTGCCCCCACTGGTGCCCTCCCCTCCACCTGGTATGTGGCCTTCTGCGCTGTCTCCAGGAGTCCCTCAGGGGCTCGTCAGAAGATAGAAAGGTGAATGGCTGTAGGTGTTTTGTTGCCAAAAAGCACATCTCTGCATGTCTTCCTCAGCACCTTGGACTCATGAGTCTGATCTCCGGGTTACTGAGGCAGCCAGAAGGGGAGGTCTCTGACGCCTCTATCTCCTTCTCTCTTCTTCCTTCCCATCGGACTTGGGGGCGTCTGTAGGAGGTGCCACTGTGTCCTGGCCACAGCCCAAGCCTGCTGCCACCGCCACCGCCGCCATCTGGGGAGACTTCGCCACGTCCACAGGGTGAGGAGGGTCAGGCTCTCTGTGCTGGGACTGGGGCCAGGGCTGTTACTCCTCAAACCTGGGATCGCCCCAGTGCCTGCCTTCGGACGCCGGGAGCAAGAGCACCACTTCAGACACTCTGAGGCCAGTGAGGGCACGGAGCCCCGGTGTGCGCACTCCAGGTGGCACGTTTCTCTCGGGGAAGGCTTTTTGCTGCCTTCCGCTGCTGAATGGCCTGGAGCCGCCCTCTGCAGCTCCTTCTGGTCTTTCAACCACCTCACCAGGTACTCTGGCTTGTCACCAGTACCTCTAATCTCCTCCCCACTAGCTACCCCAGGACACTGGGCCACGAGTTCACCAGGGTTCTGGCGTTGGCCCATCCTCATGGGACCTCTGCCTTTTCTGCCTCCTTAAAATTTCGAGCCTTTCCTAGGGGTCAGGGTGAAAAGAGGCTAAACACACAGCACTGTTATGTGGACAGGCTGTACGCTGGGAGTCAGCACACACTTTCTCTCAAGGGCCGGGAAGCCAGAGTTTAAACTGCAGGCCAGTTGGTTTCTATCCCAGCTCCTCGTCAGCACTCTTGCAGCCCAGAACAGCCACAGTATGTGAGTGCGTGAGTGTACCTGTGTACCAGTGAGACTGTGTTTACAGCAAGGCAGAAACCTAGATTTGGTCTAGTCCTGGGTTGCAGCCTGCTGACCCCTGCTCTAGAACATTCAGGGACTGGCTTCTTGGAGTTCTTTCTGCCTAGAGAGGTTACATCTCTTGTGCTCTGTATTTCCAGACATTTGAAATCTGCCCCCCTCCCTGTCTTTCCAGGTCGACCTCCAGCCAGACTCAGCCAGGCGCAGGCTGGGTCCAGTTCTGACCTGGATGTGACTCTTCCTCATACGACTTCTGGAGAGGAGCTGCCTCGTTGGGGCTGAAGGAAGGAGAATGCGGTGCTCCCTGGCCAGCTTCTGTTGGGAACATGAGTCTCCTCTCCTCCTCCTTGCCTGGCTCTCTCGACAGATTGGGCATGTTGGGCAGTACATTGGCCCCGTGTCACACTGTTGCCTGGGATTCGAATTTGCAACCAGAACTTGGAAGAAGAGTTCCTGGATCCCTATTCCCATCTGTCGTCTTGACATGAGAGAGACTCTGAGACTCTTCCATCATGATGACTCTTATTAAACACAAGCCCCCAAAGCAAAGAAGGGCTTGAGTGTGCTGCCTGGGTTCAGACCAGCCCATCTGGGGAGGCCATAGGTGTCACCTGATCGTTGTCTGGAGGGGGCATTTCTGCACATGTGCTGGCTGTAGCCATTCCAGTCAGGAGGAGGGATTCCTTCCTGATTTCTAAAAGATTTTAGGCTGCAGCCTGAACAGATGATCAGGAGGGAAACCAAGAGTATTAACCAGCTTTTTAAAATTCTTTTAATGTTTGCTTTGCTAACGTGCTGATCTGCACTAACTCACGGTCTTTGTAAAAGCATGCTCTGGCAGCCTGCCCCCGCAGGAGCCTCTGAAAGCATTCCTCACCGTCAGCTGCAGGAGCTGCTCTGAGCTTCAGGAGCAGTGTTCATCTCAACCTCATGGCCTGGTTTCTGTGTGTGCAAGGCCCGGCAGGCAGGGCAGGGCTGAGGCAGGTGCTGGCGGCAGCTGGGCCTGCATCGGGGCCAGAGAGTGGCCGCTGTTCTCATGGAGGTGAGGGGTCTGGCCCTGCCGTCGCGGGCAGCCGCGTGGGCTCCCAGGCTCACTGCGTGGTTCCTGGCGGACTTGGGCGCTCTCCCAGGTGTTTCCTGAAGTGCCTTGTCTGCAGACAGCTCCTTCCTTCCTTCTCTCCTTCGGGGACTGTATGTGACAGACAGAAGGAGTTCTGAAGCAACTGGAAGTCTAGGCTTGCCTGCGTTCCTGGTTTATAGGAAATAGTTTTATCTGAGCACACCTCTAAAATCGCTCTCATTGACATCCATTACCTCTTTAATTGAAAGCGTTCTTTTTTGAAAGGTCTAGATGATGAACTGAAAAAAAAGTGTTGGCCTTTTGGTGGGACCAGATTTCTAAGATAAAAAATAAATATTTCTACTCTGTCAGTGTATATCAGAGATGGAAATGTTTTTGGCACCATGGCTGCTAACTCCTCCAGGATGCCTCTGCGGGACACACACCTTTTACCACTGAACCCACGTCTAGACTTAAGACTGAGGCCACAGCGACAGGTTGGCCAGAATGGGGGGATTTGGCCCTGTTGCCCTGGTTACTGCCCTAACCAGTAATGTCTCTGGTCACAGAGAACAGCCTTTCTGCCCTTCTGGGATGTTCTGGGCTTCTTGCCCTCTAACGTGGGGGGTGAGCCCTGCCTCCTGCCAAGACCCGCATGGAAGCAGCTCCCTAAGTAGTAAGGGTGTCCAGGCAGAGACTGAAAAGCAAGATAAAGGCCACGGCGTTTACACGGCTGTGGGCTCTGTAACAGAAATGTGCTTCCACTGTTGGTTATGGAAATGGCCCCTCTGACTGCTAAGCAGCGTAAGGGATGACGGAGGAGGAGGTAGTTGAATGGTGAACGTGAGTTTGAGCGGACTCCAGGAGACAGTGGAGGACAGGGAAGCCAGGCATGCTGCCATCGTGGGTCACAAAGAGGCTGACACAACTGAGCAACTGGACAACAGCAAAGGACAAAGAAAGCTGGAGTTGAGGATCCTCTTGCCCTTTAAGTAAGGAGGAGGGAACTGCATCCAGGGACTCTCAGGAGGAGGAAGCTTGTCTGCTGTTACTCCCCGCGTTCTCTGAGTGCCTTGCTGCTGCTACGAGGCTAGGAAAGAAGCTTAGTGTTAGAAGAGGCCCTTGACAGGAACCATGTGCCGTCGAAGGTGAGCCCTTGGGTCTTGGAGACAGCCTGGGCTTTGATCTAGACTCTTCGTGGTAAAAATGTGTGCCCAAGCTCTCCTTAAGCCAAATGTCACTCGGACGAGGCATCTAAAGCACTAGCAGGTGCCCATCCTGTGAATCAGGTAATGCATCCAGAACTTACTTATAATGGTGCTGCTGAAGAAACTGCAGTGAAAAACCTAACCTGGAAAGCACCAGGAGGGATCTGTAGGGCAGGGGAGTCTGGTGCATCACCAGCTTGAATCCCAGCTGTGGGACCGGGGTCCCCAGGACAGCCCCCAGTACTGAGCGACGCATCGCCTCACTCACATCCTGACTGCAGCTTCCAAATGCTGGGGTGGGGATAGGAGGTAGGTATTGGATTTGAGGGTTTTGAGACTACAGGACATCTTCATGATTCTATAACATCACAACTTCTGTCTCACCGGCTTTGAAGAAGCCGACTGCCACGTTGCGTGACTGGCCCTAGTCCCAGGGCCACAGCGTCGAGGTGGGAAAATCAGCCTCGTCGACAGCCAACAAGAAGCTGAAGCGCTCAGGTCAGCGGTCTGCAAGGAGCCACCTGAGCCGGGAAGCAGACCCTTCCCCGGCTGATCCTCAGATGAGCCCTGTCTGCCAGCGCTTGGCAGCCTTGCAGAGGACCCAGCCGAGCTGTGCCCAGACCCCCGAACCCTGAAACTGGGAGTAAATGTGTCTGAAGCTGTCAAGTTTGCAGTGGTATCATCAGGCAGCAACAGATAACTAATACAAAAGGTCCCTGAAGGGCATCGAATGGGAGAGGAAAAGAGGCGTCTGGACACACGTGATGGCAGGATGGCCTTGGAAGGTCACCTAGCCTGCCCCTTGGCGCCTCACTCCCTTTCTGTGACAACAGCTATTGCTTACATCTGCAAGGCACTGGTCTGTGCCCTTAATGTAAAATTTGCCTCAGGAACTTCCCCGGCAGTCCAGTGGTTAGGGCTCCATGCCGCCACTGCAGGGGCGTGGGTTGATATCTGGTCCAGGAGGAGTCCACGTGCTGCGGGGCAACAAGGCCTGTGCTCCACAGCAGGAGAGGCCACCACGGTCAGAGGCCTGCGCACCAGAACAAAGACGCTACCACCCCTAGCGACCGGAGAGAGGGTCACAAGCACAGAGCCAGCACAGCCATAAGTAAGGTTGAAAGGGGTCTTTACAAAAGTCAGGCATTATAAGACCGTTAAGCGTAAGGCATCCGGCAAGTCCAGTTAACCGGAACACATGTCCTCTAAGCCTCCTGCTTAATATGGTTTGCCAATGGGGTGCAGAGTCCAACCCAGCCTAGCACCTGGGTTTGGCAAGCACTTGGCCCTAGCAGCATGTGGGTGCTAAGTCCCAGTCACATGTTTCCATTACCGGAGCCCCGGACTTAGACCCCTCCACAGTGGAGCAGGCATAACTCCCTTCTGGTGGCCGGACCCGGGGCGCAGGGCTGGGTGCCACCTGGTTATGGGGCAGCGACCAGGGTCAGCAGCCTTGCGCATTCAAATGCCCACGGGCCAGGCTGAGCTGATCAGAGCCCCGGGTCAGCACGGCAGCGGGCCTCGAGCCTGCGAGGGAGGGCTGATGCCAGTGTGTGCTTCTCTGCAGTGGGCTCCTGGGAGCCCCGGGGTGAGAAGGTCCAGCAGAGGGGCTGTGTTTGCTGTCCCTCCCAAAATCTCCCGAGGCAGTCCCATGGTGGAGAGGAAAGAACATGGGGTGAGACCCACTGGACTTCGCGCTGTGTGCCCTCGGGCAAGCCACTGTGTCGGGGGCGACAACATCTACTCCAATCCGGCGCCCCGCCCATGACAAGGATCTGGGTGAAGGTTCCCCGCCCATGACAAGGATCTGGGTGAAGGTTCACAATCCCAAGGAGGAATGAGAACCAGGGGAATTTCCGGAAAAACCCCGACTATACCCTCTGCGTGCCAGCTTTCAGTTTGTGTACTTTTCTGTTTCGTTTTACTGTCCTTTCTGGGAATGAGTGTACAACCTGTGGCCTCCAAACCCATACTTCCTGATGATGGGGAGAATCAGTTTCTCGAAATTAGTACAACTCCACGTTCACACAGTTTACTAGAAGAATAACAATGATTTCTTAGGTTAATAGTTCAACTAGGTTAGAAGTTCAGAATCAGTAGGAATAGGAAATTGTATGAAAACTGTAAATAAGATTGACCGCCACATGACCTACTTCGAAGGAGCCACAGTGTTTTTATTTTTCTGTTTCGTTTTACTGTCCTTTCTGGGAATGAGTGTACAGCCTGTGGCCTCCAAAGACCCAATGTATGGTATTTTCCAAGCAATGTTCGCCCATGTAATCATAAAACACATCCTTGGAGAGACAAGAAACATCACATACCTTGTAGGAAGCCCCGACCCTAGATTTGCACTTTTTAAAGAACTCCAGCTGCAAATTATATTCAGTAGTAAGGGTAAATTTCAGTGCCAGACTACTATTCCTCATCCCCTGCCCATGGTGTACCTGGGAGTGCATTAGTTTTAAAAGAATAACAATGATTTCTTAGGTTAATAATTCAACTAGGTTAGAAGTTCAGAATCAGTAGGAGTAGGAAATTGTATGAAAACTGTAAATAAGATTGACCGCCACATGACCTACTTCGAAGGAGCCACAGTGTTTGTGTGTGAGTGAGGTAATAGACCTGCTAGACAATAGATAAAGCTATAAGCACCAATCATAATAGGGAGACTGAGGTTTAAAGAATCGCATGAATAATTTTGGCAACATAACCTTTCTACAGTTACTGAATTGTGGAAAACTTGGTAACAGCAAGCGAGGCACCTGTGGGCCTTCAGGAGTTATAACAATTCTTGTCAGGCCTCAAAAGGCAAGAAGATGATGTATGGTGATTTTTTCATTGGAAAACATCCCCTGTGAAAACATACTGACCTTTTTGACGGTGATTTTTCATGGAAACCTCCCCTGTGAGAACGTACTGACCATTTTGACCACATTGTTATGTACTAATCCCTCATTTGTAACGATTATTGTTCCATGACCTAATACACAAACCTAACCTATATAATCTGATACCTTGCAAAAATAAAACTGGCATTCTTTCCTGAGCCTGCATCCAAGGCCTGAGTCTGAGTGTCCATTTCTTTCTTCACTTCTCTCTCCACTTTTTTCTCTACTTCTTTCTCCACTACGCCGACGTTGCCCATCCCAAGGGTATCCCTGTACCCTGCGGAGGCTGGACCCCCGTAAGTGGTGCCCGGAACAGGGACCTGAAGGGTAAGCATATATATACAGAGGTAAGCATTCGGGGCAACTAGGACCTCGCCTAGGGTGCTGCAGACCCCCCTGCATAAGATAGGTAGGGTGAGACGGGCGAGAAGTTTCAGAACTTATTGAGAAGTTATAAACCCTCCTCAGAAAGATGGGTAACGGGAATTCAAAAGAGAGAAGACTTTTCCTAGAAATAGTGCATCAGATGTTAACCCATAGAGGAGTGCATGTAAAGAAAAATACACTACAACATTTCTTTAATTTTGTGCAAGAGCAATGCCCTTGGTTTCCTGATGAGGGCACTGTAAATTTAGACACTTGGGTAAGAGTTGGGCGAGAGATTCGTTATTACTATGAGGCTAGAGGACCAGAGAAGGTGCCAGCAGATACATTTTCATTATGGAATTTAATTAGAGATGCCCTAGATCCCACTCATGAGGGAGAAAGAGATAATCCTGGAAGGCTGGAAGATTATAAACTCGAGTCACTAAAACGAGAAGCTGCTGAAAATTCTCCTGATCATTCCCCTGAAAGGGAAAAGGGAGCTACAGGGGGAGGACCTAGTGAATATAGGTCTCTGAGACAGATGTTAGCATCTATGGCTGTAACTAAAAGAAAATCTGAGGAGGAGGATGATGATGAGTTGAGTGCTGGAGATAAGGCAGATTTAAAAGAAAAAGCTGCTAGGTACCATCGTGAAGATGATGATGGATGGTCTATGATAGGGAGATTTGCTCCTGCAGGGACACATCAGACCCTTTTCAGATTGAGGGTAATTTTGTTGATGGATGTTTTCTTCCTTTTTTCACATGACCCTTTACACGCTGTCTTGCCCTCCTGTTATTTGCTCCTGCTGTACGAGATGTAGCACTTTTTCTCCTCTTTGAACGTGGTCCAGTGACACGGTAGCATCACTTCAAAAAGGAGCCAAACTTATTCTCAAAAAACTATGTTCACACTTTTCAGCAGAAATAGCGATGGTTGTAAGTCCTCAGGTTTAGAAGATGCAGATGAGGTACCCATGAACGACCTGGCCCAGATGAGTCTTCATGAGTCAAAACCACCTCAAAGAAAGCCACCTAGATATAAGCAAGCAAGAGCCACTCGCAACTCCTCTCCACCAACTTGGGGCCAGATCAAGCAGCTCACAAGCAGCGGCCAAAAGATCGCCGGACCAAACGCTCCACCAGAAAAGGTTTTTATTGCCATGCTTGCAATTCTCAGTTGCCAGGTAAGAGGAGAAACTGCTATGGGCCCAGGAACTTATTGGGCCTACTTCCCTGATCCACCAACCCTACAAGCAGTTCCCTGGACTGAAGAGGCAATTAGAGTAACCTCCTCAAATCCCAAACTGCTTGGTGGCTCTTATAGCCCCTATCACTATAGAAATTACCCCGTAAATTTTAACTTCACCTTCTATGGCCTAACTGACGGCCTCCCTATCTGTTTTAACTTCCCCCTTGGAGGAACAAGAGAGATGATTACCCCCTCTAAAAATGGCTGTATGGCCGCCTCCACAAAGGCAATTTTAACCGATTCACCCGTGAAAAAGCCCAAAGGCCATAACATAAATCTAAAAGGGAAAAGGTATGTTTGGACGTTTCTTGGCCGGTTGCCCGGAGTCCTGGACCCAATGAAAGTAGAGCCTGATGAATCTTTTGCCTCCTGGACTCGTACCCCACCTCCAGGACACTATGAACACTGTGAGAAAGATACCCCTGAGGACACAGTCTGGAATACTATTGATGACCATACCGGCTTCCCAGAATGGCGATTTTGCACTTATAGTTCTAAAATTAATTTTAATATAGCAGGAGTCAATCGCCCGGTATGGACAATGCAGTCCTCAGGGCGTCCCCGGGTTCAGGAAACCTCATCTTGGACTCCCCCCACGATTACTGATTGGAGTTATCCCAATCCTCAGTTCGACCCTAAAACTATAAAAAACTATACAAATAGATATATTAATTGGAAAAATAATACAGTGCCATGGCCGATTCCTACCAGTAGATGGCACCATAATGCCTGGGTCCCACCAATGCTCACCTATACTGATGGGCAAAAAACCTCGTGGCAGCCTGAGATATGGCGCGCTCTTGCGGCCACTACTAATATTACAGTGAAGAGGCCCTTCAACGACACCACTTATTCAGTTTTGGCTTGTTTACCTTCTCCCTATGTTTTTCTTTTAGCTAACCAATCTAATCAATTACAGTTGTATCCTAATCTTACAGGGGGACCTACTATAGTAACCTGCGAACAATGTATGCTTTCTCCTTGTATTAGCCCGCAATATAATGTATGCTCCTTTGTAGTGCTTAAAAGACCACCTTACTTAATGGTACCTGTAAATATTACTACTTATTGGTATGATAATTATGGTTTAGCAGTTTTACAACATGTACAAGAATTAATGAGACCAAAAAGATTTATAGGTTTATTAATCATGGGAATTGCAGCCCTAGTAATGGCTGCTGGGTCAGTGATTGTAGCTTCTGTTTCTCTTTCTCAGCAAATTCATACAGCAAATCATGTTAATCAAATTTCCAAAAATGTGTCTTTGGCTTTAGCAACTCAAGAAGTGATTGATAGAAAATTAGAAATGAAGGTAGATGCTTTAGAGGAAGCAGTCTTACACATAGGAACAGAACTATAGGCTCTTAAGACTAAATTAGCTCTTTCATGTCATGCAGATTTTAGATGGATTTGTGTCACTCCTCTTAAAGTAAATGATTCGGATACAGACTGGAAACGAATTAAGAATCATATATCAGGAGTATGGAATAGCGCAGATATAAGTCTAGATTTAAATAAGCTCCATAGTCAAATATCGGCAATACAAGAGTCCAAATTAGATTTCACTGTGGCTCAGTCGGCCCACGATTTTCTTGACTCTATGTCCTCCTTTGTAACAGGAAAAACTTTTCTTTCCACGATACTTTCTTGGTTGGCCATAGGTGTTTTGCTTCTGCTTCTGATTCTTATTCTCCCTTGTATTTTCAGAATTCTGATTAACACCAGCACTCGCTTAGCTGCTGAGATACAACTGCTTGCTCTAAAAAATAATAAAAAAGGGGGAGATGTCGGGGGCAACAACATCTACTCCAATCCGGCACCTCGCCCATGACAAGGATCTGGGTGAAGGCTCCCCGCCCATGACAAGGATCTGGGTGAAGGTTCACAATCCCAAGGAGGAATGAGAACCAGGGGAATTTCCGGAAAAACCCCGACTCTACCCTCTGCATGCCAGCTTTTAGTTTATTTTTCTGTTTCGTTTTACTGTCCTTTCTGGGAATGAGTGTACAGCCTGTGGCCTCCAAAGACCCAATGTATGGTATTTTCCAAGCAATGTTCGCCCATGTAATCATAAAACACATCCTTGGAGAGACAAGAAACATCACATACCTTGTAGGAAGCCCCGACCCTAGATTTGCACTTTTTAAAGAACTCCAGCTGCAAATTATATTCAGTAGTAAGGGTAAATTTCAGTGCCAGACTACTATTCCTCATCCCCTGCCCATGGTGTACCTGGGAGTGCATTAGTTTTAAAAGAATAACAATGATTTCTTAGGTTAATAATTCAACTAGGTTAGAAGTTCAGAATCAGTAGGAGTAGGAAATTGTATGAAAACTGTAAATAAGATTGACCGCCACATGACCTACTTCGAAGGAGCCACAGTGTTTGTGTGTGAGTGAGGTAATAGACCTGCTAGACAATAGATAAAGCTATAAGCACCAATCATAATAGGGAGACTGAGGTTTAAAGAATCGCATGAATAATTTTGGCAACATAACCTTTCTACAGTTACTGAATTGTGGAAAACTTGGTAACAGCAAGCGAGGCACCTGTGGGCCTTCAGGAGTTATAACAATTCTTGTCAGGCCTCAAAAGGCAAGAAGATGATGTATGGTGATTTTTTCATTGGAAAACATCCCCTGTGAAAACATACTGACCTTTTTGACGGTGATTTTTCATGGAAACCTCCCCTGTGAGAACGTACTGACCATTTTGACCACATTGTTATGTACTAATCCCTCATTTGTAACGATTATTGTTCCATGACCTAATACACAAACCTAACCTATATAATCTGATACCTTGCAAAAATAAAACTGGCATTCTTTCCTGAGCCTGCATCCAAGGCCTGAGTCTGAGTGTCCATTTCTTTCTTCACTTCTCTCTCCACTTTTTTCTCTACTTCTTTCTCCACTACGCCGACGTTGCCCATCCCAAGGGTATCCCTGTACCCTGCGGAGGCTGGACCCCCGTAAGTGGTGCCCGGAACAGGGACCTGAAGGGTAAGCATATATATACAGAGGTAAGCATTCGGGGCAACTAGGACCTCGCCTAGGGTGCTGCAGACCCCCCTGCATAAGATAGGTAGGGTGAGACGGGCGAGAAGTTTCAGAACTTATTGAGAAGTTATAAACCCTCCTCAGAAAGATGGGTAACGGGAATTCAAAAGAGAGAAGACTTTTCCTAGAAATAGTGCATCAGATGTTAACCCATAGAGGAGTGCATGTAAAGAAAAATACACTACAACATTTCTTTAATTTTGTGCAAGAGCAATGCCCTTGGTTTCCTGATGAGGGCACTGTAAATTTAGACACCTGGGAAAGAGTTGGGCGAGAGATTCGTTATTACTATGAGGCTAGAGGACCAGAGAAGGTGCCAGCAGATACATTTTCATTATGGAATTTAATTAGAGATGCCCTAGATCCCACTCATGAGGGAGAAAGAGATAATCCTGGAAGGCTGGAAGATTATAAACCCGAGTCACTAAAACGAGAAGCTGCTGAAAATTCTCCTGATCATTCCCCTGAAAGGGAAAAGGGAGCTACAGGGGGAGGACCTAGTGAATATAGGTCTCTGAGGCAGATGTTAGCATCTATGGCTGTAACTAAAAGAAAATCTGAGGAGGATGATGATGATGAATTGAGCCAAGGAGATAAGGCAGACTTAGAAGAAGAAGCTGCTAGGTACCATCGTGAAGATGATGAGGGATGGTCTATGATAGGGAGATTTGCTCCTGCAGGGACACATCAGACCCCACCAAGATCTAGACTAGAGAAATTGGGGGTAAGGGCACCCCCGAGACCACCTGTGCCATCGCCTACAGCTTTGACTCCGCTGGCTCCGACGGCCCCGATGCCGCCGATGCCGCCTATCAACACAGGACCTTCATTTTATCCAGTAAGGCAACCAGTACGGAAGAGCAGATGGACAGATGATGGAGAAGGAGGACACCCACTTTGTTTTCCTTTAGCCCTACAGGAATTTGAGGATGATCCCCCTGAGTGGGAGCCTCTGCCATTAAAATTGTTAAAGGAGCTTAAAATGGCTTGCGCTCAGTATGGACCACAAGCACCTTATACCTTGGCTCTGTTAGAAAATTTGGCATCCAAATGGATGACGCCCTATGATTGGAAATCTGTGGCGAGGGCTTGCCTCTCTGGAGGACAATATTTACTCTGGAAGTCTGAATTCGAGGAATTAGCGGAACAGCAGGCAAGGCACAACAAAAAACGGGGCATGAAAGGAATAACAAGAGACATGTTAGCAGGGACGGGAGATTATGACACAGCTAGGGCACAAATGAGTTTGGATGCTATGACTTTGCAGCAGGCTACCAGGGCGGCTATGGACGCCTGGAGGCTGTTGCCCCCAGAGAAGGGACAGATGCCGACCCTTGCTAATATCAAACAGAAAGCTGAAGAGCCTTTTGAGGATTTTGTCTCCAGGCTAGTGGAGGGAATTCATCGGGTTATAATAGATGAGGAAGCTGCAGATATCTTAATTAGACAGCTTGCCTTTGAAAATGCTAATCAACTGTGTCAGAGTATTCTGCGCCCTGTAAAGAAGACAGCTTCAGTGGAGGAAATGGTGCGGTTATGCTCAGACGTGGGACCTTCCGTTCTGCAAGGGGTTGCTATAGCAGCGGCGATAAAGGGGAGTACTCTGGCTCAGGCTATGCAGACTGTTATAACAGGAGGGAAGCCACAAAATAAAAGAGGGTCAGGATATCCCATTTTAGGGAACTGTTTTTCCTGCGGAGGGAACGGACACTTTAGTAGATCTTGTCCCTACAAGAACAACCAGGGAGCTCCTCAGCAGCAGCAGGCGTTGCAGCCACAGCCGTCAGTGCCAGGACAAGTAGGAACTCCGGGGGTTCAGGGAGCGCCCCGTGCCCTCTGCCCGAGATGCCAAAAAGGATATCATTGGGCCAAAGATTGTAGGTCTAAGTTTCATAGGGATGGAACCCGGCTTACAACTGCTCCGGCGACAGGCTGGGGCTATCCAGCTCAGCAGGGAGGCGATCCGCCTCCGATATGTCCATCACCAGCGGTGCCTTGCCCTCCACCTCAGGTGCCGGGAAACTTCCCAAGGGGCCAGCCCCAGGCCCCGACAACAACCGGGGCCCCACGGATGAATCCGTTCATCCCCTTCGTCCCGTCACAGAACTCATTAGAGCAACCCCAGGCAGCGCAGGACTGGACCTCAGTTCCACCACCACAACAATATTAACTCCAGATATGCCGGTGGTGAGGATCCCTACCGGAGTAAAGGGACCCCTCCCCAAAGGGTTAGTAGGAATTATACTGGGAAGGAGCTCCCTTTCATTACAGGGCTTAACAATTATTCCAGGTGTAATTGATTCTGACTATACAGGAGAAATTCAGATTATGATCTCGCCACCCTCAAAAACTTTTCAAATTCATCAAGGACAGAGAATAGCACAGTTATTGCTGCTACCTTATACCCCATTGGGGAAAGTGGCAACCCAAGCCCCGAGGGATGCACAAGGTTTCGGTGCAAGTGATATGGTATTTTGGGTTTCAANAATTCAGATTATGATCTCACCACCCTCAAAAACTTTTCAAATTCATCAAGGACAGAGAATAGCACAGTTGTTGCTGCTACCTTATACCCCATTGGGGAAAGTGGCAACCCAAGCCCCGAGGGATGCACAAGGTTTCGGTGCAAGTGATACGATATTTTGGGTTTCAAAAATTACTCAGAAACGACCAATGAAAGTAATTAAAGTTAGTGGGAAGCCAATTTCGGGGCTCTTAGATACAGGGGCGGATGTTTCATGTATAGCAGGCAAGGATTGGCCTAACACCTGGCCAACCCACACCACTCATACAACTTTGGTGGGTGTCGGGACTGCAGCATCCGCTGCACGTAGCTCTGAGATTCTGCACTGGCAAGCAGAAAAAGACAGTGGAACTTTCCAACCTTATGTTATACCATCTCTTCCGTTCACATTATGGGGGCGAGATGTGCTGTCTCAAATGGGAATCCTTCTCTGCAGTCCTGATGAAAGAGTTACAGCTCAGATGGTACAAATGGGTTACAACCCCGAAAAGGGATTGGGAAAGGAAGGACAGGGCGGAGTTGAGCCTATTTGCCCTGTGCCACGGCTGCCTAGAACTGGATTGGGGTATGAAAATTTTTCTTAGGGGCCACTGTCGTAGCCGCCGACCCCATCACTTGGAAATCAGGAAACCCGGTGTGGGTCGAGCAGTGGCCCCTGCCCCGAGAAAAACTGGCGGCTGCCACACAATTAGTTAAAGAGCAACTAGAATTGGGACATATAGAACCTTCCAATAGTCCATGGAATACACCTATATTTGTAATAAAAAAGAAATCAGGAAAATGGAGGCTGCTCCAGGACTTAAGGGCAATCAATGCCACAATGGAGGATATGGGAGCCCTGCAGCCCGGGCTCCCCTCACCAGTCGCAATCCCTAAAGGACAGAATATAATAGTTATAGACTTACAAGATTGCTTTTTCACTATTCCTTTATCTCAGCAGGATTGTAAAAGGTTTGCATTTAGTCTCCCCTCAGAGAATTTTAAGAGACCTTATCAGAGGTTTCAATGGAGAGTCCTTCCCCAAGGAATGAAAAACAGTCCAACTCTTTGTCAAAAGTTTGTGGATAAGGCATTGCAGGATATAAGAGAAAAGCACTCTGAAGTATATCTGATTCATTATATGGATGATATACTTTTGGCTCATGATGATAGGGCGTATTTACATGAGGTTCTGCAAGATCTAACCTTAGAATTACAAAATCATGGGCTCAAAATTGCCCCGGAAAAAATCCAAGTAAACCCCCCATTGTCCTACTTAGGAAGAGTAATTAATACAGAAACCATTACTCCTCAGCCCTTGGTTTTGAGAACTGACAATTTGCATACCCTAAATGATTTCCAAAAACTCCTGGGTGACATCAATTGGATTAGACCGTATTTAAAATTAACTACAGCAGAATTAAAACCCTTATTTAACATATTGAAAGGCAATTCTGATCCCACTTCAGCTAGGCAGATTACCGACGAGGCTTCTAAGGCCCTGCAAACAGTAGAGGCTGCAATAAAGAATTCCTTTGTCCTTCGTTTAAATTACAATAATATTTGGCAATTGATTATTCTTTCCACACCAATTGCTCCTACAGGGGTGCTATGGCAAGAGGGACCCTTAGAATGGATCCATTTAGCAGCAACTGCCAAGAAGGTTGTTGCTCCTTACCCAGGCCTTGTCGCCTCATTGATTGCCAAAGGCAGAAAGAGGAGCTTAGAGCTCTTTGGACTTGAGCCACCGGAGCTAGTGATCCCGTACAACAAAGAACAGCATGAGGCCTTGTTGCAGTTTGATGAAGATTGGCAGATTGCCTTGATAGGCTATGTAGGACAAGTGAGGTATCACTTGCCTGCCAACCCACTCTTGCACTTTGTGGCCAAACACCCTGTACTTTTTCCAACAAAAACCTCAAAATCCCCTTTGCCTAACGCATTATTAATATTCACTGATGGCTCATCTAATGGAAAAGCCTCAATTATTACAACTAATCAGCAGCAGGTTCTGGAAACTAATGAAGCCTCTGCTCAAAGGGCAGAACTGGTTGCAGTTTTGACTGCCTTTAAAAATTACCCAGAGCCCTTCAACTTATACTCTGACTCACAGTATGTGGTCAGGCTGTTTCCTCATTTGGAAACAGCTGTCTTGCCTGAAACCAAAACTACAATCTTTATATACTTGTCCCAGCTACAGCAAGAAATATGGAAGAGGCAAAATCCTTTCTATGTAGGACATATTAGGGCCCACTCCGGACTGCCCGGCCCTTTGCACTCAATGAATCAGCAAGCTGACGATCTGACTAAAGTAGTGGGCCTCTCGGCTCAGCAGAGAGCTATAAAATCCCATGCTTTACATCATCAAAATGCCTCAGCCCTTCGATTTCAATTTCAAATACCCAGAGAAACAGCAAGGGAAATTACTAAAAATTGTCCCCAATGTCCAACTCATAATCCTGTACTCCCCCAGGGAGTAAATCCTAGGGGCCTAATGCCCAACCACTTGTGGCAGATGGATGTTACTCATATAAACTCTTTTGGGAAACTGTCTTTTGTCCACGTTACGGTTGATACTTTTTCTCATGTTATAGTGGCCACAGCTCGAACTGGAGAGGCTTATAAAGATGTAGTTCAGCATTTATTCACCTGCTTTTCTTATCTAGGATTGCCTAAAGCTCTTAAAACTGACAATGCCCCTGCTTATACATCTAAATCTTTTCTCCACTACGCCGACGTTGCCCATCCCGAGGGTATCCCTGGATCCTGCGGAGGCTGGACCCCCGCAATTCTCCCCTCCAGGTGTGATGAGGCCCTTTTCTGCTGCAGTGTCTTGAGGGAAATCACACTTTCCCTCTTGGATCTCAAAAGGATCCTTCCCACCCTTACTACAACTCAAGAAGTTCCCCAACATACACATCTCCACTCGAGAAGAACCCCTAGAGACCAGCCACAAATCAAGATGAGTCTCATTGTCCCATACACAGCTCAAGATGACAGTTCCTTTCCTTGATTCGTCAGGAAAGGATTCACGGCTTTCCCGTCACATCTCAAGAGGAGGCGCTCTCCACAGGAAAGTCGAGAGGAACTTCAGGGGTCGTGTCACCATCCCCAAAGTCCCCAAAATGTCTGAGTCCACTGCAGGTGAACCTGACTTCCCTGCACTACCTCGACTGTCACCCCGAGTATCGACTCATACCACAGTGGCACGTGTGACAGCCCTGTGCATCTTGAGGGAATACCACAGATTCCTGTGTCAACTCGACGGGAAGACTGACGCTGCTGTTACAGGTCAGTAGGAAAGTGAACGTGCATGTCTCCACTCGAGAAGTAGCCTGACTCTCCTGTGGAGAATCCAGAGGAACCCCAAGAGCCATGTTAGCAATGGGGAGGAAACCTCAGGTCCAGGCCTCATGTCCAGACGAGGACTTAGCACTGGGCACCGACTGGAGAGGAATCCCGAGACGCCCCATGCAGCTTGCGTGGAGACTGGCCTTTCCTGAGGCCACATGAACGGGTCCCAGATGTCCCTGTCGAAAATTGAGAGGAACCTGCTGCAACTCGAGAAAAAACAGGAGATCCTCCCCTCCAAGCGAGATGAGGCCCTTTTCCACTGCAGCATCTCAAGAGAAATTACAGTATCCCACTTGGACCTCGAAAGGATCCTTCACACCCTTGCTGCAACTCAAAAGTTCCCCCACATACCAGTCTCCACTCGCGAGGAACACTGAGAGACATGCCACAACTCAAGAGGAGCCCCGTTTTCCCCTATTCAGCTCGACAAGAGGGTTCCTTACCCTGCTTCTTGAGGAAAGGATTCACAGCATTCCCATCGCATTTCAAGATGAGGCACTCTCAACAGGAATGTCTAGAGGAACTCCAGAGGTCGTGCCACCATTCCAAAAGACCCCTAAAATTCTCAGTCCACTGAAGATGAACCGGATTTCCCTGCACTGCCATGCCTGTCACTTTGAGTATCGACTCAAACCACAGTCGCACCTGTGAAAGCCCTATGACACCTGGAGTGAAAGCCATGGATCCCTGTTTCAACTCGACGGGAAGCCTGACATTGATGCTACAGCTCGGGAGGAAAGCGGACGTGCATGTCTCCACTCGAGATGAGGCCTGATTCCCCTGTGGACCCTCTAGAGGAACTCCAAAATCCATGTCAGCATGGGAGAGGAAATCTCATATTCTGGCCTCAGCTCCAGACTGCGACGCATGAGCCGGCACTGACTGGCGTGGAATCCCAAGAGGCCCTGCTCAACTCGCATGGAGAATGTCTTTCCCTGAGGCCCCAAGAGTGGGTCCCTGAGGTCCACGTCGTAACTCGAGATGGACCTGCCACAAGTCATGAAAAATCAGGAGATTCTCCCCTCTAGGCGAGATGAGGCCTTTTTCCACTGAGGCTTCTCAAGGGAAATCACACGTTCCCTCTCCAACCTCAAAAGGGTTCTTCTCACCCTTGCTGCAACTCAAGAAGTTCCCTGACATACCCGTCTACTCTCGAGATGAACACTAAGGGTCCCTCCATAATTCAAAATAAGCCCCGTTGTCCAATCCTCAGCTCAAGATGAGGCTTCCTTTCCTTGAATGGCTGGGAAATGTTTCCCAGCATTCCCATCGCATCTCAAGAGGAGGCACTCTCAATAGGAAAGTTGAGAAAGACTCAAGGGGATGCACCACGATCCAAAAGACCCCCAAATGTCTCAGTCCACTCCAGATGAACCTGATTTCCCTGCACTGCCTCAACTGTCNGATAAGTATTGACAGATATAAAACACAGAAATAAAAGCACTTTGGGGTCCTCAATAATTTTAAGACTATAAAGTAGCCCTAAGATCAAAATGTTTGAGAACTACTGAGGAGGAACAGAGGGTCTAAAATGCAAAGGTCTCTGAAGTCCTTTCTAACTGAAAGATTCAAGGATTTCAAGGGAACTGTTTGGAAAATAGAGTTAACCCCAAAACCTGTTTAGTTCAACTTCCAGGTGTAGAAATTCTTTGTTAAATGTCTATGCCCTCTTCACTGCCTTGGTTCACTATAACGACTTTTTTTCCTTTGAAGACCCAATATCCTGTATGGGCTCAGAGTCATAGACCCTATGGTTAGGGGTGGAGAAAGTACAATAATAAAGTTTTCTCAGTACCCAAATCCTGTCACTTTGGGTCTGGGAATTTATTTTTCACTTGGTGTTTTGTTATAGATATTTGTTTAATTTAGAAAAACCCAATTAAATTTAAAATCATTCATGTGGGTTTTTTTTTTTTTTTTTTTTCTTTTGTGGGGTTTTTTGGATCATAGTTTTCTTCTAATAGCCAAGTAATGAGGGAAGGAGAGTGGACATAAAAGAAAACTCCTTAACTATATACATGACGTATGTCAGGTACAATATAATACATTTTAGCTGTCATTTGCTGAGTAGTATACCAGTCACTTCACTCAGTCCTTGATGTGCGTTATCTCCAATTCTCACAAAGATCCTAGAAAACAGGTATTACCAAGTCTATGACAGATTGTCTGGGGGGAAATGGCTGCAATAGTCAATCCCTTTCCCTGCATCCGTGTCCTTGGTCAGTGCCTTCCCACACCTTCTCTGGGCTTGGTTACATGACTTATTTCGACCAATGGGACAATCGCAAATGTAAGTCAAGACTTGAAAAGTATTTGCACATTGAGCCTGCCCTCTTGATTCTCTTAGCCACCCTCACTCACCAGGTGAATGGGCTAGGCCAGTGTCTGCCAGGTAATGAATGACACACAGCCCACGTACTTCCATCAGCCCTGTTGACAACCAGCCAGCTACCAGACATACAAGTGAGATCAGTTGACATAAATGGATGAGTGAACCCAGAGGACAAACATGAAGCAGAGACAGTCTCAGCTGAGTGCAGTCCAAACCACCAACCCACAGAGTCGTGAGCAAATATATGGTTGTTTTAAACCACTACTTTTTGGGATCTGGAGATTTGGAAACTGTGCCAGATTACCCAAGTGGGCCCTTGTGTAAGTGCAACCACAGGCAGCTTTATAAGAGGCAGCTTAAGGATATCTGAGAGAGAAGAGTAGGCAGTGTGATCACAGAGGCAGAAATTGGAGTGATGTGACCATGAGCCAGGGAGTGCCAGTCACCACCAGAAGCTGGAAAAGGCAACAAGAGATGATCTGGTAGAGCATAACCCTGCAGACACCCTGATTGTGGCACAGTGAAACTAATTTTATGCTTCTTGCCTCCAAAACTCAGAGAAAATAAATTTCTGTTGTGTTAAGCAAAAACAAAACAAAACAAAACAAAAT
>SJYX01015110.1:72828-98204 GCA_006410675.1 Oreotragus oreotragus | reverse complement strand
AAATCACTGCAGGTGGTGACTGCAGCCATGAAATTAAAAGACGCTTACTCCTTGGAAGAAAAGTTATGACCTACATAGCATATTCAAAAGCAGAAACATTACTTTGCCAACTAAGGTCCGTCTAGTAGTCAGGGCTATGGTTTTTCCTGTGGTCATGTATGGATGTGAGAGTTGGACTGTGAAGAAGGCTGAGCACCGAAGAATTGATGGTTCTGAACTGCGGTGTTGGAGAAGACTCTCGAGAGTCCATTGGACTGCAAGGAGATCCAACCAGTCCATTCTGAAGGAGATCAGCCCTGGGATTTCTTCAGAAGGAATGATGCTAAAGCTGAAGCTCCAGTACTTTGGCCACTTCATGCAAAGAGTTGACTCATTGGAAAAGACTCTGATGCTGGGAAGGATTGGGGGCAGGAGGAGAAGGGGACGACCGAGGATGAGATGGCTGAATGGCATCACGGACTCGATGGACGTGAGTCTGAGTGAACTCCAGGAGTTGGTGATGGACAGGGAGGCCTGGCGTGCTGCAATTCGTGGGGTCGCAAAGAGTTGGACAAGACTGAGCGACTGAACTGAACTGAACTTGGGGGATGATGAATAAATGAATGAATGAATGAAGTTGCTCAGTCGTGTCCGACTCTTTGCGACCCCATGGACTGTAGCCTAACAGGCTCCTCTGTCTGTGGGATTTTCCAGGCAACAGTCCTGGAGTGGATTGTCATTTCCTAATCCAGGGGATTTTCCCAACCCAGGGATCGAACCCAGGTCTCCTGCATTGTAGACAGACGCTTTACCATCTGAGCCACCAGGGAAGTCTTTGGGGGATAATGACATACCAATATAGATTCATCAGTTGTAACAAATGTATCACTCTGGTACAGGGCATTGATAATGCCGGAGGCTGTACATGGCAGGGGGGTGGGGGGCGGGGTATTTGGGAACTCTGTGCATTTCCTCTTCAATGTTTCTGTGAACCTAAAACTACTCTAAAAATAATTTAATTTATATTTAATAGACATATAACAAAAACAACAACAAAAAGTTAAAGCTCTCCATCAATACATAGCAGGGTCTTGCCTCTGAAGGGCTGTGTGCTCATATGAGCCCGGACAAACAATAGGTTGAACCAAGTTACAAAGGTGTCCTGAGTAAAGACTAGAAAGAAACCTTATATATCCCAATGGATGCCAACAATCTCAATGACAGGAGAACACTGTCAAGAACCTTCCCCACATTTTCAGAGACCACTGTAAGAGTGCCCCTCCCAAGACAGTCTGGGAAATCCTGAGCAGGAAAGTAGGAGAAGCCAGTAAAAATGTCCAGGGGTCTGGGGGGAGGTTTAGGATCAACAATATGGGGACTCATTGCAGGACTCAAAAAGAAGGAGGACATAAGAAAAATGATGGGATGGCATCCTTTCGATACTGGAATTAAGAACTGACCAAGAAGGTACAGAAAGAATCTGCTGAGAGAGGAATGTGCTGGTCTTAAGATGGGGACTAGCCGGAAGTTATTTCAAAAAGCTGGTGGCCCTGGAGCTCATTTCTTTTCCTTTTTTAAGGAACTAATTCATTAATTTTTGGTTGCAGTGGGTCTTCATTGCTGCGGGAGGGCTTTCTCTAGTTGGGGCGAGCAGGGGCTACTCTTCATTGCAGTGCCTGGGTTTCTCATTCCCGTAGCTTCTCCAGTTGTGGACCACGGGCTCTAGGCCCGGGGGCTTCAGTAGTTGCGGCTCTCGGGCCCTAGAGCGCAGGTGCACGGGCTTAGTTGCCCTGTGGTACATGAAGTCGTCCCGGACCAGGGATCAAACCCGTGTCCCCTGCACTGGCTAGCAGATTCTTATCCACTATACTACCACGGAAGTCCTAGAGTTCATTTCTTGTGACTTTCTACCATTGCAAGTTTTACATTTTTTTCCCTCTACCAGCCATATCACCCCATTCTGCTGTCCTTTTACTGCGTGACCATTCCACAACGTCCCAAGCTCTAAGAGTCTTCTGTTGGGCGGAAAAGGGCATGCCACCATTTACCTGTGGTTCCCTTTGAACTCCTACCATGTTATTTAAAAACAAAACCAAAAAAAAAAACAAAAAAACCCCACTGCCAAGAATTTAGGTAAAGCAATAAAAAGTTGGCAAATGCAAGTTCCCGTAAGCAGAGAAATACAATATGTGCATTGTAGGAACAGTAGGCACCAATCATGTGGAATAATTGATAGTCAGGTCTCGGGCACAGATTACTACACCTGAGGGAATTCGCCCCTCTGCTGGGGTTTAAGAGGAATGAAGGGAGAAGCAAGGAGCTTCTGAACAAGCAAAGCCAACAGACAGGGAGCAGCGTAGCCTGGTGGCAGCACCAAAACTCCCCGCTCCCAGCACATGGGGCGAGGGGCCTCCCTCAGAACCAGACCTTCCCTTCTTCTCTGTCGCCACCTGCAGGGGCCAGGTGGGAACGCCTACAGCTTACACAGAGTCTAGCCAGAAAGCCACTGAAATTCCCACAGCTGCCTGGAATGCAAGAGGCTTAAAGGAGCAAAGGCTAAAAATCCCCCATTAAAAATGAAACCTGGATTTCTGTCCCTAAACCCCCGTGTGCTAAAGAAGCCTTAAAGAATAAAAGTAGGGCTTCAATCGTAAGACCATGGATCCAAAACACAGTGATCTGGGGTCTGCTGCTGTTGTTATTGGTGTTTATTTTTTTCCAGACTCTGCATGTCCCAGACTCACCTGCCGAATGAGTCTTGGGAACTGCTGCCTTAGAGCATCTCAAAGGAAAGATTCAGGGTTCTTACAGAAAAGCAACTGCTCTAAGTTGTTACTGGCTGTTTCCCTCCCCTGCTGGCTAAGTGCCTCAAGAATGACAGGCGAGCAAGGCAGCGGGGCAGATAAGCAGGGACTCGAGGTTGAGAGGACCTGGATTCAGATATCATGCTCACACTAACAGACAGCTCTTTCCATCCTGCACTTCTGCCCCCTACAATCAGCATCTCTCTCTCCACAAAAAATAAAATAAAAATGGCTGAGTGATCCCCTTGTTGGCCAGCTATCAACCTTCTGCATTCATTTAGCAAATATTTAGTAAGCACCTAAGAAGCGATACTTCCCTGGTGGCTCAGATGGTAAAGCGTCTGTCTACAACGCGGGAAACTTTCCCGGGTTCAGTCCCTGGGTTGGGAAGATCCTCTGGAGAAGGAAATGGCAATCCACTCCAGTACTATTGCCTGGAAAATCCCACGGACAGAGGAGCTTGGTAGGCTACAGTCCATGGGGTCTCGAAGAATCGGACACGACTGAGCGACTTCACTAAGAATTGGTGCTTTCAAACTGTGGGGCTGGAGAAGACTCTTCAGAGTTCCTTGGACTGCCAGGAGATCAAACCAGTCAATCCTAAAGGAAATCAACCCTGACTATTCATTGGAAGGACTGATGCTAAAGCTGAAGCGCCAATACTTTGGCCACCTGATGCAAAGAGCCAACTCACTGGAAAAGACCCTGATGCTGGGAAACACTGAGGGCAGGAGGAAAAGTGAGGGGACAGAGGATGAGATGGTTGGATGGCATCACCGACTCGATGGACATGAGTATGAGCAAACTCAGGGAGATGGTGATGGACAGGGAAGCCTGGCATGCTGCAATCCATGGGGCCTCAAAGAGTCGAACACAACTGAGCAACTGAACGACAGCAACAAGCACATTTTAGGAACATTATGAGATTCTGGGAATACAGTGGAGGAGTAAACAAAGCCCTTCCCTCAAAAGGCTGATGATCTGGCTGGAGAGACAGCCAATAAACAAATAAACTGCTTAAAATAGCGATCAGTCAGAGTTACACTTGTGAAATGATGAGAATAATTAAGAGAGAGAATTGCTTGCCTGGAAGGAGTGGTCTTGGGTGACTTCAAGGGTCTTAAAGGAGGAGAATGAAGGCAGGAGCGATGCTCTCCTATTGGCCTTGAAGAAGTCACAGTCAGGTTGTGAACTGCGGAGCTGAGGGTCTCACTCCACCCTGACTCCCACGGCTGACCATGGGGAACTGCACATTGCCAACCATCTGAACAGGCTGTGGAGAGGCCCCGGAGCCCCAGAGGAGACAGCTCGGCTGACACCTCCAGTGCAACTCGTGAAACCCCGAGCAGAAGACCCAGCTAAGCCATGCCTGGACGCCTATCCCATGGAAAATGTGACACACTAAATCTGTAATAATTCGCAACACAGCAGAGAAAACTAGGGCTTTCCTGGAAGCTCAGATGGTAAAGAATCTGCCTGCAATGCAGGAGACCTGGATTTGATCCCTGGGTTGGGACTATCTCCTGGAGAAGCGGGGAATGGGAACCTACTCCAGTATTCTTGCCTGGAGAATTCCATGGACAGAGGAGCCTAGTGGGCTATAGTCCATGGGATCACAAAGAATAGGACACAACTGAGTGACTAATACTTTCACTTTCAGAGAAAACTAAATCAGAGGGGAAGGAGCCAGCTGCATAAGGAGCAAGAGGAAGTACCTCCCAGAAGTAAAAAACCACGTGTACAAGGAGAAAAAAGGCTGCACATTCTATAAATTACCAGAAGGCCATCATAGCTAAAATAGTAGGTTGAGAGAGAGGATCACGACGAGCTGAGCAGCCAGGTTGTTCTGTCTGCTCTGCAGAGTGTAGATTACAAGAGAGGAAGGCTGGAACTGGGAGACCGGATAGGAGGCCCTTTTGGAAATGTTGGGAGCTCAGTGGAGAAGCAATGGAAGCCATAGAAATGTCTGGAAAAACATGGATATGGATACTCGGCAGGACCCATCAATAGCTTGGAACTGGGAGTTGAGGAGGAGATGGGAATCAACGTCTGCTTCTGAGTGGACAAGAATGCCATCAATCAAAAAGAAAAAGATGTCTGGGAACAAACCCAAGGACCTCATTTTAGACACATCACATTTAAGAAGTTGTGCGGATGCCGAGTACCAAGCCGGCTATCTCATCTGGAGCTCAGAAGGGTGGCTGATGTTGGAGAAATGAATTGGGTGTTATATCTACTCATAGCCCAGCCACTATTTTTAACAAACTCTCTCTGCCCAATTGCTGGAGCAATAGAACCATGAGAAATAAGTTTCTGTTGTTTATCAGCCACCTAGTCTATCCTGTTTGCCCAAAAGGGGATACAAAGAGCTACAAAACACATACAATTTAAAGTGAAAAAATAAACAGATGTTTTCCTACCTAAAAATCTCAAATAAATTTATTTTATATTTTTGCACTACTATAAAAGCATCTTAACACTTAAATTTCTGATGTACCTCCAGAAAAGAAATAGGTGTTACAATTAATTTTTGTTTTCATTAAAATGACATAAAAAGTGACTTTAATATGAACAACCCTTATTTTTATAGATAGACCTGGAGATACTGTGGATTAAGCTCCAGATCATAGCAATAGAGCCAAATTGCAATAAAACAAGTCGCATGAATTTTTTAGTATCCTACTGCATGTAAAAGTTATGTTACACTACACCGTGGCCCATTAAGTGTGCAATAACATTCTGTCTAAAAAACAAGGTACATATGTTAATTAAAAATACTTTATTGCTAAAAAATGCATCATCTGACAATGCAGGGTTGCCACAAACCTTCAATTTATAAAAAACACAATTATCTGCAAAGTGCAATAAAACAAGGTAGGCCTGTATTCAAAACTTAGATTGCCATTCTGTAATGTAGAAAAATTATGTATTCAACAATGAAGAGATTAAATAACTGGTGATACATCAATAAGATCATCATGGAGTCATTAAAAAAATCACAATTTTGAAGAATATTTTAAAACAGGAAAATGTTTATGATATATTAAATTAAAATGTATAAAGTTATAAAGAAGCATAATTTTAAAACTGTGAGACAAATTATATATATGGGTTTCTATACCTAAAGAAGCACATTTACAGCATCAAAAAGACTGAAGAAATTATAACAAAGCAGTAGCACTGATTATCTTTGGTATTGGAATTATAAGTAATTTAAGTTTTTGTTATACATTTCTCTACAAATTGTTTTCAGTGGACAAATATTATCTTTATTATAAAGAGAGCAAATATTCTTTTCGGAAAGACCCCCTTTTTATAGGCCAATCATTTCTTAATCTTACCCGGCTCTTTTCTTTCTTGTGTTCTTGATGAAGAGCCTGAACGCGAGCTGTCCACTTGCTTTCCTGCAAAACAGGAGAAATTCAGGAACAACTATAATAATGATGAGCTTCCCAGGTGTCACAAGTGGTAAAGAACCTGCCTACCAATGGAGGAGAAATAAAAGACGTGGGTTTGATCCCGGGGTAGGGAAGATCCCCTGGAGGAGGGCATGACAACCCACTCCAGTATTCCTGCCTGGAAAATTCCATGGAGAGACGAGCCTGGTGGGCTATGTCCATTGGGTCGCAAAGGGTCAGACATGACTGAAGCCACTTGGCATGCACTCATAATAATGGCATCTACTCAGAACGAGAGCTTCTTTTTCAGTGAGTATCTAGGAAACCCAACTATTTGGGTAATATTTTAGCAGCCATTTTTAAAGACAAATACAGTCAGAAACGTTTAATCACATTTGCACCTGGTTTTCACCTTACATGCTGAGGCGGAGGTCAACAACTATTTTCTATTAAGGGGCTAATAGAAAATATGTCAGACTCGGGGGGCCAGATGACTCACTACTACTAGGAATGGGAGAACAGCCATAAGTAATATGTGAATGAACAGCCACAGATGATACATAGTAGCAAGGCTGCGTCTTAGTGCTTAGTTGTTCAGTCCAGTCCGACTCTTTGTAATCCCATGGACTGTAGCCCGCCAGGCTCCTCTGTCCTTGGGGATTCTCCAGGCAAGAATACTGGAGTGGGTTGTCATGCCCTCCTCCAGAGGATCTTCCCTACCCAGGTATAGAACCCAGGTCTCCCACATTGCTGGCAGATTCTTTACCGTCTGAGCCACCAGGGAAGCTCTGTGTTTCAATAAAACTTCATTTAAAAGAAACGGGTGTTAGCCTGCCAACCTAAGAAGTCAAAAGGAAACATCACAGTTTCTGAGTCTATGGGTTATGAACTGATAGAGCTTGCAGGAAGGCCTCAGACAAAAGAAATTCACGTGGCACTTGAGAGTTTCATAGCCGAGTCCCCTCAGCTAGTGAGAGAGCAGCCTGCTGGGAGCAACCATCGGGACCCAATTCCTGATTCCCTACCGTATACCTGCACCTCACTGGGCAGCTGCAGCAGGCTGTGTGCGTGCATGCTAAGTCGCAACAGTCGTGTCCCACGCTGCAACCCCCTGGACTGTAGCCCTCCAGGCTCTTCTGTCCATGGGATTTCCCAGGCAAGAATACTGGCATGGGTTGCCATGCCCTCCTCCAGGGGATCTTCCCAACCCAGGGACTGAACCAGCGCCTCTTATGTCTCCTGCATTGGCAGGAGGGTTCCTTACCACTGGTGCCACCAGGCTGGTAGAGGACTAAGAAGCAGGCCCTGCCCTCCCTGGGGGCGGTTGGGGGGAAGGTGGACATAACAATGGGAGGTTTCTACATAATGTGCACGTGGTCAGGTCCAGCTTGGAGGACTGTGGCATGCATTAACCCAGAGGCCCAGGAGAACTTTCCAGAAGAGATGCCATTCCAGCTGAGTAAGTGACGGTGCCTAAAAACTAGGAGGTACATGACAAAGAAAGCTGGAACCAGGCGCTTTTAGGCGCTGCTGGTGTGTTGAGGTAAAGCCAAGAACGGTGGGAGATAACAGGACCAGATGCCCAGGGACTCTGAATCCTGGTTAATGGTTCTAGAGTTTGTTCTGTGCAAAAGGGGGAGTCACCGAAGGATTTTAGGCAGGGTGGTGATGTGGTCAGCCTGGCTGCAATGCAGAAGGTAGATCTGGGGGAGAGACACAAGACAAGAAGCTGTGGTTGTAGTCCATATTCACAAACACATCTATTTTTTTTTTAATTTTTAAATTTTGTCTTAGGGTATAACTGATCAGGCTTCCCAGCTGGCGCTAGTGGTAAAGAACCTGTCTCCCAATGCAGGAGACAAAACGTATGCTGGGAAGATCCCCTGGAGGAGGGCATGGCAATCCACTCCAGTATTCTTGCCTAGGAAATCCCATGGACAGAGGAACCTGGTGGGCTACAGTCCAGGGGGTCACACAGAGCCGGACACAACTAAAATGACTTAGCACACACACGCAGAACCGTTTAACAGTGTTGTGATAGTTTCAGGGGAATAGCGAAGGGACTCAACCATTCACATACGTGTATCCATTTTCCCCCAGAGCCCCTTCCATCCAGGCTGCCACATAACATTGAACAGTTCCATGTGTTATACAATAGGTCCCTGAAAGACACATTTACTTTTTAAAATGGTGTAATACTGCTTTTTGAAATGTGTTGTGATAGTTTCAGGGGAATAGCGAAGGGACTCAACCATTCACATACGTGTATCCATTTTCCCCCAGAGCCCCTTCCATCCAGGCTGCCACATAACATTGAACAGTTCCATGTGTTATACAATAGGTCCCTGAAAGACACAATTACTTTTTAAAATGGTGTAATACTGCTTTTTGAAAAAAAAAAATCGTGACTTCATAAGCTTTAATCTCTATGTTTTTTGGCTAAAAAAAGTTCTCCTAAGTCAGTGTGACCAAAACAGCCAGGATAAGGGCCGTACTGATTACTGAGGCTCACTTCCAGATGATTGTAATTCATCTGACACGTATAAAAGATCACCAGTTCACCAGTGCAGCTGTAAACGCTCTGAAAAAATAGTCTGTGCTTCAAAATGCCTTTCTATGCCTTTCGAAAGTGGGCCTTCCTCTGAAACGTGAAAAATAACTACTAAAGTAATATGAACTAATTCAAACAGATATCATTCGAGGAAAAATCAAACAACTTTGCCAGATGTTCTGTATCCACATCTATTAGTCAATCAGTAAGTATCTAATAAAGAAGGCTGAGCGCCAAAGAATTGATGCTTTTGAACTGTGGTGTTGGAGAAGACTCTGGAAGAGTCCCTTGGACTGCAAGGAGATCCAACCAGTCCACCCTAAAGCAAATCAGCCCTGAGTAATCATTGGAAGGACTGATGCTGAAGCTGAAGCTCCAATACTTTGGCCACCTGATGTGAAGAACTGACTCATTTGAAAAGACCCTGATGCTGGGAAAGATTGAAGGCAGGAGAAGGAGACAACAGAGGGTGAGATGCTTGGATGGCATCACTGACTCAATGGACATGAGTTTGAATAAGCTTCAGGAGTTGGTGATGGACAGGGAAGCCTGGCATGCTGCAGTCCCTGGGGTTACAAAGAATCGGACACGAGTGAGCGACTGAACTGAAGTATCTAATGAACATCTATTATGAATTACACATGCAACAGGAGACAAGAAAAAAAGAATTAGTCACTGTTACCATCACTGAAAGAGACACTTTTTCTTAGATGCTGTCTCCTATAAATTACTTCACCAAGAAAAATCAGTAGTCACCCACTTCTACATACCTGATTGTCAAGTAGCTGCATCACATTTTGGAAATCCTGAGGATGCTGTGGACGTTCTTCTTTAAACTCGTGTGCATCTTTTAGCGTGCCTATGTTAGACTTGATCTGCATATTGGACTTCTGGATTTCTGACAATTGCTATAAAATAAAAGTAAAAATCACTGGTAAAAATGTTCATACCTCTATAAGACTGAAGCAGAGGGCCTCCCTGGTGGCTCAGTGGTAAAGAATCCACCTGTGAATGCAGGAGACGCGGGTTCAATCCCTGATCCGTGAAGATCCCACATGCCATGGAGCAACTAAGCCCCTGCGCCACAACTATTGAGTTCCGTGCTCTAGAGCCTGGGAGCCGCAACTACTGAGCCCACAGGCCACAGCTACCGAAGCTGGCGTGTCTTAGAGTCCATGCTCTGCAACAAGAGAAACCACCGCAATGAGAAGCTTGAGCTTCACAACTAGAGCGTAGCCGCAGCTCTCCCCAGCTAGAGGAAAGCCTGCAGAGCAACGAAGACCCAGCACAGCCAAAAAAGATAATGTTTTTAATTTTTAATTAAGAAATAAAGACTGAAACAGAGAACAAAATTGGGGCGCCTGTAGCCACATGTTAAATCTGACTGTCCTACAAGACACTCGCCGTGCTTCTCTTCACAGTGGTTTTCCTGTTTTACTTCTTCCAATAAAAGAATATGCACAGGGTGAAAAAGGGAAAGGAAAACTAACTTTCTAATCTTAGGCCATGGGCGATGGGCAGGTTAACAGTTGCCAGAAACAGGAATTGGGTGCAGTTGATTGACTGGGTGATTTAGCGAGAGGGCCAGAAGGGGGCGACAGAGGATGAGATGGTTGGAGGGCATCACCGGCTCCGAGTCTGAGCAAACTCCAGGAGATGGTGAAGGGCAGGGAAGGCTGGCATGCTGCAGTCCACGGTGTCGCAAAGAGTCGGACACGACTGAGCAACTGAACAACAACAACTGTCCAAGAGCTCTGATGCTCAGACCCAAGGGAGGGGATGTGGGGACACCTGAAGCAACAGGGAGCTGCCTGAAGGAAACCCTACAGAAAACACAGTGAGCCACCCCACGTTAATTTCCAACTTTTTATCTGCAAATTACAACTTACGGAAAAGTTGAAAGGACAGTATAATGGACATCCACTTCACTGCCACCGATAGCTAACTAACCCTGAGCCACATTTGCTTTATAAAGATATGACAGCGGCTGGCAAACTTTTTCTGTAAAGAGCCAGATGGTATTTGACTTTGGAGACACGTAAGGTCTTGGTCACAGCGACTCAACTCCATGGCGGCAGCACAAAGGCTCCATAGAGAAAGTGTAGAGGAAACCGCACGGCTGTATTCCAAAATACTCTCTTGTAGACACACTGGAAGGTCAATTGATACCATTTTTATGTCATGAAATATATTTCCTTTTGACTTTGTTCAGCCACTTTAGAGTATAAAAACCGTTCTTAGATCAAGGGCCATACAAAATCAGGTGGTTTGCTAGATTTGGGTCCCAAGTCTTGGTTTGCCCATCCCCATGAGAGGGTTCAGGGCATTTTAGAGAAGGACCTTTGCAGTTTTCCCAAACTACCCCTCTATTTCAGTTTATAAAACATGTTGCCCCTAGAGGGAGCTCAAGAATCTTCCCTGGTCTCTGCTTCCCTGGGACCAAGGCTGCTCCCACAGGGAAGCAGGAGGGGCTGCACTTAATCACATCCAGCTCACCCACCTCACTCAGACTGAACAGGCCTGTCTTTCTGGGTCAGCTTCTTTCTCCCACATTGGGGATCTGTGTCAGTCTTTCTAGAAAGTTCCTTTGGAACTTTGGAAAGCTCCAAAACTTGGGGAAGGGGTTATGGTTTCAGGCTATCCAAACCTAATGAGTTAAGCAAGAGGGCCCTTCTCTGATCAGACCCAAATGTACCAAGTGTTCTGCACTGGGGTTTGGGGCCAGAGCTCCTGCTCTTAAGGACTTGCTCTGTTTTCCATATGCCCGAGCTCCCTAGGCTCTCAGGGAGGATGGGAGTCTGGGCCAGGCATGATAAAGGAACTTGTGGATCTGAGGGCCATACTGCCACTGTTATGCCACCTCTAAAGGCCACAACTCTGTCAATGCTATGAGGACTCCTAGGTTTAATACTCACATATTCTAATGCTGAGTTCTTAGAAGTCAGTTCTTTAAACTCCTTCATAAACATCTCCTTGACTTTTTCCATTTCATCAACTAGTTTCTCCTTTTCTTCTTCTTTCCATCTATCGAATAACTTCAGAAATTCTTCCTCTTTTGTTTTCTGCATTTCATATTCCTGAAATTGATTTAATACATGGCTTTAAAAGCTCTGACATGAAGCAAGCCTGCAGAATTTTAAATAAATGGGCACAGGTTCACCTCACATGGGTCAGCGAGACTTGCAAATTTCAGTTAGGCCTTTCTTGTTTTGTTGCAAAAAACACTGCATATAAAGGGAGGTCTGTGCACAATAATTTTCCCAAACCAGAGGCAGCACATAGCATCCTTTTGTCCTTACATCTCTTAAAATATAAGCACAGAGGTCCAAAGTCTCAAAAATTCCTAGAGACTGTACAATCTGCCAAGACTGAATCAGGAAGAAACAGAAAATCCAAACTGACCAATAAGGAGGAGAGATTGGATCAGTAATCAAAAGAATCTCCCAACGAAGAAAAGTTCAGGACCTGATGGTTTCGCTGGTGAACTCTACTGAATATTTAAAAGGAAGGAACCCCAATCCGTCCTAACACATCACTGCTTCAGACTTCAGCATCATACCTTAGAGAGCCTGATTGCATGGGCGTGCTGTGCAGCCTCTAGCTGAGACCTGGTGAGCTGCAGCTGCTCCTTCAACACGTCGATCTCACTTTGGAGCTTGTCCGTCTGCGCCCTTGTCTTATACTCTGTTGTAACAGAAATATCGTTAAAATACCATCTCTGGGAAACCCACTGGAAAACTTACAGGGTACAGTGCTACTAACAAGACAAAGACAGAGGAAACTGCTTTTTCTTGGGATATTACTGTTTCTCATGCTGCACGAGCCAACTTTACTCTTTACTCTGTATTTTCAGCCCTTTGCATCATTGGGCACCAAATTATTTTTAAGCAGATTCTTTCAGCCACTGGGTTGAGGTTGGATTAACCCTGCAGAGGCAGGGTGAGAGCCCATTCAGGGAGCAAAGGAATAATCCTGGGCTCTTCTCCAAGACGCCTGTCTCAATCAGAGAAAGGAAATCAACAGCTTCGACCGCAGGTACCGCAATACTGAAATCTCTACGGTCACCATCTTTCTGGCTCCCACGGAGCTCTGCTGAACATGTCATCAGTGCTCAGACAAGCAGAGGCTGGCACTCAAAATGCAAACTTGGGCCACAACCCGTCCACGGGGCAAAAATGAACTACTGAGACGTTGTAAAAGGAATCAACAAGTGAAGGGAAGAACACTTATGTTCATGTACTTACATGCAGATGTACACATGACTGAATGGATATACATGTGTCTGTGAGTGTAGACATGAAAGGTATGGAAACCAAAGTAGAAAGTCAGAATCTCAAAGATGACCTGAAGAAATAATACTCATTTCAGAGTCTGAAATACTCTCTGAAACGAGTATGAGAGAGAATAAGATACTGAAACAGAAAGAAAGAAGGTCAGTTTCACACTGAAGAATGATAGGTTAATTTAAAATATATTTAATCTTCCCAATCTCTCCAATATACTGTTAAACTGTATCCGCGATTCATGGCTTGTAAGTGGAATTTTATGCTATTCCTATTGTTTATACAAAGCTCGGCTGTTTCCTAAATAAATCTATCAGAAATAGGCAGAAATGGAAACAAGCCCAAAAGGGAGGGAAAAGCAGGTACAGGTAGTAACAAGCTAGAAGTATAAACGTCCAGGTATCCAAAACATTTAGATCGTAATGAGCACTTCCACGGGTTACCGTGGCAATCTGTAGAGTTGCTCTGATCTGCTCATGGAGAAACAGGCCTCGCATTCTTTGCTTCTGATAACATTTAGATTAGTTGCAAACCTGGTTCCTTGCAAGCCACAGAGCCCCTCCCCTCTTCTGCTCCTTCAGTTAGCTCCTCTAGGCACTGATTAATTCACACTGGCACCCAAATTCATCTTAGTATCTCCCACTGCAAATAAGATAATAATCTTCCCTTGGTCCCACTTTCCCTCCAGATACTGCCTCCTGTCCCTGCCTTCTCTCCCAGCAAACGTTACTGAAATAAATGGCCGTAATCGACGTGACCACTTCCTTGCCGGATCCTCAGCTCAGCTCACTCCAGTCCAGCCTTTGTCCCCAGCAGTTCGCTGCCGCTATGTCAAGGCCACCAACGGCCATGTGGTCACTTCTTGGTCTATCTTACTCTGTGCCTCAAGATCACTGGGGGTCACTGCCTCCTTCTTGGAACCCTCATGCCCCGTTGTTTCCATGACAACACACTCTCCACTTCCCTCCTGCCTCCATCACTGCAATTTCTCACTGTCAGCTGCTCCTCCTGGGCTCCTAGTGGGGGGCTGGCCTTGAGTTGTCTTCTCTTTTTAAGTGACCTCATCCAGCCCAGTTCTGCTAACTTCTCCCAGGTTTTCATCTCCAGCCTGGGCCTCTCCCTTGACCTCCAGCATCCTCACATGCATAGCAACTGTATGTGTGACTTGACTGTACCCAGAGCCAACCCAAATTCCCCATCCTTCTCCCTCCCTCAATGTGCTCCCCTCATGGTCCTCCCTTCAGTAAACACGATGACCATTCACCCATTTCTACAGGATGGAAACCCAGGATCATCTTTACTTCATCTCCAGCTCCCATGTGGAGTCACATCTCTGTGGGCTCTGTGTCCAGAATAAATCCTCTCCATCTCCATGTCTCCCACCTCCAGTCCTGGTCCAGCTGCCACCTTCTCTCCCCTGGGCTACCTGTTGCAGCCTCCTCACACTTCAACCTGCTTCCACTTCCATCCCTACTGTCTGTTCCCCGCCCACTACTAGATGGGTCATGTAAAGGTACAAACTGGAGGGAATTCCATGGCCATCCCATGGTTAGGACTTGGTGCTTTCCCTGGCAGTGCTTTGGATCCCTGATCAGGGAACTAAGATCCCATAAGCTGAGTGGCTCAGCCAAAAAAATATAAAAATACCAGTCCAAATTACATCATGTCCTCACCCTTTCAACTTAAAATCCTCCAGTGGCTTCTCATTATGCTGGTTAAATCACCCACATTCCTACCCAGGGCACTGAGGCCCTACGTGACCTGGCCCCTTCCTAGCCCACCTCTGCTCACTCTGCTCTACCAAACTTTTATCTGTTCCCCAAACATACCGGCCTGCCCTGCCCCCCAAACAGCTGACAGTGAGAATTCCCTTTGCCTGAGATCTTTGTTTCCTAGATTTCCTGCATGCTGGGACTCCCTCATCATTCTGGTTTCTGATCAAATATCACCTCCTTAACGAGGCCTTGGCTGACCACCAGGACTCACTCTCAGTCCCTTTCTCCTACTTTATTTTCCTTATTGCACTTGCCGCCACTTGAAAACATCACTCATTTGTTTAGATGTGACTCCTCCATCCCCTCTATTAGGATGTAAGAGAGCCAGACAGGGTCTGTTTTGCTTATGGCTACATCCTTGAGCCCTAATGCAGTGCATGGCACATCACAGGGGATCAATATTCACTTAATGAGTGTTCAAACGAGGACTATGATGCTTTCTTTTAAAAGGACTGAGAGATGCTTTGGACCATGTCTCACTGAAAAAATAAAAACCTACCAGAAATAGTACCTTTATTATAGGGCTAAAGAAAATAGCTCTTTGAAGTAGAGCTCACTACTTACCAAGATGCGAATCTTCAGGGTGGCGGCGCTGAATATGACTTTGTAGGAAAGCTTGGTTCATAAAGGCCTTGTCACAAAAATGGCACTGAAAAGGAGAGAGCAGTGAATCCAAGTGTCTCTAACAAGTGCCCTTCCACCTAATTTGAATTAAAATCTGGGTACCTGAAGCACTCCGTCTTGGGGGCTTTTCCCCAAGAGATACCAGCCTGGTAACTGATGCTGAAAGCATAACTAAAAAGACATGTACAACCAGGGTGTTCTTCCCAAACTGAACACAGGCCAGTGAAAACCATCTCTGTTAACGGAGCCCATCATGGTGGTTTCTGGAACCCCTGAGGCTGCTCCCGTTACACAGCTGGTTCCGAGCCCACCAGCACCAACTTGTCCGTGACACTCCAGCCATGCCAGCCTTCTTCCTGTCCCTCACGCAGGCCAGCTTCAGACACTCTGCATTGGCCAGTCCCCCGTCTGAATTTTCCCCAGACTTTCCCGCGAAAGTCTGGCTCCTTCCCAACATTCTGGTGGTTTCTGGAACCCCCGAGGCTGCTCCCGTTACACAGCTGGTTCCGAGCCCACCAGCACCAACTTGCCCGTGACACTCCAGCCATGCCAGCCTTCTTCCTGTCCCTCACGCAGGCCAGCTTCAGACACTCTGCATCGGCCAGTCCCCCGTCTGAATTTTCCCCAGACTTTCCCGTGAAAGTCTGGTTCCTTCCCAACATTTGGGATGTCATTTATGGAACATTTTCCATGCTGGGACTGTGCTGCACGTCCTTAAGAAATCTTCCTGGATAAGCTCCCTGCCAGGCACTGTCTTGTTTGCATCACTGTCCATCTCACCACTTAATATTATCAGGTTCAGTTACTTCCTTTGCTTCTTATCTCCTCTCCAGTTCCTCTAGGATCTAGAATGTCAGCTTCCTGAGAGTATGAACTCTCTTCTCTTTATTCACAGCTTTATCCCCAGAGCCCAGCATTAACAGATCATCGATCACATGCTTAGGAATATTTGGCCTCCTAAGATGAACTTACTGAAAAAAACCAATCTTGCCAATATCTCTATTCTCTACTTTTTAACATAATTTTTAAACAAACAACAAAAAACAATCAACTTGTTCATCTATCTCCTTCCCCAGGACTATTCTTAGTAAACCCTAGATAGTATGTATTTCATCTGCCAATATTTCAGAATCTATCTCCAAAAGGATTTTCTTTTAACACGATTATAATATTATCATCCCACCTTTTAAAATGTGTAAATTCCTAATTATTGACAAATATCCAACCATTTATTTTTTTCCCAATATTTCACACATTGCCTTAGAAAACATTTTTGCATTTTTAAAAAAATAATTATTTATTTTTATTGTTTATTTGACTGTACCAAGTCTTAGTCGTGGCATGTGGAATCTGACAAGGGACGGAACCTGGGCCCCCCGCATTGGGCGCACAGGGTCTTAGCCACTGGACCACCAGGGACATCCTTTGCACTTTGTTTTGAATCAGGATGCAAATAAAGTTATATCTTGCAATTTTGTTTTGTCTCTTAATTCTCTGCTAGGCTATAGGCTGAACCTCCAGCTCTCTTTTCCTTATCACTTTCTTGATAAAGAAAATGAACATTTGTCCTGCTGAGTTTCTCAGTCTGGATTTTGCTGCTTCAACCCTACTGTGCTATTTACATGCTTTCTTATTCAGGTTTTGCCTTAGGCTTATTCATTATAATTATATTACAAAGACATAGATCACAGGTAACCACAGCTCACTAAGGAGAAGCCCCCGCAGATATCAATGTCCACTTGTCAGATGCTATTTACTGAGCCTTCATCAAGCTATTGGAGAAGGAAATGGCAAGCCACTCCAGTATTCTTGCCTGGAGAATCCTAAGGACAGAGGAGACTGGAGAGCTACAGTCCATGGGGTCTCAAGAGTCAGACACAACTTAGTGACTCAACCACCTAAACCGACCACCTCATGCTATACATGCATTATCTCATGGGATTCTGCTCCTAAGGCTCTTGTTTTCCAGATGAGGAAACTAAGGTTCAGAAGTTAAATGACTTGTGCAGAGGAATAGCTAGGATGCAAACCCAAGTAGAATAACTCTGGAGTTGTCACCCTAAACGCTCTCACAGCTCAAGAGCTTCACAAAGAGACCACGGCAAGTCACTTAATAGAGGGCAGAGTGTACCTACACTAAATACACTAAGTAGGAAAAGGTGGTGTGGTCTTTCCTGCCTCTTCTTGGCCACCCCCTGGGCACACCATACAACTACCACTACCACTCAGAGAGTCTGTTGAGTGGTCAAGAGTTGGCAGGTTCCACTCATTTGATAGAAGTGTGCCAATTAGTTTATTATCCTCATATATCATTGACATTTTACAGTCTTCATTTACTAACAGCTGTTTCTATGATAACCAAAAGAATGAAAAAAAGTTTATAAACTTAAATTTTTTATGTTACAGGTTTTAATGTTTCACTGTTTAACATCAAAGCCAGTTGCACTTTCTTTAAAGGTTTTAAACAGAACCCATTCTATCCATTTTACAATAATATATTCCTGGAGAACCATCTCGGCACTATTTATCAATATTTAGTTTTTAAATAGCATTTATGAAACAAATAGGCAATTATCGTTATCCAGAATCGTTGATGATTTCACCTAGGGGTTGTGTACCCAAGGCTAAACATTAAGACTTTCTAACAGGATTCTTTCCTGGCTGTTCACCTAGTGTAAGTACACTTCTCCCAAGGCTCCTATTGGGATGGTCCTGAGACAATTCATCACTCTGCTTTCTGCACCTACACCCATTTCTCTATACTCTCTTCTGCTTTGGCTCCGCCATTCCCTAAATCCACTAAGGCCTGTTCAGTCCTATTTAGCCAAAATGACTGGGTGTGAAATCAGTCTCTGTCAGTCTATTGCCTACTTTGATATCTTCAAGCATTCTTCCTTTCTCCACCTAATTCATGAAAGATACATACACTGACTTCATTACACTCAAAAATGACAATATTTATCTTGGGTTCAAGAACAAACAGTTGGAGATTAAGAACAAAAAGACAAGAATTTTTAAACAGTGCTGTTATACTAGCAAGTATTCTTCTTCTTAGAAAATATATACATTGAAATATTTAAGACTCTGCAACTCACTGCCAGAGGGCTTAACAGTAATAGCATGATACAGAGACAGAGGAAATAAAGCCAATGTGGCAAATGCTAATAACTGGTGGATTTAGTTGAAGGGTATAAGTCTTAGCACTGTTCTTGCAATCTTCCTGTAAAGTTTAAAACATTTCAAAATTTTTAAATGGGGGGGGGGGCAATCCACAATATGCAAGCATTCCATATCATCTGGGGCCCAACCTCAATAGCAATTTGCACCTGGTTTATTTTTTATTACACCTGTTAGGAGGAGGAAACAGCTTCTTGAACCACCAGCTTTTAGATAATTCAATAAAGCACTGCAGACAAGGCTGCTCCTTAAATTATTAATCCTGTGTTAGTCTGCACAAGGTAATGAGCCATGTCATCTGTTAGTTAAAAGTACTCTTTCGCTTAAAGAGTACTTTCACCTGATTTGAACAAATCTTAAACAAACACAAAGGGCAGAGCTATAGGAAAGGACTCTCAATATCCCAGCCAGTAGGGCACTGAGGGTTTTACTGGCCAATCGCGAGGCAGCGTCCCACCTGGTAATAGCTGGCTTTGGCCTCGATCATCAGCTGCTGGGTGGAGATCAACTTCTTCCTGCGTTTACACTCTTCCTTGAGCAGCTTGATCTCGCCGGCCTGCTTGGTGAGGAGCCTCTTGCTGTGCTCGCCTTCGGCCAGGCTCCGGCGCAGCCGCTCCTCCAGGCCGTGCAGCTGCGAGGTGAGGAACTCCTGCGAGTGCAGCAGGTACTCGATGGTGAGCTGCGCCAAGCGGATGAGCTTCAGCAGCACCGGGTCCACCCCCGACTGGCAGTGCGGGCACTTCTCGTCCTCCAGCTTGCAGAAGGTGATGTTCATGATGTTCTCCTGCAGCGTGAGCACGTCCACGGCGCCCGCCACCTTGTCCACGTCGATGGCGCTCAGCCGCCGCCAGTCCACGCTCTCCAGCCGCGGGCGGAACTGGAAGAAGGGCAGGGGGCCCGACGCCGCGCCGGGGGCGCCACAGGCCATGGCGGCCCCGCCCGCCGCGGCCGCTGCGGTGGCGTCGGGTGCCTCCAGGCCGCCGGCGGCGGCGAGCGGGTAGTAGACGTGCTTCTGAAAGGGCTGCGGGAAGGAGACAGAAGCAGGGGGAGGCGGGGGGAGCTGGGGGTCCCGCCGTCCCCCACATCGTTCCCCCCACCCCACCCCTCCGCATCCGCAGGCGGGCATCCCCGGGTTCCCTTACCATGCTTGGAAGCAAACCCGCCGCCTCCGCTGGCATCGGGGGCGGGGGCAGTCCCGTCTTCCCGGCCCGGGCCGCCGCCGCCCCACCCCTCGGGAGCGGGAGAAGGCCGGGTCCCGGCGGCGGCGGCCTAAGGTCTGGGCGTCCAGGCCGTTGCTATGGCAGCGCCCCGGGCGGGCACCTGGAGCGAAGTGCGAGGCGGCCAGCGCGCGGTCAGCGGGCGCCCAGAGTCCTGCGGGACCAGAGGAGAAGTCGTCGCGGGCCCCAGGGGACAGCGGACCACCCCTCCAGGAGACACACTTCCCGGTTCGCCAGACGCCACCCTCCAAGTCCCTAAGGCTTGGGGAACCACATCCTAGCCGCCAGCCTCTGACCCTCGCCTTAGGTTTTGGGATGAGAAATAGCCATTCATCCTCATCTTTCACACGCAGCTCAGAAAAACGTTAAGCCACAAATCTTTGTAAAAATCAACGGGATGGAGGGGGACTGGCTGCCAGAGGGCAAAAAGACACTTTGGGGGTATAATAAAAAATGTTCTCTATTCTGATTGGGCTGTTGATATACCCAGGGATATATATACATTTGTCAAAACTCATTGAATGGTACACTGAAAATTAAGGGTCCATTTTGTACAGTATACCTATAGCTGTTTTAAGAATTAAATTTGTAGTGTAGTCAATTATATTGATGGAGTGTGTGTTAGCCCTTCAGTCGTGCCTGACTCTGCAATCCCATGGGCTGTAGCCCGCCAGGATCCCCTGTCTATGGGATTCTCCAGGGAAGAAGACTGGAGTGAGCTGCTATTCCCTTCTCCAAGAGATCTTCCTGACCCAGGGGGTCAAACCCAGGTCTCCTGCATTACAGGCAGATTCTTTACCATCTGAGCCACCAGGAAAACTCTTACAAACCAGAGAACTTCCCAGAATGTGTAATACATTACTTGTCTTTCCAAAAGGATACATTTTCAAAACATGAAGATGTAAACAATCACATGGAGGGGAAAGTTTACAGGGCCCTGGTAGTTACCTTACAAACTTGTGTGGCAGCTGCATTCTGTTTTCTGGAGGGACTAAAGTATTTCTAGCAGCAACCTGTAGACCTCAGGCCTCTCACTCTCCAGGTCTTCTGGGGCCTGAATGAGATGCATGAACTGAGGAAAAGCCAGCCATCCCTCAGTCCACCAGGGAGTCCCTGTTTGGACCAACCATCAGGAAAATTTCTGTCTTTCCTAACAGCCAAAGAACAGAAGAAAGGAAAAATACAGTTGAGAGTAACTGGAAGCAACGTTGTAATATCAACCATTTCTAGCCCTTTCTAAACACTGAGAACTACAAATAAGTCCACATGAAAGCATCCAAAAATTTAGGCATACACTTCATAAGACTTCACAGAAACCATACATCCCAATAATTTTGAATGGGATTTTTGGGGAAAAAAAGAGCTAGTACCGATTCACTGCAGCCAGCATACAAATCTTACAGATTTAGCTTCAGGGTCCGATTCTTCCACGTGCAGACCTAGAACAAGTTATATCAGCCCTAGGCCTCAGTTTCCCAGTCTGCTTAAAAGGCGTCAGGACACCAACCTGGCAGGTCTAGGTACCGTGGACTCCATCCACTGGGCAGCAGGATCAGCGGGAGCAAGGGTGGTGGTCTCTCTTGCTCACCGTTATATCCCCAGCACCTAGTATACGTCAGGCAGAGAAAAGGTGTTAAGAATTTGCCAAAAGGACACGTGGATAAAGGATGATCCGAATGAATTAGGCGCCTGGTTAGGTAAAACGTCAGCTCCCGTCCCCTGTCCCTCGTCGGGGCCCCTAGACGCTCACCTCCACTCCCCGCCACCAGCCTGGCCCCGAGCGCCGCGTGGTTGGCCACGCTGGCCCCTAGGCTGAATCTGAATCACAAGATGACCGGAACAGGAAAGAAGGGGGCCCGCTTTCCCATTCCCTCTGGCCCCCAAGCCTCAGCGGGGCCGCCAGCCGGGTGCAGCGTCTCCCGCCCCGGGCGCACCGCTGGGCCGACCCGCCGAATCCAGAAAGACAAAGGCCCGGGAACGCGGGCTCCAGTGGGGCCTGGGCGCCGCCCCTAGAAGGCAAGACAAACGAGGAGCGAGGATTGCGGCAGGCAGGCCCCTCGGGGTCTGCAGTGCCTTGGCTCGCTTTGGCGAAAAAGACGGAGGCGGCCACGGCTTCGCGGGCACCGAGATGCTCCGGCCTTCCTGCATGCCTGGCGCATCCCGGACTCAGACTCACCCCAGCCGCGCGCTCCTGGGCGGGCGCCGGGCGCTGCAGGCGGACGGGGGCAAGGCTGGGGACGCAGATTCCAGGGGTGTTGCTGGCGCAGGCGGGCCCGTGGAGGCCGAGGAGCAGCCAGGCGGAAAGCGGTGAGCCGGCTCCTTCTTCCAGGGCGCAGGGTGAGGCCTGTATGTTCTGGGCAAGTTGTGGCGAGGCGAGCCGCCTGGCGCCGCTCCGGGCCCTCCCAGATTCCCGGGCACGGGCGCCTCCGGATCCCCCACCCCCCTCCCGCCCCCTCCCCTCCTCGATCTCCCTCCAGCCTCTTCTCTCGGCCTCCAGGCTCCTCTGGCAGCTGGGCGGGACCGTGCGCGTCTAGACCGCAGAGCTAAAATGCGCTGGGCCAATCCCGCTGTTGGTGCAGACACGTGGTACCTCGGCTCGCTCTGTTGCTGGCGGGGGATGCTAGCCCCCGGAAGGTTTTTCATAGAGAGACCAGATTCACTCCTACCCTGTGGTTAGCCTAAACCCTCAGCTAGCTAATTTCCCATAGAGTCGGGAGCTTTATGTGAATTCCTTATACGTCTTAATCGCAGTAGTCTGTAGATGCAAGAGACCTTGAAGAGTCTAGCTAATGCAACCTTGGAAAAACTGGAATAAAGACCATGTGCCAAAGCACGCAAGAATTTAAGATTTCTGTGCCTTGGCATGTGATTTCCCTTCTCTTTTGGTTATGCCCATTTTAGGGCGAAAGGAGGGGATGCATGTCCTGGGTCAAGAGCAAGGTTACTGTCTTTGAGGCTAAAAGTGGAACACGGTCTCTAACAATAGGACAAAATTCCATATTTTTAAATAATGAGTAATCCTTAACAACCTTGAGGTTGACCCAGGTTGAGAAATCTGGGTGCATCTTTTGGAAAATCTTAGTGCCTGTTGTAGCAAAACTGTTCTTTGGTTAGAAAGGAGTAACTACAGAATTTTTATTAGATGTTATGTTACTGTAAAAGGCCTTTCCTTGTGTTTCTCCTTGATGGAATTTGCTTTAGAGACTATTTAGCATGAGGCTTCAAACATAGTAATAGCTCAGAATGTATTTATGTTGAATTCCTTCCTTGTTTTAGTTTTTACTTAAAATCATAAGGACTTGGGCTTCCCGGGTGGCTCAGTGGGTAAAGAATCCACCTGCAATACAGAAGAGGTGGGTTCAATCCTAGGGTCAGGAAGATCCTCTGAAGATGGTCATGGCTATGCACTCCATATTCTTGCCTGGAGAAACCCATGGACAGAGGAGCATGGTGGGCTATTGTCCATGGGGGCACAGAGGCTGGACAGGACGCATGCGGGACAGCCTTGGCGGTTTTTGTTTTTTTTAATTTGTTCAATTTAATGCTTAAATTGGAAAGATCCACAACCCCATAAAAATGTTCCAAAGTAGTGAAGGAGATGTGGCCACTGCTTTGCAAAATCTATATTTTGTAGCACTTTGTGGGGGGGTGGGGGAGGGGTGTTGTGCATAGGATGATTACTTCATTGACATGATTTGATAATACACCTTTTGTGTTATGGGTATTCCCGTTACCAACTCTGAGTATATTATGACACATGTGCAGAATTGGAAGAGGTATGATGAACCAGTGACACACCCGGATTTGTCACAACACAGCCCCCTGTCATGACAGGGGCAAACGTGATTTTCCCTCTGGGAAACTTGTGGTCTTAAAGGCTAGCAGCTTAGCTCCAGGCAGAACCCTCTGCCAACTCAGGCTGACCTGCCACATAAAGGAAAGTCAATTGGATTGGGAGCTTAAAAATAAAGAATGTTGTTTTGTTAGTCGATCAGTCATGTGGGACTCTTTGCAGTCCCATGGACTGTAGGCTGCCCGGCTCCGCTGTCCATGGAATTCTCCAGGCAAGAATACTGGAGTGGGTTGCCATGATCTCCTTCATGGGATCTTCCCAACCCAAGGATCAAACCTCTGCCTCCTGTGCCTCCTGCCTTGGAGATGGATTCTTTACAGATGAGCCACTGGGGAAGCCCTGCAAACTCTCTAGGGCAACAATTAACAAATTTTAAAGAGTAGTATGATTAATATGCTAAGAGAGGAGATAAATGGAATGATATAAACTGCTCCAGTAGAAACAGAAAAGGCAGGAAAAGGGGGCAAAAAGAAAGAATAAGCGGAATGAACAGAAAACAGTTGCAAACATGGAAGATATTAACCCAATGATATTAATAATAATTTTATATGTGAATGGTCTAAATGAAACAATTTAAAAACAGAGCCCTCTCAGAGTGAATGAAAAAAAAACAAAACAAAGACCCAACAGTCTGTTATCTATAAGAAACTCACTGCAAATATAAAACTTAAGATAGTGTGAAAGTAAAGGGATGGAAAAAGATACATCACAATTCAAAAGAAATCTAGAGCAGCTGAATTAGTTTCAGACAAAGGAGACCGCAGAACAAGAAAAACATTTAGAGATTAAGAGGAATATTGTATAATGTTGAAGGGGGTCAATGTTCCAAGAAGACATAATACTAAACAAGTATGTATGTACTTGTATGTACGTAAGAACAGAGCATGAAAATAAATGAGGCAAACCATAACTGCAAAGAGAAATAGATAAATCCACAATTACACTTGGAGATTTCATCATCCCTCTTTGACAATAAATAGATCAGCTAGGATAAAACTGACCTGAATAGTATTATCAATCAACCAGATCTGATTGGCAATTAAAATATACTGTCTTCAAGCTGGTTTTAGAAAAGGCAGAGGAACCAGAGATCAAATTGCCAACATCCACTGGATGTTGAGAGCAAGAGAGTTCCAGAGAAACAAGAGAGTTCCAGAGAAACAACTATTTCTGCTTTATTGACTATGCCAAAGCCTTTGACTGTGGGATCACAATAAACTGTGGAAAATTCTGAAAGAGATGGGAATACCAGACCACCTGACTTGCCTCTTGAGAAACCTGTATGCAGGTCAAGAAGCAACAGTTAGAACTGGACATGGAACAGACTGGCTCCAAATAGGAAAAGGAGTACATCAAGGCTGTATATTGTCACCCTGCTTATTTAACTTATATGCAGAGTACATCGTGAGAAATGCTGGGCTGGAGGAAGTACAAACTGGAAGCAAGATTTCCAGGAGAAATATCAATAACCTCAGATATGCAGATGACACCATCCTTATGGCAGAAAGTGAAGAAAAACTAAAGAGCCTCTTGATGAAAGTGAAAGAGGAGAGTGAAAAAGTTGCCTTAAAGCTCAACATTCAGAAAATGAAGATCATGGCATCTGATCCTATCACTTCATGGGAAATAGATGGAGAAACAGTGGAAACAGTGGCTGACTTTATTTTTCTGGGCTCCAAAATCACTGCAGATGGTGATTGCAGCCATGAAATTAA
>SJYX01015110.1:57393-70236 GCA_006410675.1 Oreotragus oreotragus | reverse complement strand
TCCAATGGACGGAGTAGCCTGGTGGGCTGCAGTCCATGGGGTCGCTAACAGTCGGACAGACTGAGCGACTTCACTTTCACTTTTCTCTTTCATGCATTGGAGAAGGAAATGGCAACCCACTCCAGTATTCTTGCCTGGAGAATCCCAGGGATGGGGGAGCCTGGTGGGCTGCCGTCTATGGGGTCACACAGAGTCGGATACGACTGAAGTGACTTAGCAGCAGCAGCAGGAAATGGCAACCCACTCCAGTATTTCTTGCCTGAAAAATGCTATGGACAGAGGAGCTGGTAGGCTACAGTCCATGGGGTCTCAAAGAGTTAGGCATGACTGAGCTTGTATCCATGCACACACCTTGCTGCTTTAACTACCTAGAGTGGCTTCGGCTTCCTACACTAAAGCCATACGGATTCCCTCTTTATTACTAAAAGTTTATATCAAAGATGTGGTGAAGAGGTGCCTGGACTAGATAAACATATACTAAGGTCCATCTAGTCAAGGCTGTGGTTTTTCCTGTGGTCATGTATGGATGTGGGAGTTGGACTGTGAAGAAGGCTGAGCGACTGAACTGAACTGATCCCATCCTTTAGTCCCTTTTCCTGAAATCTTTGAATTCCTTCCTTGTTAAAGGGTTTCTGACTTTGAAGATATAATTGATTGTGGGACAAAATCCAGTGCACATCTGCTTTGAAGTCTTTCTCCCAACTTTTCATACGATGAATACACAACCTCTGGGAAGGGCTGTATCTACCAATACATTCAGCCCCATCCAAATTATGAGCAGTGCTTCTTGATCTAGAAACCTCAAGATCTATTCCCATGAACATTCTCCCAGTTTGGGGAAGGGGCATAAATTAGCAAATTCCTACACCACCTAGATTTCTAAATCTTCTATACCAATGTTCCCGATTGTCTCACCCACGCTCCCCACCCCACCCCCAGGAAATGCTAAATTGGTATTCTGCCATAGCAACAGTGTGGCTTGGCTCCTGAGAAGAGAATGATTTGTTCTCACCTGCAAAGGTAGCAAAGCTTTCTCTGCCAAAGAAAGCAGAGGGAGGAGTTATTTCTGGATGGCTGAGGACTTCAGCTCTTCTCAAACTTTCAGATGCTCTCAAACTTTCATCAGCATTTCCTGAAAGACCTGTTAAAACATGGATAGCTGTACCTACCATTAGAATTTCACATTTAGTAGATCAGGGCTGGAGCTAGAAATTTTGCCTCAGTATTGAGTTCCCAGTTGATACCATTGGTCTAGGGACCCCACTTTGAGAGCCACGACTGCATTCAGTTTTACAAATCCTCTTAAATGTCACCCTTTCCACGTGTCAGGATCCACTGTCTTCACATCAGTTCTCCAACTTTCACAGAATGAGTGTGAACCTAACTCACAAAATCCGTTTTGGGGGTAGGTTTTGTATGTTTGCAGTCTTACAGCTTTAGGTGAAAATTGATTTTTTTCATCCAAATCATAGAAAGACCTGGAATACTGCCAGTGTGAAATGTTGAGATTTGATCCTTTTCTCTTAAGTTATACAAAAGATGAAAAAAGGTCAGTATGCCTAGTTGTCCAGCATTCTTCATCCTTTTAAAGTTGATCAGTGGCAGCAACTACTTAGCCCCAACCTTAGTGGACAAATTGTTTCAGTGAATGTTAATCAGAGTCTCAGATTCTTTTTACCTCATTTTAGTCAAATATGTAATTCCAGAAATCCCACATTTCCCCAAGAGTGCCCGTTCTCAGGCACCAATTTCCATATTAGTTAAATTTCTTTGCTCATCAGCAACAGAAAACGATTCTGTTAACTGACAGCAATGATCAACCTGCATAGCTTGGATACAAATTGGGGACTCTGGAAAAAGCATTCATGAAGATATTTTATACTAGCTGTGCAACTTTTAAAAAAATAAGATATATGTTTATCTCATTTAAAGAAAGTCTAAGGACTTCCCTGGTGGTCTAGTGGCTAAGACTTCATGTTCCCAACGCAGGGGGGAGCACAGGTGCAATCTCTGGTCAGGGCACCAGATTCCGTATGCCTCAACTAAGAGTTTGCACACCATAACAAAGAAATTGTGCATCCTGAAACTAAAGAGCATGTGTGCTGCAACAAAGACCAAGCACAGTCAAATAAATCAATTAATTAAAATATTAAAAAATAAAATAAGTCCAGAGAGAGGCAATTCAAAGATAGGTGGCTCCACAAAGTTACCAGGCACTCAAGCTTCTTCCAGCTCAACTCTGGTGTGTGGAAGATGGGTGCTGCAGTTTCCACAGTCAGGTCTCATTAAATGAATTTAAAATAATACCTGAAAAACTATGATCAGAAGTGCAGCCTCCATGAGTACTTTTCCTGGAGGCAAATATAATGATACATAAAATCAGAAAAAACTTCAAAAATGGCTAGTAGGAGCAATATTCTGGTGTTCTTGCAAATCCCAAACTGCTGATCTGTTGGCTATATTCTTAAATAAGTTTTGCTAATTGCACATAGCACTGAGTGTTTGGAAATGACTGACCCATTCTAAATGTTTATCAAAGTAATAATCGGCAAAAAAATAACTCATGTGAAAGATGGGTAAACAATATGCAATGGTACACTCATTTCAGAGTTCCCAAGGGAGAAAAGGAAAATAAGGCAAAAGAAGAAATGTATCAACATGTAAGAAAAATTTCTAAGAATAAAGGATGACTTGACTCTGTACATTAAAAGAATGCTCCTGATATGGAAAAATTGCACATAGTATGTGATATGTTTGCATTTTAAAAATCATTATATGAATGAACTTTTTAGTTTTATTTTTTAATTCACTCTCTTTTTGTTGGAGGAGGTATTTTCAATTTGTGGCTCTTATAAATAAAGCCACTGACAACATTACGGTACAAGACTTTTTGTGGACATATGTTTTCGTTTCTCTAAGACCAATACCTAGGAGTGGAATTCATTGCTAGGTCACTGAGGCCATATAGGTTTAACTTTTTAACTCATTATCAAAGTTTTCCAAAATGGTTGACAATCAGTTCAGTGGCTGAGTCCTGTCCGATTCTTTGAGACTCCATGGACTGCAGCACGCCAGGCCTCCCTGTCCATCACCAACTCCAGACTTTTCTCAAACTCATGTCCATTGAGTCGGTGATACCATCCAACCATCTCATCCTCTGTCATCCCCTTCTCCTCCCACCTTCAATTTTTCCTACCATCAGAGTCTTTTCAAATGAGTCAGTTCTTCACATCAGGTGGTCAAAGTATTGGAGTTTCAGCTTCAGCATGAGTCCTTCCAATGAATATTCAGGACTGATTGCCTTTAGGATGGACTGGTTGGCTCTCCTTGCAGTCCAAGGGACTCTCAAGAGTCTTCTCCAAAAAAAAAAAAAAAAGAGTCTTCTCCAGCACCACAGTTCAAAAGCATCAATTCTTCAGCACTCAGCTTTCTTTATAGTCCAACTCTCACATCCATACATGACTACTGGAAAAACCATAGCCTTGACTAGACAGACCTTTGTCAGCAAATTAATGTCTCTGCATTTTAATATGCTGTCTAGGTTGGTCATAATTTTTCTTCCAAGGGGNGCCCAGAGCGATGCATCCACGGGGTTGCAGCTGTCTCTTATACACATCTAGATGTGTATAAGAGACAGTGACTAGACAGACCTTTGTCAGCAAATTAATGTCTCTGCATTTTAATATGCTGTCTAGGTTGGTCATAATTTTTCTTCCAAGGGGCAAGCATCTTTTAATTTCATGGCTGCAGTCACCATCTGCAGTGATTTTGGAGCCCCCAAAAATAGTCTGTCACTTTTTCCTCATTTATTTGCCATGAAGTGATGGGACCAGATGCCATGATCTTCTTTTTCTGAATGTTGAGCTTTAAGCCAACTTTTTCACTCTCCTCTTTCACTTTCACCAAGAGGCTCTTTAGTTCTTCTTCACTTTCTGCCATAAGGGTAGTGTCATCTGCATATCTGAAGTTATTGATATTTCTCCCAGCAATCTTGATTCCAGCTTGTGTTTCATCCAGTCCAGCATTTCTCATGATGTACTCTGCATATAAGTTAAATAAGCAGAGTGACAATATACAGTCTTGACATACTCCTCTCTTGATTTGGAACCAGTCTGTTATTCCATGTCCAGTTCTAACTGTTGCTTCTTGACTTGCATACAGATTTCTCAGGAGGCAGGTCAGGTGGTCTGACCATTTCATAATCCTGCCAACAATGTATGAGAATTTCAGTTGTTCCAGATGCTTGCAACACTTGGTGTTGTCAAGCACTTTCCATGGTAGGTCCTTCTGGTGGGTGTGTAGTGAGATCTCATTATAGTTTTAGTTTGCATTTCTCTGATATCAATCAAGTTGAGTATCTTTTTATTTGCTTATTGCCTATTTGATTCTGTCATTTATGAGTACGGTTGGCTTTTGAACAATGTGGAGAGTTAATCTGAGTACAGCTTATACTTGGCCTTCCATATGCATGGCTCCTCCATTTCCACAGGTTCAGTGATCCTGGGTCAAGTAGTACTTATTATTATTGAAAAATATCCATGTATAAGAGGACCTGGGCAAACCAGAAGTCAACTTTTTTAAAAAAAATTATTTATTTATTNGAACAATGTGGAGAGTTAATCTGAGTACAGCTTATACTTGGCCTTCCATATGCATGGCTCCTCCATTTCCACAGGTTCAGTGATCCTGGGTCAAGTAGTACTTATTATTATTGAAAAATATCCATGTATAAGAGGACCTGGGCAAACCAGAAGTCAACTTTTTTAAAAAAAATTATTTATTTATTTATTTGGCTTCACTGAGTCTTAGCTGCAGCACATGGGATCTTTAATCTTTGTTGGGACATGTGGGATCTTTAGTTGTGGCATGTGGGATCTAGTTTCCCGACCAGGGATTGAACCTGGGCCCCCTGCATTGGGAGCTCAGAGTCTTAGCCATTAGACCACCAGGGAAGTCCCTGTACTCAGTTTTGAATAAGGTGATTTTTTTCCTAAAACTGCTTTTGTAGAAAGTTTGTACAAAGGAGGAGACTGGGTTGTGTTCCACACTAGCCATAATTTTTCTTTTGATCCAAGTTTTTGTTTAATTTGATTTAGCTTTTATTTCTCCTCTGCAAAGGGTGACAGGTAGCCATAGAGTTGTTCATCATGTCACATTTTTCTCTTCTTCTGCCATGAGGACAAATTGCTTCCTGGAGATGATAATTAATACATAAATCATCTTTCAGGACCATACATTTTGTTTCTTGGAACCAAAGCATGTCCTAAGTAGATTCTGTCCCTCAGCATTGCATCTCATTCTTCTTGTTGCAAATAAGATTTTTTTTTTTTTTTCACTACAGAATATGCTTCTAACTTTGTAAGTCAGGCTAGGACCTAGGACCCATTACTGGAGTTTATGTACCCGGACTAAAGTTTCTGATCATCAGAACACAAAGTAACCATAAGAAACTAAGAATGACTGCATAAATACTCAGCTGGAGCAAAGTATGAATGGTAAGATAAGAAAGGCCAAAATCCAACTGCCACTTCTGAGGTGCCAGGAGCAATAGCAGGATCCCATGGATAATCCCTATACACATCACCGCCAAGGGGCTGGCTGACCACCCAAGCCACCCCTTCCACCCAACCCACCAATCCACCTTCACCGTCACTCTATTTGTCCCCTCCACTCATCTTGGGGAGTGAACAAGGGCACGTGTTACTTGTTCTCACTGCCTCGGGCTACAGCACAAGTCCCAGTAAAGCCTTGCCTACATTCCTAGTCTGGCCTCTTAGGAAGCTTTACTGATTAAAGAGTCCGAGAACCCAGGCTGGTAACACTTGGAGGAGCAGCTTCCTGAATTTTTGTGAAAGGAGCACTGGCGGACATTTTCTCTCCGATTCCTCTCTTGTTTGGCATCCCTCCCCCTTACTTTGGGAACTGGAGTTTTCAACATTTTGTTGAGGTATTTGTTTTTCTGTGTTTTATTTGTTGCTGTGGCTTTGGTGATTTCCAAGAGGGAAAGGAGGCAATATTGATCTGACACTACCATCCTCAAAACAGAAGTTTTGGTAAACACCAAGACTGGTTTCAAATAGGAAAAGGAGTACGTCAAGGCTGTATATTGTCTCCCTGCTTATTTAATTTATATGCAGAGTACATCATGAGAAATGCTAGACAGGAAGAAACACAAGCTGGAATCAAGACTGCCGGGAGAAATATCAATAACCTCAGATATGCAGATGACACCACCCTCATGGCAGAAAGTGAAGAGGAACTAAAAAGCCTCTTGATGAAAGTGAAAGAGGAGAGTGAAAAAGTTGGCTTAAAGCTCAACATTCAGAAAATGAAGATCATGGCATCTGATCCAATCACTTCATGGGAAATAGATGGGGAAACAGTGCAAACAGTGTCAGATTTTATTTTGGGGGGCTCCAAAATCACTGCAGATGGTGACTGCAGCCATGACATTAAAAGATGCTTACTCCTTGGAAGAAAAGTTATGACCAGCCTAGATAGCATATTCAAAAGCAGAGACATTACTTTGCCGACTAAGGTCCGTCTAGTCAAGGCTATGGTTTTTCCTGTGGTCATGTATGGATGTGAGAGTTGGACTGTGAAGAAGGCTGAGCACCGAAGAATTCAACATTCAGAAAATGAAGATCATGGCATCTGGTCCCATCACTTCATGGGAAATAGATGGGGAAACAGTGTCATACTTTTTTTGGGCTCCAAAATCACTGCAGATCGTGATTGCAGCCATGAAATTAAAAGACGCTTACTCCTTGGAAAAAAAGTTATGATCAACCTAGATAGTATATTCAAAAACAGAGACATTACTTTGCCAACAAAGGTCCATCTAGTCAAGGCTATGGTTTTTCTAGTAGTCATGTATGGATATGAGAGTTGGACTGTGAAGAAGGCTGAGCACTGAAGAACTGATGATTTTGAACTGTGCTGTTGGAGAAGATTCTTGAGAGTCCCTTGGACTGCAAGGAGATCCAACCAGTCCATTCTGAAGGAGATCTACCCTGAGATTTCTTTGGAAGGAATGATGCTAAAGCTGAAACTCCAGTACTTTGGCCACCTCATGTGAAGAGTTGACTCATTGGAAAAGACTCTGATGCTGGGAGGGATTAGGGGCAGGAGGAGAAGGGGACGACCAGGGATGAGATGGCTGGATGGCATCACTGACTTGATGGACGTGATTCTGAATGAACTCCGGGTGTTGGTGATGGACAGGGAGGCCTGGCGTGCTGTGATTCATTGGGTCGCAAAGAGTCAGACATGACTGAGTGACTGAACTTAACTGAAAACACCCTTTTGTCATCTTACTTTTTAGTCCCTAAAATTTGTGCCACCTTGTGGACTGTAAAGGTCTGAATGGGAGTGTGATTTGCAGGTAGATGGTTCTGAGGGTCTAGGTCAAGCCTGGAGGCGTGTTGTCCATGTTAATGATGGCTCCTTGACTCAGCTGTAGTACAGAGCACTAGGGAGGAGGTGGTGTGAAGGATGTGTAGCGCTATTTTTAGGTGGGGTCCCACAGTGCCCAGTATCACCATGATACTAATTCAAAGAAAATAATCCAGAAAAACAAAAATAAAAGCAATTCCAATCTAGACTGCATTTCTCATAGGGCATTCGAGGAGATCTATGGATGAAACTGGAGCCAATTATACAGAGCGAAGTAAGCCAGAAAGAAAAACACCAATACAGTATACTGACACATATGTATGGAATTTAGAAAGATGGTAATGATCACTCTGTATGCGAGACAGCAAAAGAGACACAGATGTATAGAACGGAGTTTGGACTCTGAGGGAGAGGGAGAGGGTGGGATGATTTGCGAGAATGGCACTGAAACATGTATACTATCATGTAAGAAAAGAAGCGCCAGTCTATGTTCAGTACAGGATACAGGATGCTTGGGGCTGGTGCATGGGGATGATCCAGAGAGGTGATATGGGGTGGGAGAGGGGTTCAGGATTGGGAGCTTGTATACACCCGTGGCGGATTCATGTCAATGTGTGGCAAAACCAATACAGTATTGTAAAGTAAAATAAAGTAAAAATAAAAATTAAAAAAAATCCCATTGCCACTCTTCCAGTGTTCTTAGCCCTGTAATATTTTCAGCTCCTCAATATCCCACCAACACTCTTTTCAATACCCAGCTTTTCTGTTTCTCTTCTTTCTCCTCTCCTTCCCTCAATCCCTTTAATTCTGTAGAGCAATTTATATACACTTGGGCTTCTTATCATGTTCTGTGTATTTCACCCATTATCTAGATTCTCTAAAAACACAGGAAAGTCTAGAAGCTGACTGAGTAAGCCTACGGATATACAATTGCTCCAGTACCATTTGTTGAAAAGGCTGTCTTTATTCCATCAAATTGCTTTTTCGTCTTTGTCAAAATCACTTTGGCGCTTTTGTGTGGATCTATTTCTTGGCTGTCTGTTTTGTTCTATTGATCCAATATGGCTATCCTTCTGCCCTTATTATATAGGCTTGACTACAGTGGCTATATAAGTCTGAAATCTGGTAGATCGATTCCTTCCACTTTATTCTTCTTTCTCAAAATGGTTTTAGCTATATCAGTTCCTTGGCTTTTCATATAAATTTTAGAATAATCTTGTCCACAAAAAAATCTTTCTGAGATTTTTTTTTTTACTAAGTCATGTCCAACTCTTGCGACCCCATGGACTGTAGCCTGCCAAGCTCCTCTGTCCATGAGATTCTCCAGGCAAGAATACTGGAGTGGGTCGCCATTTCCTTCTCCGGAGATTTTGATAGGAAGTGCGCTAAACATATATACCAGTTTGGAAGAATTGAAAGTTTGTTGAATCTTCCTCTTTCTGGAAGAGATTGTGTTGAACTGGTCTTAATTCTTCTTTAACCATTTGGTAGAATTCTCTTGTGAATCCATTTGAGTCTGGAGATTTTTTTTTCTAGGGAATTAAAAACAAATTATGGATTCATTTTCCTTGAATAGTTTTAGGTTCACTATTCAAATGATTTATTTAATATTAGGTGGATTGTGGTAGTTTGTATTTTTTGAGGAGCTGGTCCATTTCATCTAAGTTATCAAGTTTATTTACATAGATCATTGTAGTATTCTCTTTATGCTTTTGATGTCTGTAGGTGTGTAGTCATATCTCTGTTTCATTTCTGATTTTGGTAACTGGTGTTTTCTCTCTTTTCCTTTGTGAGTTTTTCTAGAAATAGTAAATTCTGTTGATCTTTTCAAAGAACCAGCTCCTTGTTCGTTCATTTTCTCAATTTTTTTTTCTGTTGTCAGTTTCATCAAATTTACTCTTACATTTATGATTTCCTTCCTTCTACTTGGTTTGGGTTTACTTTACTCTTCTTTTTTTTAGTTCTTGAGGTGGGAGCTTAGATTATTGATTTGAGACTTTTCCTCATTTCGAATGACAGCACTAAGTGCTACAAATTGACCTTTTGGTATGGCTTTACCTGTGTCCCCCCAATTTTGATATGTCATATTTTCATTTTCATTGAGTCCCATGTTTCTTTAAATCTCCTTTGATACTTCCTCTTTGACTTATGGGCTATTTAAAAGGCGCTTCCTTAGTTTCTAGAGGTTTGGAGATTTTCTTGTTATTTTTCTGCTACTGATATCTAGTTTCATTATAGCTGGAGAACACACTGTGTGTGGTCTCAGTTGTTTTGCTTTTGAGGTTTATTTTTTTTTAGCCCAGGATATAGTCTATCTTGGTACATATTCTGTGGGCAACTTGAAAATAATACATAGTCTGCTGTTGTTGAGTGGAGTGTTCTATAAAGGTTGATGAGAACCTGTTGGTTGACAGTGTTGAGTTCTATCTTTTGGGCTTCCCTGGTGGCTCAGAGGGTAAAGTGTCTGCCTGCAGTGTGGGAGACCCAGGTTCAATCCCTGCTTCGGGAAGATCCCCTGGAGAAGGAAATGGCAACCCACTCCAGTACTCTTGCCTGGAAAATTCCATGGACAGAGGAGCCTGGTAGGATATAGTCCATGGGGTCGCAAAGAGTCGGACACAACTGAGCGACTTCCCTTGCACTATCTTTTGATTAATGCTTGCGTGACGTATTTTTTCCTTCTTGTACTTTCATCCTGCCTGTGTTATATTTGAAGTGAGTGTGCTCTGGTAGCATTTGGTTAGGTCATGCTTTTTAATTCACTCTGGCAATCTCTGTCCTTTAATTGGTACAATTCAGTTCAGTTTAGTTCAGTCACTCAGTCGTGTTTGACTCTTTGCGACCCCATGAATCGCAGCACGCCAGGACTCCCTGTCCATCACCAACTCCCAGAGTTCACTCAGACTCACGTCCATCAAGTCAGTGATGCCATCCCGCCATCTCATCCTCTGTCGTCCCCTTCTCCTCCTGCCCCCAATCCCTCCCAGCATCAGAGTCTTTTCCAATGAGTCAACTCTTCGCATGAGGTGGCCAAAGTACTGGAGTTTCAGCTTTAGCATCATTCCTTCCAAAGAAATCCCAGGGTTGATCTGAACGTTTATATTTAATTATTGATATTTCAAGGTTTAAATTTTATATTTTCTGTTTCTTGTCTGTTTTCTTTTCCCTGACTTTCTATGAGTTATTTGAACATTTCTTAGAATTCTGTTTTGGTTTATCTATAGTATCTTGATCAGATCTCTTATAGCATTTTAGTGGTTGCTTTCAGTATTACATTATATAAGCATAACATATCACAGCCTATTGGTGTCATCATTTTTCTCATCCAGTGAAGTGGAAAGTTTACCTCCTTTTACGTCTTTTTACTCTCCCCTATTTTAAATTGTTTTGTTTCCTCTCCTGTCATTTAAAACCACATCAAATAGTGTTATAATTGTTTCTCTGACAAATGTGATTTAGAAAGTCTGGTAACAGAAGGAAAGCCTTTTTTTTTTTTTAACCCACACTTATGCTCAGTGTTCTTTATTCCTTCCCAATGATCCAAGTTTCCTTCTCTTATGATCTCCTTTGGAGTTAGAGAAATTTCTTTCTTCCTTCCTTCTTTTCCTTTCTTTGGAGTGGGCGTATTGCACACAAATTCCCTTTATTTTCCTTGGTCACTATACATCTTCACTTTCTAAGGATATTTCTGCTGGATATAGGATTCTGCGTTGGTCTTTTTTTTTTTCCTTCAGCATTTGAAGAACATTGTGCCACTTTTTCTGGCTTCCATGGTTTCTGATGAGAAATATGCTGTTTAAATAGTTTTTCCTGTGTAGCTGAAGTGTCGTTTTTCTCTGACTGATTTTGAGACTTTGTTTTTACTTTCCAGAGCCTTGGCCTAGGCTTCTTTGACTTTGTCCCTTTTTAGGGCTCACTAAGATTGGGGAACTTTTCCGGCATCATTTCTTCTAAGCTTTTTCAATCCTGCCCTCTCTCTTTTCCTCCCGAGACTCTAGGGCCATGAAATTAGATATTCTGCTGTAGTCCCACAGATCTGCAAGGCTGTGTTTATTCATTTAGTCTACATTCTCTTTCCTTTTCAGGTTGTGTGTATTATTCTGTCTTCTAGTTCACCAATTCTTTTTTCTCCATTCCCTCCACCCTGCTGTAGGACCCATTCACTGAACTTTAAATTTTGGTTATTGTATTTTTTTAGTTATGAAACTTACTTTTATTTCTTCTTTAGATCTTCTATTCCTTTACTGAGTCTGTTTTTTAAATGATTTTGTTTATTTTTGGCTCTTCTACATTTTCGTGGCTGCACAGGCCTCTTTCTAGCTGCAGTGAGTAGGGAGCGCTCTCCAGCTGCCGAACTTCTCACTTAGCTTCTCCTGTTGCAGAGCGCTGGCGCTAGGGCCTAGGATTCTGTAGTTATGGCCGGTGGGCTTAGTTGCTCTGCGGCACGTGGGATCTTCCCAGATCATGGATCAAACCTGTGTTTCCTGCATTGGCAGGCTGATTCTTTCGTTCTGAGCCACAAGGGAAGCCTAAGGATATTTTTCCATGTGCTTCAGGCATGTTCATAATCTCTCATTGGAGCATTTTTATCATAACTGCCTTCAGATCTTTTTCACAGGTAATTCTCACATCTTTGTCGTCTTGGTGTTGGCATCTATTGATTGCTTTTTCCATGAAACTTGAGATCTTTTTTGGTATGCGTAAATTTTTACTAAAATCTGGATTTTTTATATTATGTTATGAGACTCGGGACCCTACTTTTCCTCTGGTTTGGCTGAATGTTTTGGACACCACTCCAGCCAGGGCAGGGTGGGAAGACACCTGCCCTGAATAGCGGGGTAGAAGTCCAGATTCTGCACTCAGCTTTCATTGAAAAGTGAGGGGGATCCCCATCATCCACGGGTGGGGTTGGGGTTTCTGGCTGTCTTCACTGCTACGGAGTTGTGGGTGGCCGTGTTACCCGAACCCTGGCTTTCCACTAGACCTTCTCTAATACCACATCCCAGGGGGATATAGAGGGAATGCCTTGTTACTATCAAGTAGGGCGGAAGTCTAAGTTCCCCACTTGACCTTTGCTGGCATGGGTAGGGAGGGGCCACAGTTTTTTTTATTTTGCGGTGTTTGGCTAGAGTAGGACAGCTATTGTTTAACTGTTTTCTGTCTTTCTAGGCTGCCCCTTCGGGGAAGGCAATGGCACCCCACCCCAGTACTCTTGCCTGGAAAATCCAATGGACGGAGTAGCCTGGTGGGCTGCAGTCCATGGGGTCGCTAACAGTCGGACAGACTGAGCGACTTCACTTTCACTTTTCTCTTTCATGCATTGGAGAAGGAAATGGCAACCCACTCCAGTATTCTTGCCTGGAGAATCCCAGGGATGGGGGAGCCTGGTGGGCTGCCGTCTATGGGATTGCACAGAGTCGGACACGACTGAAGTGACTTAGCAGTAGC
>SJYX01015110.1:0-56915 GCA_006410675.1 Oreotragus oreotragus | reverse complement strand
CGGGGAAGGCAATGGCACCCCACCCCAGTACTCTTGCCTGGAAAATCCAATGGACGGAGTAGCCTGGTGGGCTGCAGTCCATGGGGTCGCTAACAGTCGGACAGACTGAGCGACTTCACTTTCACTTTTCTCTTTCATGCATTGGAGAAGGAAATGGCAACCCACTCCAGTATTCTTGCCTGGAGAATCCCAGGGATGGGGGAGCCTGGTGGGCTGCCGTCTATGGGGTCACACAGAGTCGGACACGACTGAAGTGACTTAGCAGCAGGCTGCCCCTTTGGGGCTTCCCTGGTGGCTCAAAAGATAAATAATCCACCTATAATGCAGGAGACCTGGGTTCAATCCCTGGGTTGGAAAGATCCCCTGGAAAAGGGAATGACAGCCCCCTCCAGTATCTTGCTTGGAAAATTCCATGGACAGAGGAGCCTGGCAGACTGCAGTCTACGGGGTCTCAGAGTCAGACACAACTAAGCGACTAGCACTTTCAGGCTGCCCTTTCACTTGTGCTTTGACAAGAGGACAAGGTTTTGTTGGGATTTTAAAAAATATGTGGTCACTGGAGTTTCTGGGTTGTTGGTTTCCTCAGCTCCAAGTCTGGGATGTATGAAACACAAACAAAAATCCAAGGAAATCATCAGTGTGTAGTTCCCGGGGCCATGATGTGCTTAGCTGGTCTGCTTTGGCCTGTCCACCTCTGAGTCTGCCTGTGATTGTTTCACACGTAACGTCCAGGGATGCAGCTCAACTTAGCACGAGGAATAGGGGAAAGCTCGTCTGGTTCATCTTCCGGAACTAGAAGTAAACCTGAGCTTTACCTTTAAGCTGCTGAATCCTTCTAAAAATATTGTGAGTGGAAGCCTAATACATCAAGGAGAAAAATGGAGATGTTTCCATTGAAGTGAGGGTGGAGGTGGCTGCCTGACAGCTGGTTCCTGGGCCTTAGCCACTGAAGTGTCTCCTAGAGTCCTGGATGTCCATAGGGAATGCAGCTTGAAAACCAGAGTCCTGAATGACCCTTCTTTTTCCTACATTCTGGGACATCCATGGGGAGAAATTCCACACAGGAGGGAAAGCTTGAGGATTTTGGGGTATAGATAGATTTTGGACAAATAGGAGTCGACTGACTACCTCCCAAATGAGCCGCTGCCTACTCGCAGCGGCCACTTGCCCGTTAATACAGCTGGCACTGGTCACCTTCCCTTCCCCGCCCACCTCCTACACTGCCTTCTTGGTGCTTCCTGCGGTTATATCACTGTCGTGTCCGACTCTTTGTGACCCCTTGGACTGTAGCCCACCAAGCTCCTCTGTTCGTGGAATTCTCCAGGCAAGAATACTGGAGTGGATTGCCATGCCCTTCTCCAGGGGAGCTTCCTGACCCAGGGATTGAACCCGAGTTGCTCACATTGCAGACAGGTTCTTTACTGTCTGAGCCAGCAGGGAAGCCCCCTCAAATGAACTACTTTTCTTCAAATCCTTGTCGCAAGGTCTTCTTCTGGGAGGAGTCACACTATGACAGAACACACACACATGCACGCTTTTGATTAGTGTAATCAGTACTGTGTGTGTGAGTGATGGACTGACCCAGAAATGACAAGTAAGAGTGATCTTTCCCCCTTGCATCATCCTCTTCAAAGGGACAATTGATCAGAGGATGCTTTACCCTGAGGCCAGCCTGTTCTTTATAGGGGCTGTTAAAGAGGGGCTGGTCTCTGGCTCAGGCTGAAGGTGGCTTCAAGTACAGGAGCCTGGATGAAGGAGAGAAACTTAACTCATTTGGTTAACAAGCATCTTGTTCCATTTGATTAGTGGGGATAAAACAGTTCACCTATCTTTTTAGGAAAGGGATTGGAATTATGGAGAGTCTGTGTCTGCTCTGTAATGAATAAACAGGGGGACATTATGAGTCCTATCTGAGTCACATGGGGAAGGATGGTGATGAACTATCTTTTCCAAAACACAAAGAGATGGGGGTGGGGGTGCAGATTTCTTTTACCTTGCTGTTTTCCAGGATCACGGGTTTAGGACAAGCAGAACATTTTCAGTCCTGTTCTAAAAACTGAGTTGAGCCCTGCAAGAAATGTGAAATAGACCCAGCATTTCTCCATGAGGACAATTAGGGATCTTAGCAAAGTGGATTCCCTATGTGAGCTACTCTCAGCTAAGCAGGAGCTCCCTCCAAGCTCCGTGGGGGTGGGCCAGGGTGGGGGGCTTCCCAGACTGAGTTCCCAGGCGGCTGCTCCTAGCTCAGAGCTTAACTTCCCTCCTCCTATTCCCCTACCCTCCCAGCTCCCCGCCACCCCCTTCCCTGCCTGCCACACAGCTGTTTTGCCAACATCGCTGCCTGATTATCTTTCAAGTGGCTTCTTGGAGCAGATGTTCCTGGCTCCTTGCTGCCTCAAAAACAAACAGGCGCTGGGTTGTCATTCGCTCTCCTGGGGAAAATCCCTCTGCTGCCACAGATTCTTCTGGAGAGGTTTGGGGAGGGCTGTGAAGTCTCTCCATGCTGCTCCTTGCCAGGAATTTGCCTCCAGATGGATGGCAGGGGCTTTTTGGGTCTTCTGAGGTGTGTGTGTCCCCTTGGCGGGGGGGTAAGCTGGGGAGGCATACTTGTAACAGAAAGAAATTCCCATGTGGGGGAAGCAAGGGTGGGCTTTGCTCCTGCCACTACCTCCCAATATTATTTAACCCTTTGAAAAGCATAAACACCCCCTTCCCAACTTTGGATTCGAAGGATCCCCCAGGGATTGATCCTCAGTTGAAAACCTCTTTTGTTTCTGGAAGCTCCATCAAGAAGAAAATGCTGTTGACTTTTTTTTTTTTCTTTTTGAGGTTTGTGTTATAAAAGCAATGGGTTTTTGGTTTCTGTTTTGTGAACATGAAAGTCTAATATGCAGTTGAACGTATCTTTTAAAAGGTGCCTGTTTCATCACTTTCTGGGCAGCTGCTTAGGGGGTGGTCAAGAAGATCTGTGTGATGCCAGGAAGGCTCTCTCGCCAAACAGTGGCTGCCTTGCCAACCTGCTGTGTGCAGCCTCAGCCATTCACTCCTGGGAGGTGGGGCCCAAGAATACAGATCACAGTGGGCCCTTAGCATCTATACGGTTGGCTGCAGCCTGTGGAGTGCTCTAAAGAGGAGGGGAGAGCCACCTGAGGGAGCATGCTTAGGGAGGGAGATGGGACCTAAGGGAAGTTCACTGTGTGGTCTCTCAGGGGGAGCAGAACATCCGAGGATGCTGAGCCCAGTGGGAGAGAGGTGGGAAAGAAGCCCTGCTGGTATGTGTTAGCATATCTACCCCCCTCAGCCAGAGGACTTCAGAAGCTGTGACCAGAGAGACAAAATCACATGTGTGAAACGGACTTCAGGGTCTGTGCTCAAATGTCCCATGACTTGGATAATAGCTCTTGCTTGGTATCCATCCCATGCTCCCACTTTGTTATTGGAGCATCCTCCTCGTGTCCAGTCCACTCTGGTGTGGCCCAGTACCCCTCCCACCACCAGGGATGTGTGCATTACCATGTCCCGCGGTCACTCCTCTGGGCTCGTCCTACTCAGCAGAGCCTGCTCAGGCTCGGCTGATCACAGGCCCTGACACCCGCTCCTCTCTTGGCCTCTGAGACACCACCCCCTCCTGACTTTTCTCCTATTTCTGTGACTGTCCTCTGTCTCCCTTGCTGGCTTCTCCTTCTTGATTTGCAAATGGACTCCTTTCTCAGTAATGGGGCTCTGCCCTCCATCCCTCTCCCAGATCAGCGTTTCACGTGTGTTAGAGGCCATCCAGACACTCCAGGGTGATTGCTAACCATGCAGACTCCTGAACCCCATCCTTGGAGATCCATTTTAGTGGCCAGGAGGCCTAGAAATATGCATGTTCAACTGGTACCCCAAGGGATTACGATGCAAGTAGTCCATGGAACACGCTTTGATAAAGTTCTGCATTGCACGACTGCGTGTATGATTCATCCAGTCCCAAAGCACGCACAGTATTTATATGCTGACAACTCCTCAATTTAGACCTCCAGCTCAGAGCTCCAGGCTTCTATCTCCGAATCTGCTTCACATCTCTATTTGGACCCAACCTAAGCATCTGAGCCTTAGGATTTAAAAGAGAACTTGGTTTTCCTTCTTAAACCACCTCACCTTAGCATCATCTCAGGTAATAGAACCACCGCCCCTGCCCCGGAAGCACCTTGAGATCGTTCTTTCTGCCAGCCCCTCATCCAAAACATTGGCAAGTCCCTTGGCTGTGTTTACAAATATATCTCCAGTTGGCTGCATCACTTCCTGCATCTCTTCCCTTCTGGGGCCACTGCCACCCTTCTCCTAGCCACTGACATCACTACCTGTTCGACTGCTACACGGCCTCCCTGCCCTCATCCATTCCTTTACCGCAGCCGAGGAGGAGGCACGAAACACGCTGTCGTTACCGGTGCTCCCTGCAGTTGCTTCTCATTACACTTAGATGGAACTCCAAACTCGCACCAGGCCCTCTGACGTCGGGCCCTGCCTACCTCTCTTGTTCCTCCCCTGTCACTCTAGGACTTGCTCCGTGAGCTTTGCTCACATTGATATTCTTCCAGCTTCCTGAACAGGCGAAACACTTTCTCACCTCAGGGCTTTCGTACATGCTGTTCCCTTTGCCTGGAATGCTCTTCCCTGCTCCTGCGGTTGTCTCCTGACTCCTCTGCACATTTTAGGTCTCAGCTTTCCTGACCGCCTTATTATGAATATTATGACACCCATCCTGTTATTCTTTTCTAATTGAAAAATTATTTTTGGCTGTGCTCGGCCTTCATCGCAGTGTGCAGGCTTCCGATTGCAGTGGCTTCTCTTGCTACAGAGCACGGATGCTACAGTGCACAAGCATAGTTGACCCATGGCATATAGAATCTATCCGGACCAGGAATTGAACCCATGACCCTGCGTTGACAGGCAGATTCTTAACCACGGGGCCACAAGGGAATTCCTATCCTATTATTGTTAATCATGGCCCCCTGTCCATTCTTCCATTGTTTCATTCTTTCACAGACACTTATGTTTTTAATTGTGTATTTATTAATGCTTACTTATGTCTTTTTTTGGGTCTCTTTCATCAGACAGTATGTTCTATGAGGGACAGGACGATGTCTATTTTTTTCTCACCTAGCAAAGATTCAGTTCAATTCAGTCACTCAGTCATGTCCGACTCTGTGATCCCATGAATCACAGCACGCCAGGCCTCCCTGTCCATCACCAACTCCCGGAGTTCACTCAAACTCATGTCCATCGAGTTGGTGATGCCATCCAGCCATCTCATCCTCTGTCGTCTCCTTCTCCTCCTGCCGCCAATCCCTCCCAGCAGCAGGGTCTTTTCCAATGAGTCAACTCTTCGCATCAGGTGGCCAAAGTACTGGAGTTTCAGCTTCAGCATCAGTCCTTCCAATGAATATTCAGGACTGATCTCCTTTAGAATGGACTGGTTGGATCTCCTTGCAGTCCAAGGGACTCTCAAGAGTCTTCTCCAACACCACAGTTCAAAAGCATCAGTTCTTCGGCGCTCAGCTTTCTTCACAGTCCAACTTTCACATCCATACATGACCGCTGGAAAACCATAGCCTTGACTAGACAGACCTTTGTTGGCAAAGTAATGTCTCTGTTTTTCCATATGCTGTCTAGGTTGGTCAAAACTTTCCTTCCAAGGAGTAAGCGTCTTTTAATTTCATGGCTGCAGTCACCATCTGCAGTGATTTTAGAGCCCCCCAAAATAAAGTCTGACACTGTTTCCACTGTTTCTCCATCTATTTCCCATGAAGTAATGGGAACGGATGCCATGATCTTCATTTTCTGAATGTTGAGCTTTAAGCCAACTTTTTCACTTTCCACTTTCACTTTCGTCAAGAGGCTTTTTAGTTCCTCTTCACTTTCTGCCATTAGGGTGGTGTCATCTGCATATCTGAGGTTATTGATATTTTTCCCGGCAATCTTGATTCCAGCTTGTTTTTCTTCCAGCCCAGTGTTTCTCATGATGTGGTCTGCATATAAGTTAAATAAGCAGGGTGACAATATACAGCCTTGACGTACTCCTTTTCCTATTTGGAACCAGTCTGTTGTTCCANATTTTTCCCGGCAATCTTGATTCCAGCTTGTTTTTCTTCCAGCCCAGTGTTTCTCATGATGTGGTCTGCATATAAGTTAAATAAGCAGGGTGACAATATACAGCCTTGACGTACTCCTTTTCCTATTTGGAACCAGTCTGTTGTTCCATGTCCAGTGCTAACTGTTGCTTCCTGACCTGCATACAGATTTCTCAAGAGGCAGGTCAGGTGGTCTGGTATTCCCATCTCTTTCAGAATTTTCCATAGCTTATTGTGATCCATACAGTCAAAGGCTTTGGCACAGTCAATAAAGCAGAAATAGATGTTTTTCTGAAACTCTCTTCCTTTTTCGATGATCCAGTGGATGTTGGCAATTTGATCTCTGGTTCCTCTGCCTTTTCCAAAACCAGCTTGAACATCTGGAATTTCACGTTTCACGTATTGCTGAAGCGTGGCTTGGAGAATTTTGAGCATTACTTTACTAGTGTGCAAGATGAGTGCAATTGTGCGGTAGTTTGAGCATTCTTTGGGATTGGAATGAAAACTGACCTTATCCAGTCCTGTGGCCACTGCTGAGTTTTCCAAATTTGCTGGCATAGCAAGGATTAACACCCCATAAATAGTTATTGAGTGAACAGAGTGAATTTTATTTTATCCAGTTATATAACATTTAGTTAGTCACAGTCCAGTTATTCTGTGGTACTCACTTCTGTTCAGACTTGTTCCAGTGTCTTACATACTACTGTTGAATTCTATATATTATTCTGTTCTATCGTGGACTGGCCTTTCTGTTGCATTCTGTTCTGACCTGGTCCAGTCTATTCCATCTGCTTCTGTTCTGTTCCCCTCTGGTCTGTTCTGTTTCTGCTTCTGTTCTGTTTCACGCTGGCCTATTCTGTTCCAGCCTGACATAGCCTAGTTCAACCTTCTCTCATTCTGTTCCATACTCTTCTAGCCCATAGTTTGTTGTTTTTTTTTTTCCTTGTTTTCACCTGTGCCATCCTATTCTTTTTGGTTCTATTCCATTACATTCTGTTCCAATTCGTTCCGTTTGCTCTAGTCTGAGAGTTTCAACCTCATTTTGACCTATTCCATTTCGTTTTACTCCAGGGCTCCCTCGAGATTTTCGGAATACCTGCTTTGTGCTCAGTGTTTTGATAGGAATCTATGAGATTATAAGAGGAGAAAATATCATCCCAGGCATGAACTAGCCCCTCTCAGGGGTGAGTGAATGGAAAAGAGGAGAGAGATGGCCATAGGGATCTAAGCTGACCCATGATGGAGAGGGTTCAGAGGATGCTGCCACAGAGGAAGCAGGGAATGGCCCTGGGGGGCAGTGGTACACCGTGGACACCAGCCTGGGAAACTTAAGAAGGGGCCTAGCGTTAGGGCAGGCAGAGGGTGCTGAGTAATGTGAGATAAAGGGGCTAACCGAAAGGCCGGTTAGTCTCCTCCCATGACTTGATCTGATACTTAGATGTCTTCCAACAAGAGAACTCCCATAGTTGGGCAATGGTTACTGGGACACTATGTAACCCGTGGACACCGGGAGAGGCCGGGTGGGTCCTGTGGATGAGAATTCTTGGGTAAATTGACTAGCCCTTATGATTCTCAGTTCCCATTTCTGTGAAATTGGGATAATCACCCTCACCTTGAGTTTTGTGAGGATGAATAGCCTATCCTCCTGTGCAGAGGGATGGGCAAGCCTTCAGCACTGCATCTGGCCCATTGTAGGTGCTCAGGAAATGCTTGCTCTCTTCCATCAGTTCATCCCAACTCTACTAGGTTAGTGCTGAGCCTCACTTTCCCCAACAGTGACATGAGGACCATGTGAAACAAATATGAGGTATCAGGTACTATAGAGTTACTATTGCTTGGAGTTTGAAGGAACTAGATACATAACCAATGTTTGTCAATCAAAGGATGGATTGTGTTGATATCAAAAGTTCCCTTACACCCACCATGATGATACTTAGCACAGGGCTGGGAAGATGTAGGTGCTTAATAAACACCTTTGACTTGAAGCCAATGCTGAAAGAACCTGGAAGAGTGGCAGATGGGTAATACGCTTTCCAATGCAGCCCAGACAGGGGGATGCTGGGGATGAGCTGATGAAATTCACACCAGACCTCCAAATATATTCAGAATCAGGGGATTAGGAGACAACAGAGGAGGCTGCCAAAAAGAATTTATCTCTGAAGTGGAGCTTGGGGAATAGCGCTAATATTTTCGGAAATTGAAACTCCAACCATGAAATTGCCTATCATTTATCATACATGGCCTCTCAAAGGGGAAACGGAAAAGTGTTTAGTCTTATTGCTTTTTAAACACATGATTGCTGAGCACAGTCATCCAGGCTGTGGTTTTAAGAGATGATGTGTCTGAAAATGTGCGGCAAGGAAGCCAGTCCAACCTACCGTGGGGCTCCTCTCTGCAGAGTCTTGTGTCAAGAGGCCTGAGCTGTGTGCACTGAGGGTCCCACTCACGTGCGCTTGAGCAGCTGGGTGTGCTCAAATCCTGACATGTGTAGAGACCCCCAGTCTTCTCAGCTCTTCCCCAGCTCCTTCCTAATGCCCAATCGTCACATTGCTGTTAAAGTTATTAATGCTTGAACACCCTGAAAGGGAGTTTGTTTCCTCTTCTACCTATATGCTGAATTTGATGACAAAATTTCTCTCTTTTCCCTAGACTCATCAGGGGTTTTGGACCCCTACGTGCAGCTGACCCCTGGGCCTCTCCATCCAAAGCATCCACACTCTCATCAGATGCGGCATGCTTGACCGTCAATACCATCTTCCCAGGTAAGCTGTCCAAGGCCAAAAGGCTGGAAGTGAGAGCGTGAGCTTCTTACCCAGGTCCTCTGGTGTCCAGCACCAGTTCTCTCTTCTGAACAGAGAAGGGGCCTGGGGCGATGGCGTACACTGGCCGAGTCAGAGGACATGATCTCTTGCTCTTGTTCTGCACCACACTGCTGCCTTCTGCTCTAGTACTTGGACGGGCCCTGGGGAAATGGAGGTGCTCATGAGGTAGTGTTTCCTGGGACTCTACCCCCATCCTGCCCACTGCAGTCTTGCCCATGACTTGGAACACCATCTCTGTGCTGGTGGCATGCAGACTCCCACCGCTCACCAGACCTCTCCCTGGAGCTTGGGAGCAAATTGCCAGCTGCCTCCTGGATGCCTGCCTCTGGAAATTCTAGGGGCACTGAGTGAACACGCTTTTTGGGGAATTCTAAATCCCACACTGGAGATCATCTAGACCTTATTAACTTCACTCCCCCCAGAAAGGCTTTCCGGAGTTAGGTTTTATTGATTTTTCTCTGAGATTTCTTCAAGAATCCCTGCTGCAAGTGGCTCTGTAACGAACATGTCTGTGTACAGTGTTAGTCTTCTCCCTTTGTCGAATAAATTGTCCTTTACTCTCTGAATGCCTCTGGTAAGAATTTTCAAGGCGTATGCCTGCTATAACCAGCCCTGGCCAGATATGGGAGTGGGTGGACTTGATATCTTCTGAAATATTTTTCCATAAAAATCTGTAGTATTTTTTCATTCATTAAACAGCAAGATGTAAAAGTTTCCCTTTAAGTCTTGGTTACTAGGAAGCTCAGAACTTAAATATTCAGTTCTAGTAATTTTATTAGCCCATACTGTCATACCTATTTTCTTTCTGTACACTTAAAAAATTATGGAAAATAGGCATAACGTAAAATCTACCATTTAAACTACTTTAAAGCACACAGTTCAGTAGCATTAAGTACATTTATACTCAGTACAACCATCACCACCATCCATCTCCTAAATTCTTTTCATGTTCATAAACTGAAGCCCATACTCATTAAACAATAACTCCCCATTCCCCATTCTCCCCTGACCCGGGCCACCAGCATCTTTCTTTCTGTCTCTATGAATTTGACTACTCTAGATACCTCAAATCAATGGAATCATACAATATTTGCTCTCTGAGGACCAACTTATTTCACTTAGTGTAATGTCACAAGTGTAATATCTATGTGGTCAAGGGTCAGAATTTCCTTCCGTATTAACACTGAATAATATTCCATTGTGCAGATCTATCACACTTCCTTTATCCATCCCTCCATCCACTGATGGACACTCCCATCTTTTGGCTACTGTGAGTAATGTTACTATGGACCTGGGTGTGCGAGTATCTAAGTTCCTGCTTTTATTTCTTTTTTTCTGCATCTGCACACGATTCTCCATTTCCTATTTCAATAGCTGCATTGACTCTACTCCTACTGAGAGAAGAAACAAACGCACCTAACCTGTATTGAGCATAACGGCACACGTGGCCCCGTTCTAAGTTCTTTATGTTTTCCCTTCTGATCCGTTGTCACTCTGTTTTACAGCTGAGACATTGCTTCTTTTAGGAAGAAGGCAGAGTGACGATGACAGCAAAGCTGTTGACTAACTCATCAAGCCGCTTCTACATTCTTATCCCTGACTCACGCCTCATCCCAGAGCTGTGCGACTCCCTCCACACCATCACTCGATGGAAAGTGCTTTGGCAAAGGTCACCCGTGACCGCCATATGCCAAATCCAGCGGAGGCGTCTGGTCTTCTTTATTTACCAATGATCTATTTAAAACTTCATTTATTTTTGCTGGGTCTTTGTTGCTGTGCATGGGCTTTCTCTAGTTGAGAGGAGCAGGGGCTACTATTTATTGCAGAGTGCAGACTTCCCATTGCAGTGGCTTCTCTGTTGCAGAGCTTGGCCTATAGAGCACGTGGACTCAGCGTTGTGGTGCATGGGCTTAGCTGCTCTGCAGTACGTGGAATCTTTCTGGACCAGGGATCGAACCTATGTCCCTGGGATTGGAAGGCGAATTCTTAACCACTGGACCACCAGGGAAGTCCTTGCCATTGATGTTGACCCCACTGACCACCCACTCTTCCTTCCTGAACTCTCTTCCTGGTACCTGGGATACCACTCTGTCCCCATTTCCTCCCTGGTTTCTTTTTCTCCTTTGTTTCTTTGCCGGATCCTTTCCCTCTGCCAGCCCTCAAAGCTGGGCTCTGTCCTGGAGCTGCGGCTCCTTTCACTGGACATGACCTACCTAGGTGGCTCCCTGATCGTCCAGTCATTGTGGTCACCACCCTTCCTTGCTCATGGCTCCCAAACCTCTCTCTCTTTAGTCCTGGGTCCCACCCTGGGTGTCATACTCATGTCTCCACTCTCCAGTCTGGTGCGTTTCTCCCCAAATGGTCCACAGTTAACCTTCAACTCAACACGTCCAAAGTGAGGTGCATTACAGCACCCCCTGCCATTGCCCTCTCCTAGCAAGTGACACCATCTACCCAGCTGCTTAAGCCAGCAACCAATGAACCATATTCCAGTTTATCCCTCTACCTTACCAATCTGACATCCTTGGTATTTCTAAAGCCAAGCCTTCTTCTCTGTTCTGTCTCCTTTCCCAAGACCAGGCCTCACCCTCCCTTGCCTGGGATATCAGCACTGACTGCAGCCTCTAGCCTGCCTCTTTCTCTAGTCTTGACATGAATTTGAGTCCACTGTCCACAGCTGTCAGGTGGGTTTATCTCCCACACAGAGCTGGTCCTGTCACTTCTGTGCTTAGCCCCCCTGTGTCTCCCTGGTACCGATTTAGGGTGAAATTCAGGCTCTGAGGCATAGCCCTTTGTCCCTCTCCAGCCCATTCTTTCCTCTGTGTCATCCCCTGTTTTCCTGACTGTGTGTTGAGTGTCCACCATGTGCTAGCTGTGAAGGGCAAGGTGGAGGAGCTTGAAGGAAAATGGTGAGAAGCCACTGGCAATGCAGTGATCACAGCTAGTGCAGGAGAAAGGAAGGAAGGAAGGAAGGAAGAAGGAAAGAAAGAAATAGCGCTAAGCCGTGTCCGACTCTTGTGATCCCATGAACTGCAGCCCGCCAGGCTCCTCTGTCCATGGGATTCTGTGGGCAAGAACACTGGAACGGGTTGCCATTTCCTTCTCCAGGGGATCTTCCCAATCCAGGAATTGAACCCAGGTCTCCCACATTGCAGGCAGATGCTTTACTGACAGAGCTGTAGTCACCAAACAAACTGAGAGTCACACAGTCTGGTCCGCTTCCTGATGAGAAAGTATCTGGAGATAAAGGAGCCTGTAAGGAGTAGGGGGAACTCGACTCTGCCTCTGTTCCAGCCAGAGAAGGTCAGTCCTGATCTCTGGTGCTGCTGGAAATGCTAACTGGCCCATTAGTCCTGCTGATGATTCCACACTCTCACTCTGTCCAGAATTCATCCTTCTCTCTCTCCACTGGCTGCCTGATTCAGGCCTTCCGGATTTCTCACCTGGATCACTTCGATGGCCTCCTAATTGTCATCTCTCTTGACCTCCAGCCCACCCCACCCAGCACTACCAGAGCATCCTCTCTATGACACAAGTCTGAAGACTGCTGCAGGAAACAGCTCACTTCTTTCTATGACCTCTGAGGCCCTTCTCTCTTAGGGTCTTTTCCTCTCCGTCAGAGCTGCGCTCCCCTCTTCCTCTTAAGCATTGGCCGTGCTCCACTGCCCACCAGCTCCGAGCTGGGGTTGTGCGTACACATCTCTAGCTGTAGGGACAGAATACCCAGTGAGAAACAGGAGACAGGGACTGCAGACCATCCTTTCAACACGCTCTGCAGTGAAGGGGAGCAGGAAAATGGGCTGGGAGCTGGGGACAGGCATGGAGATGGATGGAGGTAGATGTTTGTTACAGGAGATCCTGGAGCAGGCACGCCTTCTGCCATGGATGACATGGTGGTGGTGGGAAGATAGTGATGCAGAAAGAGGGGACCCCTGGATACTTGAACAGGTGAGAGATCCAGGCCCTGCTTGCGGGGGGGCGGTGGGGAGCCCTGGGCAGAGCAGCGACCTTCCTCCATGCATTGAGCGGGAGGGAGGCAGCGTTTGGGTGCAGATATGGGAGGCTTGCCAAGCACCCTCATGGGAAGATGAGGGAGTGCTTTCTGATGGGGACCATGTTCTGAACAAAGCATGAGGCCAGTGTGGGTGAGGATAGTGTGGGGTGTGTGGAGAGGAGAAAGGATGAGACACTTGTTTGGGAGAGCAGAGAACACACACAAGGGCAATTAGACAGCTAGTATAGTGCTGCTGAGTGGTGACAGGGCTCTCTTGAGGTTTGAGGTTAGGCATTTAGAGGAAAGTCAGCTCTCTTTCCTCCAGCCGTGTTCTGCTGCGTGGATGCATGGAACCAAGGAGGGTGTGTGGATTTACCAAGTTTGGGTGTGGCTTCTAAGAATAAAGGAGGGAGGGAGATAGAGGAAAGAAAGTGGCGGCAGAGGGGCAGTGATCCTGAGCCAGCGGTGCTCAGTGTCTAGAGGGCTCAGCAAGACTGTGGGAATGCAGCCTGGAAGGATAAAAGGTGCTGGGCTATCATCTGGCAGGGGGCTTGAGGTGGAGATGGTCTAAACAGTGCCATTTCCATGATGGTAAGGTCAAGGGTGGGACGCCCATGGGAGTAGGTGGATGGGGGCTTCCAAGTGGAGAACAGAGCAGCCCTGATGATGATGGATGCTCCAAGTGGATGCTGAGTCACCCCAAATGATGCCATTGTGGGGGTAGAGAAGACAGAAAGTGAGGGTGTTGCTAGAGTCTGCAATGAATGAGGGGTGCAGTGCGGGGTGGGGGTTGTCTCACCTTTCAGTGGGATGAAACGGACAGTGGAGAGGGGTAAAGTCTCTTGTCCAGGATTCAGAGGAGCTGGAGGGAGGATCAATGTTTTGGGAGGGCAGTGGGGAGGTAGGACGCCCACCTCACCTCCCGGCCCCAAGTGGTGTGGGATATGGAAGAGAGAGCAGCACCCAGCCCTTCTCTGGGAGGCGGCAGGAAGTGGCATGTCAGCAGACAGCCAGGTGTCAAAGTTCAGGAAAGACATTGGGGAAGTGGGCTGTTTGGGATGATAGACCCTGAGTTCCCAGAGCTGAGAGGTGGTACCCCCAGGAGCCAGATATCTCAGGGTCTGTGGGAGGCTTAGCTTCTGCTCTGTGGAGAAGGCACCAGCCCCATGGCCCTCTAGCTTCTGGTCCACAGTAGCAGTGGCTAGCTATGGTCACTTGCTGATGAAATGATAAGGATGCTCTGAGACAAGGGTCTGGGCCTGGCTTCACGCTGGCCAGTCAGGAGCTCTCTGATCTTTTGGGAGTGATGGGTGTGGGGTGTCCAGCCAAGCAAGCCCACCAGTTGGTGGCGGGAGGCTGATGGTCCTGCTTGCCGTGGAAGGCCCCACCCTCCACGCTGTCTGAGTTTTGCAGGTAAGAACTGAAATGCACTTCAAGGGCGACTGAGCGCTGGATGTGCTGTGGCTTGGCAGGCGCTGGTGACACAGGTGTCTGCGTAATCGTGATACATGAGTTGTACAGAGATGCAGCCAGGGGCTGGCCTGGGGCAGGGGTGGGTATGGGACCACCAGGGTGGGTGGTTTCACCTTGCTGCGGCAAGAAATCTCAGGGCACAAGCCCAGGCATATGAAAACGTTTGCATTTCTTTAATTCGGCCTCCAAGTCTCTATCCTATTAGAATGAGGGAAATTTAACCTAGTGGCACTAGTTTCCATGGAGATGCCCACTGCCTAACCCTTTTAATCCCTCTAGACCCCAAATTTTCCTAACAGCTTTGGCTAGGAATGTGATGCCTGGGGCCCCAAAATCATGGCATGCCTCCCCTGCCTGCCCATTTTATTGATGAGCTGGTAGAGACCCAGAGAGGCCAAAGGCTGCTTAGCTCTTAAATAGCGGCTCCTCTACCCAGTGCGTCCAACCTGGACTAGTGGACAGAGAAGGAACCCACTGCAGTCAGGGAGAGTGTGGGACTGTGGGCAGGGGAAGGCACTTCTGATGCTGAGGAGGAGGAAGAAGGGCATTGGGGAAGCAGCAGCAGCTAACTAGGGCCTGGGAGGAGGGGCTGGACCTGCAGAGGTGAGAAGGGAAGGGCATTCCTGGGGGAGGGAGCAGCAGGGGCAAAGGAGTGGAGGGAGGATGAGCTGCCCAGTCAGAGAATTAGCTGTTTAAATTGGCTCTTTGTGTGTAGCTGGACTGAGGTGCCTCGAGGCTGGTGTCCTCCCAGCCACTCCTCTGTAGACTCTAAACTTAACCGGAGGGAAAAGGACTCTCCCTTTGCTCTTCCCTGGTGCCCTGAGCTTCACGCACAGGTGGGTTCACTTAATCTCATCGGCGCCGAGGGGCAGATGTTTTTGGCTCTGTGGGGCAAATAAGGGAAGTGAGGATGGCCAAGGGCCTCAGGATGCAACCTCTTGCCTCCCACCACTCACGTGGCCACAGCAAAACTGGGAACACATGATGTGTACCCCTGACAAAGCACCAGGAAGCGGGGAGAGGGTGCCTGGTCATCCCAAGGGAAGCCCCTGGAGACTGGTGGGCATTGGCCTCTCCCTGAGGCTGTCCTGTGGGGAACTGTGGAGACAGAAGCCGGGGGAACCTCAGCCCCTTCTCTCATTGAGGGCCATCTTGGACCATGGGCTCCCTCTCCCCATCTCTAACAGAAAGGTTTGGCTGAACAAACTCCGAACCCTCTCACCGCCATCAGCTGAGCTACCTGAGCTTCATCTGTTGCCTCCCGCCTGCTTGAGGCTGAGAACTTGCTTCATCCTTGCCTCCCTGGCCCTCCCCAGCCATAGATTAGCTTAAATATCTCAGAATCTGAGATCTGTCTCAACACAGCAGCCCCATCTGAGTGCTGTTTGTCTTAAAATGGGCTCACAGGGACATCTCTCGTGGTCCAGTGGTTAAGAATCCACCTTTCACTGCAGGGAGCTTGGGTTCAATCCCTGATTGGGTAACTAAGATCCCATATGCCTCGGGGCGATTGATCCCTCGAGCCGCCAACTACAGAGACCACGCACTCTGGAGCCCCCCGGCCACAGCTGGAGAGAAGCCTGCACGCCACAGTGAAGATCCTACGAGCTGCACCTAAGACTTGACTCAGACAAACAAACAAACAAACAAAAAAAACATAAAGGAAATAAACATTTAAAAAAACCTTTCTGTTAAAAAAAAAATGGGCTCAGCTATGGGTTCTTGCCCCTTAGCAGCCTCATGATTCTGAATTCCCCACTGAAAGAAGACATTCACCCAAAATACATGTGATGGACCCACTGGGCTCTGATGACAGGACCGCCTACGGTGTGCACACCCACGGAGCTGCATCCATATATTAGTTCCCATCCGTACACACTCCCTACCTTGCTTATCCACTTTAGAGGCTAAGAATCTGCAGCACAGAGAGGTTAAGGGACTTAACAAAGCTCTCACAGCTTGCAAGAGGCAGAGCTGGGATTAGAACCCAGAACTCTGTGACTTCAGGCTATATAACCTATCACTAAGATGCCCATCTCTGGCTGAGCTCAAGGGCGCAGAGACATTACATGAGGGCCCCTGCCCGAGGGATGGGCCCAACAGCTTCTCCTCCAGGTTAGGGGCTCTGAGCCACACACCACCGGGGCCACTACCCAGCAAGGACAATCAGCACCCCCTCCACCGCCCCTCCCCCTGCTGCTGTGGTCTCTCCGTGGTGCTGGTGGGTGGGGCCCCCTCTCTGGCTGGAGGCTCCAGGCAGCAGTAGGATGCATAACTGATGGTGATTAGCTAAATCATAACATGCATAAGTGATGAACCAACTGGTGCCAGGCCGCGCTGAGAGGCAGTGGGCACCCCCACCCCCGCTACGCCCGGCCCAGAGAAGCCACCACAGGCTGCCTCCCTGTGTTATCTGGCACATCAAGTGCTGCGACAATGAATATAGATTGACCTTATTATAGCAGCCGGCTGCTGGTGCCAGGCGCAGCCAGGCATCCTTTGCACAAATTAAAGGTGTCAGCATGTAATTTACGCTTCATGGCGAGAAGGGGTGCAGGGGGTGGGGGGAGGCACCGAGGCAGGTAGAAAGCAAGGTGGGCCCCCATCAGGCTTGCACCCGGAGCCCACGCGCCTTGACGGGAGGTGCAGCCCACGTGTCATTTCCTCTGTCTTTGCACAATTTTTTTTTTAGCTCTTCCATGCTCAAGGGGAGCAGCCCCTCTCCTAAGCTCCCCCCTTCCCACACTCTGTGTGCGTGTGTGTGTATTTTTCAGCTAAATTACCGGTTTTACCTGAAGACCGTGAAGTAGGTGTGCTAATTTACGGCTCGGCAGCTGAAGCTGCGGTGCGGCGCGCTGTCTGGGAGGGCTGTAATACGACATCATTTTACTAGCGCACCCCAGAGCAGCTTGACATCTCGAGTTGGGCCTGTGATTAAAGTTGTAGTCTTTCTTCCCCCCTCCCTCTCCCTTCTCCAACACGGAGAACAGATTAAACTCTAAGTAATAGATCTCGGGTTTCTTGCCATCCCACTGATATTCACAGTACACAGTTTGACACAAAGAGTAAGTTATACATCACAAACAACAGCCTCTGCTCTTTACCGCCCAGAATTAATTTTCCATTTGCTAAGCTCCCTTCTTCTCCCAGCCCATTTTCCTGTCGAGAGGGTCTCTCTCTCCCTCCTAGAAAAGGCAGAAGAGGAAAAATCTCAGGTCAGAATTGGGAGAGGTAGTCCAGCACAGCTGGTTTAGCCCTGACGGTTTACAGAGAAGGAGACTGAGGCCCGGAGAGGGAAGGTGATGTGCTGATGTCGCCCTGTGGCTTTGTGGCCAAGAGGGGGCTGTATCAGGCGCCCTCCCACACCTCTGCCCACTGCCCCCCTTGCCTGGAGATGGAGAAAGTGCGTGACTTCCAGGCTGCCCGAGAGCTGGCTGTCCTCTGTCCCTCTGCTCTCCCCCTTGCCTGCAAGACTCTCTCTGCCTTCTCGGCCCTGCTCTGTGTCCCAGGAGGGGACTCCTAGAGGCTGCTGCCCCTGCCTGGGCTTGGCCTATAGAAGGCACTAGAATGAGGAAGCAGGCTGGGAGGCCTCTTCTTTTCTGCTTCTCCCTACCAGGATGCTGTGTCTGGGGAATGGCTGCCTCCCGCTGGCCTGCTGCTCTCGAGGGGTGGACCCTCTTCCACAGCTCCAGCTCCTGGCAGGCTCTGGTGATACCACCAGCTCCTAGCTCTTTAGGTTTGGGATGCTAACAGCCATCTGTCATCGCTGGTCTCTAGGAGCCTCACCATGCTTTCAGATTCCCTTCACCCTGCCCTCCCCTATCAGTGGTCCCTCCATTGGTGTCTCTTTAGTTGAACCATCTGGGGGATTCTGTTTTCTGTGGGAACTCTGAGTGACCCTGTTCTTCTCTGAGGACCCATGCATGCTAGCGCAGTCCTGCAGGCGCACAAGGGTGGCTGGCCTCCTAGGGAGTCAGGCCACTCTGGGAGCATTCTGCCATTAACCCAGCTGTCCTACCCTCTCCCCTCCCCACCAGGACTCTTGATGAATGCCTGCACATCTCCCCTCAGGGCAGCCCAGGGCAGCCCAGTGAGGTAATGTCTCTTTAGGCCCATCTCAGAGATGTGGACCTTGAGGCTTGGAGAGGCTAAGTCTTTTCTCCAGGATCTCCCAACCTTCGGCATCAGAGTACAGCTGAGAACCTGGGGCTAGCCGGCTCCAGCGCTGAGCACTTTCCTCTGTGCTGTCTGGAGGCTAACTTTGAACTCACATAGGAAACACAGGCACACACCTGCACACCCATGCATGGAGGACAAAATGCCTTTGGGGAGCAGTAGATGAACGTGAGTAGAGAGCAGGGCCAGGAGTGATGAGGACTGGAGATGACAGATGGGGTGGGCAAATCCAGGAGGGCTTTCTGGAGGAGGTAAGCAGGTATTGAAGAGGAATTCGAATCTGAATAAAACTGTGTAGCTGAGCACCCCTCAGTAGACTAGGTTAAGGCGGGGTGCTGGGGCGATGCTTTAAAAATACAGATTCCCAGACTCATGTCTGTCTTTATGAATCAGAATCGCTAGGGGAGTCACCTAAGAATCTGTTTGTTTTGTTTTAAGGTGATCCTGAGATGCAGCCAGGCTTGGGAACTATGGGTCCTCCCCATCTTAAGAGGAATGTACAATCAGCTTCAGGACCCACAGCCACCAGTCCAGGGCCAGAGCTAGAACCCAGATCTCCTGGCTCCCAGGACAGTGCTCACCCCACCACTGATTTGAGGGGCAGGGCAGAAACGCAGCCCCAAACCACGGTCTCACAGCCCTCCCCCCACCAGCCGCTCTGCAGCCGGTCCTCAAGATGGCAAGCGGGGGGTGGATGAAGGTGGTGGCAAAGCGAGAATGCGCCTGGAATAACATGACATTTAGAAATCTGAATCAGCTGGCACTTTCCATTTTCCCTCCTCCCCTCTGCACTACACTCCCCGCCTCTCCTAGCCCTCTCTCTAAGCTGTAGGAGCAGCAACAGGCCTGGACATCCAGTGGGAAGTGGAATCTGTAGAGGGGCACCCACTTGGAAGGGTGGATGGAGCCTGAGATGAGAGCAGAGACCTGGGCTCCAAACCAAGGGCTGCCCCTTCTTGCTGTGTGACTTTGGGCAAAGTGCTGTGCCTCTCTGGGCCTCACCATGCTATGGTCACTGTAGTCCTGTCAGCACCCTAGGACATCCGTGTGAGGGATGACCCTGCCAGACTTACTCTCTCCAGGACACTTCCTTCTGCCATGCTGTCCTGGAATTCCATTGTACCATTCCACTCCTTTGGTCCTGAGTAACTGGAGCCTGGGATGGCAGAAGTGTGAGGGTGTTGAGGGTTGGGGAGGAGGCTAGAGGTGGGAGGGAGCCAGGCAGGGGCTTAGGGTAGACAAGTGGAAGGCTGGCAGCTTAGACAAGTCTCAGCCCCCTCCTCTTTCACTCTCAACTCCGGAGCAAAAGCGGAGGCAGCCCCCACATCATCAGCTCTGGGATCCACATCAACATGCAGGTGGGGTGGGGGAAGTGAGCAAATGGTACCCCGGTCCTCAGGTGGCTTGTCCTCAGGTGGCAGTGTGGAAGATGGCTGGGCTTTCCTCGAGTCTGGCTGGGGTAGCCCCTTGGACAAGGGTGTCTGGGCTCTGTCTCCAGGCCCTCCCCAGCTCCCTGACAGCCAGCAGAGTGAATCAGCTGTGTGTGTGTGTGTGTGTGTGTGTGTGTTTGCACCCCCACCCCCAGATGGAGCCTGACTCACCGCATGTCCCCGCAGTCTGACACAGTGCTGGATACCCAGCAGGCTTCCTGGGGACATCCACTGGATGGAGTCCGTGTGCCCCGCCAGGGCCCCCTTAGCCCTTCAAGGCTGGATGCGTGGTCCTAAGAAGGGCGCCCTCGAGCAAGGCTCCTTCCTGGGTGGGGAGTGATTACATCTGGGAAATGGGGGCAGGGTGGTCAGGGTGGTCAGGCCCATAGCGGGAGGAGCCCTTTCTGGCCCTGCCCTCAATAGATCCCACCACCTCTCCTGCCAGGAAGAGAGCAGGCGGAGTGTGGAGTCAGAGCACAAGACAGCCATGTCTGTTTCACTTACTGCCGTGTATGCAGTGACTCAGTGGAGAAGGAAATGGCAGCCCATTCCAGTCTTCTTGCCTGGAAAATCCCATGGACAGTGGAGCCTGGCGGGCTGCAGGCCATGGGGTTGCAAGAGTCGGACTTGACTTAATGACTAAACAACGATGACACCGTGACTCAGATAGGCTGACAGGTAAGCGGTGCTCTTTTAATGTCTGTGGGGAGAGACGAGGAAAGAAGGAAAGAAGAGGACGGGGACAGACAGTTGGGTCAGGCTGGGATGTGAAGCCCCCTTAGCTGGCTCTGCCCCTGGTCTATGTCCTCCTGACCCAGTTGGCTCCTGCCCAGCCCCATCCCTCACTTTCCTTCCCTGGCCATGGCCCCACCTCCTGATGGAGGTCCTCCTGGAAGGGATGGCAGGGAGGAGTGCTGGAGAAAACTCCCTGCAAAACAGAGCTTCTTTCTAGAGACTAGGGAAATTCTGCCTCAATTCTCCAGACCTCCTCCTCCAAGGAGACCTCCAGGTAGCAGGAGGTATCCCAAGCCCCGAACCTTGGCAAACCACCCCATCCCAAAGCCCCGCTAAAGGTGTGTGAGCTGTAGACCGCTATCTAGGAAGGATCGGATTTAACTGGTCCCTGACTGAGGGTGTGGGTGTGGAAGGTTTTTAGAGAGTAATGCACTCCAGAAAGTAGGAAAACAAGAGTGAGGAGGCTTTCCATGCCCAGGGCCCATCTGTGGCTCCCTACCTCGTTTTTGCCCTTATGCCATCTGCTTCTAACCACAGGTCAGAAATCGACCTCTGCTCACCCTGACGTGTGACCAGCTGTGTGGTCAGAGCACCCTGGACTGGGGCTGGTCTCCACCAACACCCTGGCCTGCCCCACCCCCAGCCCAGGTAGGGAGTGCGCTGAGGTGCCTCTGCAGGGGACAGGACTCTGTCATCGGCCAGCTGGGAGACCTTGACTTCTGTCTTGGGATTTTTTTCAAGGCAAAGTCCTCTTTGTTCTCCATCCCTCTTGTTTCTCACAAAGGCCATCTGGGAAGAGGATGTGGTCCAAAGCATTTGCCACCCATCCTGGACATGAACACTGTTCCCTGTGGGTGCGGAGTCTTGGCTGGCATGTGGTGCGGGGAGGACATTGGGACAGGCTGGGCCCTAGCTTAGGACCCAAGCATCAGGGGACTTTAAACTCAAGAGGAAGCTCTGGAGAGCTGTAACCAGGCCATTTAACTCTGGAGGAAGTAGGGATCCCACAGAGGCTGTGTGACTCACCCAGTCCCATTTCACAGATGAGGAAGCAAAATTTTAGAGATGGAGCATGACCTGCTCAGAGTCATACCACAATGGCAGAGCTCTGCCTGGAGCCCAGATCTCTGGGCTCGTAGCTCCTAATTCTCTTCCATGACCGTGAGAGTCTGCTGGTCACCTTTAGTGCATGGTTATTTAGAAAGTAGTTATGATTATTCCCATTTTACACATGAGGAAACTGAAGCTCAGAGCAGTTATACCTTCACCTCAGCTGAGATCAGATGCCACAGGTCCAGTGGAGGCCCAGGTCCCGGCCGCTCCAGGAAGCCTACCTGGAGTGCTTTCTTCTCCAAGGTCTTAATACATCCATTTTGAGGGCTGGAAAAGGAAAAGAAGGATAAGGAGGAAGGAAGCAAGGAAACCCTCATGACCAAAGAAACCTTCGTGAAGTCGTTCAGTCGTGTTCGAGTCTTTGCGATCCCATGGACTATGCAGTCCATGGAATTCTCCAGGCCAGAATACTGGAGTGGATAGCTGTTCCCCTCTCCAGGGGATCTTCCCAGCCCAGCCACTGAACCCAGGTCCCGTGCATTACAGGTGGATTCTTTACCAGCTGAGCTGTCCTTGCCAAATACTGTGCAAGGCGCTCCCAGGATCCTAATGGACCACCCTCTGAAGGGCTCATTTTACAGATGCTGCTGCTGCTGCTAAGTCACTTCAGTCGTGTCCAACTCTGTGTGACCCCATAGACGGCAGCCCACCAGGCTCCCCTGTCCCTGGGATTCTCCAGGCAAGAACACTGGAGTGGGTTGCCATTTCCTTCTCCAATGCATGAAAGTGAAAAGTGAAAGTGAAGTCGCTCCGTCGTGTCTCTTAGCGACCCCATGGACTGCAGCCTACCAGGCTTCTCTGCCCATGGGATTTTCCAGGCAAGCGTGTTGGAGTGCGGTGCCATTGTCTTCTCTGCATTTTACAGATGAGGAGACGGAGATTCCGAGAGCTCAGGTCCAAACCACGTTAGTCTGATTTCCAAGATCGGTGCACTGTTCTCCCTTATTCAACCACATGAAGACCCTGATGCTGGGAAAGATTGAGGACAGGAGGAGAAGGAGGTGACAGAGGATGAGACAGTTGGACGGCACCATTGACTCAATGGACATGAGTTTTAGCAAACTCCAAGAAATAGTGAAGGACAGGGAAGACTGGCTTGCTGCAGTCCATGGGGTCAGAAATAGTTGGACATGACTGAGCGAGTGAGCGACAACAACAAATTCTTTTATTCTTGAATGTTTCCTGGGTGCCGTCTTGTCTCTGTGATTCAGCACTAAGTTCACCGACTCTGAAGAACCTGTCCTTGTTTATGCCCTGCAGATGACCCAGGGCTTGGTCCCAAGGGATGGTGAGCAAACACTCAAGGCCTTGAGAAGGCAGCAATGTGACAGGGGCAGCCTGGGCCACGGAGCAGGCCAGTGAATTTCACATCCCCTGTCTGCCGCTTCCTAGACCCTGGACTCTTAATTCACCTCTTTGGGCCTTGGTGTCCACATCCATAAAGTGCGGGTAGCCATGACCCCGAGCCTCAGACTCACTGAGTGAAGTTTGGGGCAGGGGCTGAGTTCTGAGCATCAAGCATCCGGCAGGAGACCCACCGCGTGGGTGTGCACAGACGAGGCAGTGCCGGGTCTCATCAGCTCGCTCCGGTCAGGGGCGTCTCCGGGGTGGCCCCCGCCCCCAGCTACCAGCTGGCCCTCCCCTCCTGGAGGACGCCTGCCTCCCCTGGACCCCATGCGTGCGGGGGCCTGGCTCTAGCGGATGGCACATGGGGGCCTGTTTGCCTTTGTGTCGTAGCTGTGGGTGGTAGCTGTGAAAACTCCACTCCCAGCGTGCCCCCGCCCCGCCTCCAGGCTGTTCATCCTGAGTGCTGAGCCAGGCGCCTGCGGAGGCCCAGAGGGAGGCAGGGAACTCAGAGAATGCACTGGCCTCACCCTGCCGCCCGTTCTGAGCAGCAAGGGGCACTGCGAGGTGAACTGTGGGCCTCGTGGCCGAGGGGGCAGGGGGCGCTGGAGCAGAGTACTGGCCAGACACTTGCTGCGGACACACCGCCTGCCGTTCAGGCCTCAGTCCCCAAGCGTCTGCTGCAAGGCCCTGGTTCCGATGGAGGAGGAAGCCGCTCAAGCCACCGTCAGGACGTGGGATGGGGAGGCCCTGTTGCACAGGCTAAGCTTCTGGCTAGCTCCGCAATTCTCAGTCCTCAGTGCCAACATCTCCCTTGGGTTCTCAAACCAAGCAGACCTCTCAAAGGGGAGTGTGGGAGGCTGGAGTGCTCGTAGCTCCGAATTTTCTTCTCAGAACTGCATTATCACCTGGGGGAGGTTAGGAGTGGGTCAGCGATTCCTCCCCGTGGCAGCACGGCTAGATTATGGCTCTATTTGCTCCTACCCACTTACCTGGCCTCTTCTGCCAGCAGCTGAGTTCTTCCCTTTGCTTCAGCTACTCCAGCCTTTTTTCTGTCCCACTGAGTAAGCCAAGCCTGTCTTCTCCCCTGGAGATGCTCAGAACCTGTTCTTTTCACAGGGGACTCTTTCTTGTTAAGACCAGCCAGCTCTTGTGGACCCTGTGCACTAGGGCAGGTGGCCCTCTTTTATAATCTTCAGAGCACATATGTACAGTAGGAGTTCTGTGTGTTTTTTTTTTAATTTTAATTAAGTATAGTTGATAAAGGAGGCTGAGTGCCAAAAAATTGATGCTTTTAAACTGTGGTGTTGGAGAGTCCCTTGGACTGCAAGATCAAACCAGTCAATCCTAAAGGAAATCAATCCTGAATATTCATTGGAAGGACTGAGGCTGAAGTTCCAATACTTTGGCACCTGATGTGAAGAGCCAATTCATTGGAAAGCACCCTGATGATGGGAAAGATTGAAGGCAGGAGGAGAAGGAGACGACAGAGGACAAGCTGGTTGGATGGCATCACCGAGATGAGTTTGAACAAATTCGGGGAGATGGTGAAGGACAGGAAAGCCTGGCATGCTGCAGTCCATGGGGCTGCAAAGAGTCAGACACGACTGAGCGGCTGAACAACAGTTGATTTACAATGTGGTGTTAATTTCTGCTGTACAGCGGAGTGACTCAGTTATGCATACATATGTATATATATATTTATTCTTTTCCATTATGACTTATCTCAGGATGTGGAATATAGCTCCCTGTGCTGTACAGTAGGACCTTGTTGGTTAGCCATCCTATATATAGTAGTTTGCATCTGCTAATCCCAAACTCCCAGGGGTTATTTTTATCAGATTGTTTCTTGCTGCTTTTCTGTCTCCTCCACGACAGCGGAAACTCTCCCATTTAGACTGTGGATTTTTGATCTGTGCTGTAACTGCAGTGCCTAGCACTGAAGGTGCTCAGGAAATACCTTCTAAATGAATGTGAACCCTCATCATCCTGCCATGCTGTGTAAGTGGTGACAGGACTATAAGGAGGAACAGGAGGCTCATTTAGAAAGCTCTTCTGACTTTCCTGGGGTGTTCATGTCATCTAGCTCATTAGGTCCCCTGGAGAATCAATAATGGGATCACGGCCACTGCCTGCACAGCCTCTGCCTGCACAGCCTGTCTTCTCCCCTGGAGATGCTCAGAACCTGCTCTTTACACAGGGGACTCTTATCACGAGCAGCCAGCTCTTGTGGGCCCCATGCCCTGGGACAGGTGGCCCTCTTTTATAACCTTCAGAGCACGTATGTGCTGGTATGAGACCGAGGGAAGGGAAGCGTCGCAGTCAGAGGACACAGGATAGCAGCAGCAGCAGCAGCGTAGGCGTGTCTGTCTGCCCTGTAGTTGGGCCAGCTTTAGGAAACCCCACACAAGGAGGCGCGTTTCCACCTGGGAATGGAGCCCCAGGCTTCCAGCTCAGGACTGCCCCTCCTGAGGGTGCAAGACCCCTTGAAAAAGCCCCTCGTGCCCACAGAAGAGGGGCTGCAGCATAGTGAGGTGCTGTGGCCAGAGGTCAAAGTGCAAATAACAAGTGGTCTTCAATTTCATTTCCATCAGGTTCTTCACTCCTGCCTGGGAGGGCAGGCTGGAGATGTTAGGTTTGCAGCTAAAGGGGCCTCAGGTGAGGGTCTCCTTTTTGGATCCCCTGGGCAGGGAGGGGTCAGGACGGGAAGGAGCCAAGAGCAGTGGTCTCTAAACTTGTCAACTTCTGTCTCACTATCAAGAAAAAAACAGATCCCACCTCCACCAGTATTTGTATGTATATTGTTTATTCATTATGCACACTCAAATGTAATAATATATTATGTATACAATGAACATGTACAGATATGGATGATTTGAAATGCAATTTTAAAATGTAAATAGCATTCCTATACTTTTCTTCCCATTCTACTATTTCTTCATTTGCCAATGTCCAGCCTGGGGACTATGCACCCCATTTGGTGACCACTGACTAAAAACATGGGCTTTGGAGCCCAACAGACCTCTGCTTGAATCCAGGCTTTTTTTTTGTGACTATCTATATGGCCTTAGACCAGCCTCTCAGTCACAATTTCTTCCGAAAAGTGAGTTGATAATTCCTACTTTGCTGTGTGGCTCAAATGAGGTGGTGGGTCCAGGGTCTTGCAGGCTGGAAGAGCCCACATATGCTAACTATGGTGCTGATGACCATGAGTGGGTTTCCCTTTTTTGTTTAAATTGTTTAAACTCAACCCCAGATACCACGGGCTATAGGCTTGTTTTCTGAGCTGCCGCATGGTCACCAGAGATGGTGAGTCATGCCCAGCATAGGATGGGCCTAAGTCTTCTGTCCCCCTAATCTAATGACCCCAGATTCCACGCAGACGGAGGGACCTGGGACCTGAATGAAGCAAGGTGGACTTTCAACCCCAGATACCACGGGCTATAGGCTTGTTTTCTGAGCTGCCGCATGGTCACCAGAGATGGTGAGTCATGCCCAGCATAGGATGGGCCTAAGTCTTCTGTCCCCCTAATCTAATGACCCCAGATTCCACGCAGACGGAGGGACCTGGGACCTGAATGAAGCAAGGTGGACTTGGTGACCCTGCAGGTTGGACGGAACTGAGAGATGGGTCAAGTTTCCACTTTCTCTGCGTTCCTTATAAAATAATGGAAGTGTCAGCTTGGGTTCACGGGCCGGTCACAGTTTCAGTCCCTCCCTAACTTCATAAGGCAAGTCCATGAATTATACAGTGCTGGAGCAGACGGTGCGAAGTGCGGATGCATCACAAGCCGGGCTTAATAAGGACACTCCAGCTATTCTTGGAGGCATTTGCAAGTCAAAAATATGGTGCATGAGGATTTGATGCAGACTTCAAATTCTGAAGATTTCAGCTGGGTCAGCAGTATTTTATGTTAAATTCCATCAATGAATAATACAGAAACGGCAATGAGGTGGTCACCGTATTTTGTCTTTTTAGAAATTTCAGTTCTTTGGTGATAGCACATACGGTCAAATGGGCCTACCACCCCTCCTACCAAGTAATGTCAGCATACATCTGTCCACCTTCCCAAGGACTCACGGTGAGCATGGGGCACTCCCTTGCTGAGGAATTAGAAAGTGTTCCACCCACTATAGTTTTGTGCTAAATAGAAGATGAAAACTTTTCTATTTTCTTTCTTCTTTTTCACCAAGATTTTGTATGACTGATTCCTGCTATTCTCTATAATATGTGTACCAGCTGTTATAGAGACTCAGGCAAGAAGGAAGAGAAGAGAAACCAGTATTTTACCATTTATTGAAAAATGGGGACTGTTTAAAAGATGATTAAATTGCACTGGAGGAGAAGAACCATAGTGAATGGGGAAAGTTGGTCTCCTCTGATGCAGGAAGGTGGTGCTTCACAGAAACAGAGATGCTGGGTCCTGGCGAAACAGGGCTCCAGACATGATGGGTTTGTGCATAGTTTTCTTTACAAAGACAATATTTAAGGGGCAAGGCAAGTAGACATCATGTACCAGAGATGATAGAGGAATGAAAATTATAGCAGCCAAGAGACCTTTGTGAACCTCCTTCTCTGAGTATTGATGACATCACAGGACCATAACTTCCCTAACTCGCTTCCTTGGATACTGGATACTTCAGGTACATGAGGGCCAGCTGCATTTTAGGAAATCCCAACTGTAAACTCACTAGGGCAGTAATGAAGGTATTTAAGGCAGCAGCAAAGCATACAAACGGCTTGTAGATTAGAAGATTTTGAGGCTGAAAAAGTTCCAGTACTTGAAAGGTAGATAGACCAGCTTTTCTCAAATACGCACAAAAATCCGCTGGTAGTCTTGTCAAATTAAAAACCCTGATTCCGGGAGGTACCCGAGTTGTTGCATTTCTTAAAGGGCCCAAGTGATGCTAAGGCTCCTGGTCCATGACCACACTTTGGGTGCTGAGGGTATAGACCAGGATCATTTCTCCAAGAAGATGTGCACTCAGACCTCTGTGTGTGGGCCCTGAGCTCAGGCGCTGAGATGGGGACACAGAAATGCCAACACTCGGCTCATGGCTTTAAGTCTGCTTCCAACCAGGACCCTAGTTGGTTGGCCCACTTAGGATGCAAGGCCAGGAGAGCTGGACAAACACAGGCGGAGCACAGAGCACGGGACTAAGAGTCAGGGAAGCTCTGGGTTCTCCTAAGATCTCCCCTACTTAGCTGAGTGACATGGGCAGCCTGCGTGGCCTCCTTTTCCTCATCTGCATGTGCCTGCTATGCAGTAAGGGGGCACCTCTACCATGTTCCATAAAACTGAGTGGGACTGAGAGTCAGGGTCTGGACGACACTCCTAGCAATAGCAGCCATGGAAAGAGAACTGCATACGTATGGGTGCAAATCCTGGTGCTGGTACCAGTGGTTGGTCCTTGGGCAATTTTTCTCAACTGCTTAAGGCTCAGTGATTAGGACACTGGCATGAACCCAGACAATCTCGGTAGAGGGATGTGGGCTCTGCTCTGTAGCCTCTTGGGACCCCAGAGCTGGCTTCCCAAAGATCACATCATGGCACCATCAGCATTGATCGAAGCAGGCCTCAAGCATAGAACTCCCAACCAAAGCCTTCCAGCATGAAGGCCAGATGAAAGCGAAAGTTGTTCAGTCATGTCTGACTCTTTGCAACCCCATGTACTGGAGCCTGCCAGGTTCTCTGTCCATGGAATTCTCCAGGCAAGAATACTGGAGTGGGTAGTGGTTCCCTTCTCCAGAGGATCTTCCAACCCAGGGATCGAACCCAGGTCTCCTGCATTGCAAGTGGATTCTTCACCATCTGAGCCACCAGGGAAGCCCAAGAATACTGGAGTGGGTAGCCTATCCCTTCTCCAGGATGTCTTCATGACNAAGATGGCTGGATGGCATCATGGACTCAATGGACATGAGTCTGAGTGAACTCCGGGAGATAGTGATGGACAGGGAGGCCTGGCGTGCTGCGATTCATGGGGTCACAAAGAGTTGGACATGACTGAGCCACTGAACTGAACTAAATAGACTGCATTTGGACTACTTTAGAAAGTACTCTTGCATAATTGGGGATATACGAGACCTCAATGTGTCTTCTTTTCCCCTTTAAACTGGTTTTCAGAGGGCTCTCTGGGATGTCATGGCTGAAGAGAGACGCATGTAGACGGTACTCAACACTGGCTTTGTCCATCTGGGTTCTCTGAGGTCAAGGAGTCAGGAGTCATTGTGGGAAGGACCATGGGAAATAAATTAAGGATCCAAAAGTTCCCTTCTCATTGCTGGTTAGGTAAATACAACTTCACAGAAAGATATCAGATGATTATATTTATTTAATTACTACAAATGTCACTATTATCACAGATGACATTAATTTTTAAGAGAAAAAGGAAGAAAACATGTCACATTTCTGTTTTGTGCATATGCTGATTGAAAAGTTTATACCAGATGCCAACTTAAAATAAGGACATATAAATATTTAATTGTTTGCATGTGTATATACATTTCTGTATACACAATATGTGTCTATGTAGACACAGATTCTCAACCCGGGCCAATTTTGCTTTCCAAAGGACATTTGACAATGTCTGGAGACATTTCTGGTTGTCCCAAATTGGGGGTGAAGGTGCTGTTGGTATCAAGTGTTTAGAGGTTAGGGACGCCTCTAAATATCCCCTAATAGAGAGAACAGCCCAAATTATCTGGCCCAAGTGTCCGTGTTGCTGAGGTTGGGAGACCCTGGCGTAGATGTTCATTTGAGGCCAGGAGTGTTGGGGAGGCGTGGCACTTTTCTTTAGAGTAATGTTGACACACGCCTGCTTGATTCATTTCACACCCCCTTCTTGACTGACTCCTCGAGAAGAAGCCACAGGTCACAGCCAGGGGGAGGCTGGCCCCCATGGCCCAAATGAGATACAGGCTCTGTGAGTCCTGAGAACATGCACAGAGTCAGGCACAGCTTCCTGCTAGCTTCACACAGTGACATACTTCTCATCTGGGCAAACCTGACAGATGGATATTTTTCTCCACTTTATCTCTCAGAGTTAAAGTGGGAAATGGAGTGAAGCCCTTGCTCCCATTCTGATTCGCGATCACGTGAGCCTGAAAATGAGAATGCAGACTTGCTAAGCAAACATAATATTTGCAGTCCCACTGAGACTTCTTCAAATACCTTCTTTCACGGACATTTGTCCATCTCCCTATGAATTTATTTCTTCTTCTAACAGAAGCCCCAATTTTATGTAGGGTTCTATCCTTTCCTACTTTGGCTCAGAGTCTGGTTGAGACAGTCTCAACTCTGGGATTGGATCCTACAACTCAAGCCCCAGGCAATCAGAATGAGCACTCCTCTGGCCACAGTGATTGATTGGTTCAGTGGGGTTGGGCATGTGACATGGGCTGGTCCAATCAGAATGAGTCCCTGGATATTTGCTGGACATGTTATTTTCCACCCCTACTGTCATCCATCAGTCCTTACTCTAGTGAGGCACATTTGTCTGCCTCCATTCCCACTGGTGTCTGCTGAGATTTGCCATCCAGTCTGGTCTTTGGACAGTTGTCTCCCACATGAGCTGGGACATGACCGTGTCCTCGTCTGATGCCACAGGGCATCCATTCCTTTTGCTGAGAGTCCCCTAGGAGGAGACTTTGCTTCTCAGGTAGCCCGTCTGCTCTCTGCTGGCATGGAAACACCCGTCTATTTTCTGCACCAGCCTGGGTGGAGTGGGACTCTTGGGTCCATATGCTTGTGCTCCTCCCCTGGACAGGTGTCCTTCTCCAGGGTTTGCTGCGTCTCGAGGCCCTTCCCTTCTCATCTCTCAAACATTTAGAGACTGATTTTATTACTTCTTCTCCCACTAAATTTGAAACTCAAGAGACTCAGGAACGCGGCTCCTTTTCCCAGCCTGGAACCTTTTGGGTTCGATCCTTGGGTTGGGACGATCCCCTGGAGAAGGGGAAGTCTACCCACTCCAGTATTCTGGCCTGGAAAATTCCATGGACTGTATAGTCCATTGGGTCACAAAGGGTCAGACATGACTGAGCAACTTTCACTCTCATTTTTCCTGCTCTCATTGCTGCCTCCCACCCACCCCCANGGGACGATCCCCTGGAGAAGGGGAAGTCTACCCACTCCAGTATTCTGGCCTGGAAAATTCCATGGACTGTATAGTCCATTGGGTCACAAAGGGTCAGACATGACTGAGCAACTTTCACTCTCATTTTTCCTGCTCTCATTGCTGCCTCCCACCCACCCCCCACCCACTTTGCTGATTCATAGTTAATCTCTGGCAGCTGGGAGTTTAGCTCCCACCTATCCTTTCCCCAATCTACACTCTATGGCTCAATTCCTTCAGAGCTTTGCTGCTAAGCTAAAAATTAGGTATTTAGAACTTAAAAAACAGTTCTGAAAATCAAAAGCATTAACTTTCAAGAACTTATTTCTGCTATGAGCATTAAAAATCTACTTGAATCTATCTTTTCTCTTTGCATTTCACATTCTAGATCTCTCTTGAAGCAAAGCTTCCTTTGATGAAATGTACAAACTGTGAGGGGCTTCCTACGTAATGTTAGTGGTAAAGAAATTGGCTGCCAACACAGGAGACATCCCTGGGTAAGAAAGATCCCCTGAAGGAGGGCACAGTACCCCACTCCAGGATTCTTACCTGGAGAAACCCATGGACAGAGGAGCCTGGTGGGCTATAGTCCATGGGGGTCACAAAGAATCAGACATAACTGAAATGACTTGGCATGCACACATAGGTTGTGGGGCTTCCCAGGTGATGCCAGTGGTAAGGAACCCAGCTGCCAATGCAGGAGACACAAGAGGCGCCGGTTCGATCCTCATGGACATGCACTCGCAGGCTATGCGGTTGCGCTCATCCTACTTTCATGTCAGTAATGTTCTGAGCTCTGTGGACGAAGGTTCTTGCAGCAGATCAGGAAAGAACCACTTTTGGAGTCAAGATACCCAACTTCCAGTCCCAGTTAGGTCACTGAATTGTTGCACAGTTTAGAGAAATCACAATCTTTGTGAGTCTCACTTTCCTCATTTATAAAATGATATTTGCTCCTCACCATAGCCTTTGCTCCTGACTAATAGACTGCATTTTGAAAAGCAGAGACATTACTTTGCCGACTAAGGTCCATCTAGTCAAGGCTATGGTTTTTCCAGTAGTCATGTATGGTTGTGAGAGTTGGACTGTGAAGAAGGCTGAGCAACAAAGAATTGATGCTTTTGAACTGTGGTGTTGGAGAAGACTCTTGAGAGTCCCTTGGACTGCAAGGAGATCCAACCAGTCCATGCTGAAGGAGATCAACCCTGGGATTTCTTTGGAAGGAATGATGCTAAAGCTGAAACTCCAGTACTTTGGCCACCTCATGCGANTCCGCCACGCGGGGGACTCCTGAGCGCTCGCCGGGGCCGCGACCCGGCCCCACAGCTCCGACGCGACAGCCGGGGCCTCTGCGCCCGGGCCCCGGAGGCCGGGAGGGCGCCGCGGCGCCTAGGCGTGGGCCGCCCCAGGCCGGAGTCGGGCGGCGGGCGGAGAATCCCGGCGCCGCCTCTTTGGCCCCACGCTCTCCGCAAGGCCCCGCGATGGCGGCGGCGTGCATGGACGCGACGCGGGTGAGTGGACAGCGTTTTGAGCATTGCCGGTTCGGAGAGGACTCCTGGGCAAAGAGCAGGCTGCGTAGCCCTCGGGTTGCTCATTGTGCTTGTTGATTCGCAACGACCGGCTTGTCCTTTATCCTCAGTCTTAGCACCTTGCCGGCTCTCGGTCAGGTGTGCCATCATTGCGTGAAGGATAAAGGAGGCTTCTGAGGTAGAAACTGCTAGGCAGTCAGTGTGGAACTCTGAGACCTGGGTCTTGTTTTCAGTAAACATCTCGCAGCCCACTCCAGGACTCTTGCCTAGAAAATCCCACGGACGGAGGAGCGTTGTAGGCTACAGTCCACGGGGTCGCAGAGAGTCGGACCTGACTGCGCGACTTCACTTTCACTTTCCGTTAGCCTAAAGCTTAAACCCTTTGTCCGGAATTCCTGGAATATGTCCTTAGTCTGATAAATTATCAGCACTCAGATCCAGGAAAGTAATTAACTTCCGTTCCATATGCCTGAGAGCAAAACAGCTGGTGATCACTAATCTGAATCCCGCACAGCTGATCCATGGGAAAATGGCCAGGAGGCGTGACGCAGGCTGGCGCCTTAACCTGCGGAGCAGAAGCCAGGAAGATGCTAAATTACACACTTTGACCTGGAAACTGACTGCTCACAAAAAACGTCTTTTAAGGACAGGAGCCAACCAAAAATGTACAGATAAAGCACTCAGTTCAGTTCAGTCGTGCAGTCGTGTCTGACTCTTTGCAGCCCCGTGGACTGCAGTACACCAGGCTTCCCTGTCCATCACCAACTCCCAGGGCTTGCTCAAACTCATGTGATGGTGATGCCATCCAAACATCTCATCCTCGGTCGTCCCCTTCTCCTCCTGCCCCCAATCCCTCCCAGCATCAGAGTCTTTTCCAGTGAGTCAACTCTTCTCATGAGGTGGACAAAGTACTGGAGTTTCAGCTTCAGCATAAGTCCTTCCAGTGAACACCGANCTCCCGAATTTCACTCAGACTCACGTCCATCGAGTCTGTGATGCCATCCAGCCATCTCATCCTCTGTCGTCCCCTTCTCCTCCTGCCCCTAATCCCTCCCAGCATCAGGGTCTTTTCCAATGAGTCAACTCTTCTCATGAGGTAGCCAAAGTACTGGAGTTTCAGCTTTAGCATCATTCCTTCCAAAGAAATCCCAGGGCTGATCTCCTTCAGAATGGACTGATTGGATCTCTGTGCAGTCCAAGGGACTCTCAAGAGTCTTCTCCAACACCACAGTTCAAAAGCATCAATTCTTTGGCGCTCAGCTTTCTTCACAGTTCAACTCTCACATCCATACATGACCACAGGGAAAACCATAGCCTTGACTAGACGGACCTTAGTCGGCAAAGTAATGTCTCTGCTTTTCAATATGCTGTCTAGGTTGGTCATAACTTTTCTTCTAAGGAGTAAGCGTCTTTTAATTTCATGGCTGCAGTCACCATCTGCAGTATACAGGCTTCTCTGGTGGCTCAGTGATAAAGAATCTACCAGTACAGGAGACTCAGGTTCAATCCCTGGGTTGGGAAGATCCCCTGGAGAAGGAAATGGCAACCCACTCCAGTATTCTTGCCTGGGAAATCCCATAGACAGAGGGGCCTTACAGGCTACTGTCTATGGGGTCATAAAAGAGTCAGACATGATTTGGCTGCTAAATAACAACATAAACTTATACACACACACATAATGAGGCAAAACATTTATTGTCCTAATGCTGACACCAAAATATCACACTCAGTGGGCACTGTCTGGGAAATTTCCTTGATAAGCCACTGGATTGGAGAAAGAGAAAGAGCCTCTGAAGGCAAAATTGTCAGCTGAACTCCCAAATAATAAGCTAGCCTGCAGNGGCTGCTAAATAACAACATAAACTTATACACACACACATAATGAGGCAAAACATTTATTGTCCTAATGCTGACACCAAAATATCACACTCAGTGGGCACTGTCTGGGAAATTTCCTTGATAAGCCACTGGATTGGAGAAAGAGAAAGAGCCTCTGAAGGCAAAATTGTCAGCTGAACTCCCAAATAATAAGCTAGCCTGCAGGTGAAAATGGAAAAAATTTTAACTTTTGCTCCTGAGATGGGGAAGTATGAAAAGAAAAAAAAAAAAAAAGGAAAAAAATTGGGGGAAAGACAAAAACCAGTGAAAAGGGAGGAAGGTAGAGTTGATGGTAAGATGGTGCTTTGTGCAGTGGCAGAACCCACAAGGAGTGTATGCAGTGAGGGTGAAGTTGGAGTGTCTTTAAGGACTCAAAGTGGGGTTCTATACTGCTGCTGCTGCTAAGTCACTTCAGTCATGTCCAACTCCCTGTGACCCCATAGACAGCAGCCCACCAGGCTCCCCTGTCCCTGGGATTCTCCAGGCAAGAACACTGGAGTGGGTTGCTATTTCCAATGAATGAAAGTGAAAAGTGAAAGTGAAAAGTGAAAGTGAATTTGCTCAGTCATGTCCGGCTCTTAGGGACCCTACGGACTGCAGCCTACCAGGCTCCTCTGTCCAAGGGATTTTCCAGGCAAGAGGACTGGAGTGGGGGCTCTATACTACATATCATTTTTCTAAGTTAAAAAAAAAAAAAGAACAACAGTGTGACTCTGGGATATTAGGACATCTGTCTGCTGCTTTGGTGAGCTGGTTTGTGCAGCTGGGGAGGAAGCTGAGCTTCATGGTGGCATCGATAGCTGTGTGGATCAAAGGGACAGTGGGGAGGCAAGGTTGGAGACCTTGGAGATCCATAAAACAAGGATTCATGGTTGCAGCCACACTGGTCAGGATTTTAAAGGGGTTAGGGGAGCTCCAGGAGACAGCCAGGACACCATAACCACTCTACCAAATGAAAAGACCAGCTGCCAACTTCTTTCCTGATCTTGGTGCCAGAGATACTAGAGAAGCACTTAGAGAAAATGAAGCAAAGAATCTGAGAGAGACACAAATTCACCAAGTGGAGATTCCAAACACAGCAGTAACAATAAGGGTAAAAATTCAAAGGAGGCACAGTCCTGAGCTGGATCACATGTTTACAGTTTCATTCTCTTGAGATTTCAGAGTCTGGGGGTCGGGGAAAGGAAGTGAGACTTAGTCACACGCTGCCCTGGGCTGTCTAGTTCTCCTGAGGGTGTAAAATGGATTGGCAACAAGTGTCACCCCCAGCCTCACTCGGCACTGTGGGCAACCTGGTGAAGGCAGAGTTCTGTGGTGTGGGTCCCTGCCCAGGTTAGCCCAGGCTGAACCCCAGATCCTTCATTCTAACAATTAGGTCTTATGCCCCTCATTTCCCTTGGCTTGTCTCTGCAGGGCCTTTTATTAATATACTGGGACATCATTCACTGGTCCTCAGCACCCATTTTCACCTCCTCCAAAGTACAGAAGATAAAAACATCTCCCAGACTCTCTTGCAGCTAGACTTCTGCTAGTGAATTTAGTTCTGCTAATTAGATGCCACGAAGCTGAGATCTGGAAGCAGAAGTGAGGCAAAAGCCACCTTCCTGTTGCTTTTAGCTGGTTTCTGTGGGCAAGCAAGATCAGGAAGTCTGGGACTGGCTCGCTTGCCACACGGTTTCATGATTCAAGCTCCAGCCCTGTCAGAGCCCAGAAAGACAGTGGTGATGGCTCTGTGGCTTTTGGCTCCTGACCCTTGGGCTGCAGGATTAAGGCTGTGTTCCTGAACACAGTGAGCTCCTGACTCTCCACCTTCCTGGCTGGGTCAGAGGCAGCAGCTCCCTGGAGGGTCAGTTTTGTGGTATCAGGATGGCATTCCTGAGGGGCTCAGGCAAGAGCCTATCACTTCTCCAGCCCTTTCTAAAAAATTTTTTTTAAATTCCAGTATCAATCCCTTTCTGTTTAAAACCCCAGTTTCTGTTTCCTGCAGACGGACACAGGACTTTACAGAGACGTGAAAGGGCTGATTGAGAATGACTGGACAGAAAGCCCTAAAGGAGGGAGAGTGGGCTCCAGTCTCAGTTAGCACTTCCTCCTCACCCAGATTCTTCTAGACAACAGGATGGTCGTTTCTGCTTGGGACCTGACCCTGTCCCTGTTTTCCAGGCTGGCCTGGGGCTAGATGAGGCTGATAAAGGTGCCTAGGGCAGAATTTCAGGAGGCGCCTTCCCCCAGTGCAAGTGCAAGGTGGCCCTGGAAGGCAATGCCTCCTTAAATCTTGCATCCTGTGTGCCTCACTGGCCTCTCCCTTGTCCTGGCTCTGCCCGTGGGTCTGACCTGGGTGGACCTGGTTGATCTCAATGCAGGGTGCAGAGAATCCTTAGCCCCTGTGTGTGCTCTGGCTCAGAGCAGAGTCTGTGAGCACCTTCTCCGAGGGTCCTCAAGCCTGTACTGCATGGTGTGCTGCGCCTGTGCCCCGGCTCAAAGGCCCTCTGCATTCCCTCTGCGGAGTCATCCGATCACGAGGCGGGACAAAAAGAAACATGGAATGCAACACGATGGAGGGAGGATTCTGTTTCACTCCAGCTGGATAGGTACCCCCAGAGGGGCTGCACTTCCACAGGGAAACCAAGGGGCTGGGTCCTGGGAAAGCAACTGGCAAATGGCTAAACAGACACACGTGGAAAGGATGCTGAACTGGGATAGAGAACCGGAAAGTGAAAATTCAAGTAGCAGGGCAGGAAGGTACTTTTTCTACCTATCAGATGGCCAGAAACTAAAATGATAGATAATTTCACTAATGGGACTTGAATGAGTGTTCTCTTTCCTCCCAGCACCATCGGTACCACTGACTGATAGCTGGGAAGGTGGGGAGGGCAACATCAAGACCTTCACCAGTGTGTTTTAGGAGGAAAAAGAGAGCGAGTTCCTGTCTCTCTGGTTCGTGATGGCCACGGACCTAGTCGGAGGCAGACACAGAGCCAGTGACTTCCCCATCTGCCCTGTTTACAGTCATCTCTCACCTGCCTCTGAGGTTCCCTGGAGGAGCTCAAGGGGGCAGTTGCCGAGGCTGGCCTTTCAGAGTGGCAGAGACAGGGTTACCAGCCTTTGAACCTATTCAAATGAGCACTCTGTTCTTCTTGATCCTCCGAAGGGATCCCAAACCGGGTTTTGAGGAAGCCCTGGGAACCTCTGGAAACACATCTGGAGTGGAGATGGAGGAAGTCAGCCTGAAACAGCCTGCTGCTGGGCTAACCTGTTACTAACTGATAGAATCGTAGCCCCTGGGTGCTACGCGGGCTTCAGCTCACTCCATTATCTGACAGCCTGCAGTGTTTCAGTCCCTGTTCCTTGTCCCCTATTCCCCAAATCCAAACACTCTTAGAACCAAAAGATTTTTATGATTCACTTGGTGGCAAGTCCTGGACTAAGGTGATATGAAGTTATTTATGGTCTTAATTATCCCATTTATGGGGCTTTCCAGGTGGCTCAGTGGTAAAGAATCCGCCTGCCAATGCAGGAGACACAGGAGACCTGGGTTGGGAAGAGACCCTGGAGGAGGACATGCAACCTTCTCAAGGATTCTTGCCTGGAGAATCCAATGGACAGAGGAGCCTGGTGGGCTACAGTCCTTGGGGTCGCAAAGAGTTGGACACGACTGAGTGACTGAGCATGCATCCCATTTACAGTAAACGTTTATATGTTTCCCTATAGGTACATTTGGGGAAGGCAATGGCACCCCACCCCGGTACTCTTGCCTGGAAAATCCAATGGACGGAGTAGCCTGGTGGGCTGCAGTCCATGGGGTCACTAACAGTTGGACAGACTGAGCGACTTCACTTTCACTTTTCTCTTTCATGCATTGGAGAAGGAAATGGCAACCCACTCCAGTATTCTTGCCTGGAGAATCCCAGGGATGGGGGAGCCTGGTGGGCTGCCGTCTATGGGGTCACACAGAGTCGGACACGACTGAAGTGACTTAGCAGTAGCAGCATAGGTACATTGAAGTGTTTGATTATGGCATGTTCCCCAGAACCCATTGGATATTATATAATATACTGTTATGGACCCTATAACTTTTCTAAAGTCTAAACATTTTTGAATATTGAAACATCTGGCCCTACGATAAACTATAGTGAGCCTGTTCGTTTTCCCCCCCATTTTACACATAAGGAAAACTGAAGTTCTGGGAAGACTGTTATCTTGCCTGATGCCACAAAACCACTAAGGGATGGGCCGACTTGAACCCAGGGCTCTCTGACAGCCCATCCTTCATACTCCACCACTAGGAACAGGCCTTGAACTTCTTAAATGCACGTGAATGCAGAGGTCGGAATGACTGTTTACTAATTGCAGTGTGGACAGCCTTCTGAATCCTCTCGTTCTGAGGGGAATTAGGGTGCACTACTAGGATTCTGAACCCTGCGCCAGCCCAGTCCTTTACTGGATTTGGCACTTGAAATCTTTGTAGAGCCCTCTCATTTTTATAATAAACTTCAAAAAGCTTTCTGTGCTTTGGATATTTATTGTTTCTGGACCGAGTGGCAAGTGGAGACTTATCCCCAGAAAGCCTGGAGTTTAGTAAAGCCTTTTGTTCTGCAAATGTGTCATGTGACTGAATAAACTCTTGGGGGTTTCTCCGCATTGTCCCCCTCCACGTCATTCCTTCCTTCCTCCAGACCCTTGCTTTATCCTGGGCCCTTGCCAGCACTTCCCTCTAATCCCAGTCACAGCCAGTAATTAATTCATTCAACAAACATTTATTGAGTTCCTGTTGCTGCTGACAGTGTGGTTGAAGAGATTTTATGGCTTATTAGAAGCACACTGTTCTGACAAACAAAGATTGAGGTCCTGGTGCTATAAGGGTTTGGAGGAAGCCCTTCCCTGCTCTGGATTTCAACTTTACTATGTGTGAAGTAAGGAAACAGAAGAGAGGATTCAAAAACCAACCAACCAAGCAACCAGCCAACCGCACAAAAAGCCATCCGTCACAAGGTATCACAACATCATACGAGTAGGATTAAACAATAAAGGAATATAGATCTCGGCATGGTCTGACCAAGTGCTCTTAATTCTGCCCTCCTCTGAACATTCTTCTAATCTTCAGGGTGTCTTGCCTTGTGATCACAAAAGGGTTGCCAGCAGCAACTGCAACCACACGCTTCACAGCCAGGGAGAAAGTGGTGGGGATATTGAAGACATTAAGCATGGCTAACAAACTGATTGCTTAGATCCAGGTTTGTTAGGATTGAGCCTACATTGGTTCCAGTGGATCAGAGCCTCACCTAGAGAAGTTATCCAAAATGTTGACCGTCACATCTGGAAAGAGGTGCCACTTCCAAAAGTATTGTCCCCCTCCACGTCATTCCTTCCTTCCTCCAGACCCTTGCTTTATCCTGGGCCCTTGCCAGCACTTCCCTCTAATCCCAGTCACAGCCAGTAATTAATTCATTCAACAAACATTTATTGAGTTCCTGTTGCTGCTGACAGTGTGGTTGAAGAGATTTTATGGCTTATTAGAAGCACACTGTTCTGACAAACAAAGATTGAGGTCCTGGTGCTATAAGGGTTTGGAGGAAGCCCTTCCCTGCTCTGGATTTCAACTTTACTATGTGTGAAGTAAGGAAACAGAAGAGAGGATTCAAAAACCAACCAACCAAGCAACCAGCCAACCGCACAAAAAGCCATCCGTCACAAGGTATCACAACATCATACGAGTAGGATTAAACAATAAAGGAATATAGATCTCGGCATGGTCTGACCAAGTGCTCTTAATTCTGCCCTCCTCTGAGCATTCTTCTAATCTTCAGGGTGTCTTGCCTTGTGATCACAAAAGGGTTGCCAGCAGCAACTGCAACCACACGCTTCACAGCCAGGGAGAAAGTGGTGGGGATATTGAAGACATTAAGCATGGCTAACAAACTGATTGCTTAGATCCAGGTTTGTTAGGATTGAGCCTACATTGGTTCCAGTGGATCAGAGCCTCACCTAGAGAAGTTATCCAAAATGTTGACCGTCACATCTGGAAAGAGGTGCCACTTCCAAAAGGCTAGGATTTCCAGTTGATTGGCTTAAGTCTAAGTTCCCCAAGCCAATCCCCATGGCAAGGGGCTTAGAATCACCTCGGTTTGGAAGTCAGACACCCGCTGGAGCTGGGGTTGAGGTCAGCTGTGCTCCACAGCATGGTTCCAACATGAGAAGAGATGAGGTTTCCTGTCTGCAGGCAGGGGCACAACCACAGTGTCTTCTACCAGATTCCTTCCTGCTTGAACTCTCTTTGTTTCTGGGTTTCTACACATGCACGTGGCATTGCAAAGGGTAACTCCCATTTTTACTGATCCCTTGCATGGCTCTTTTAGGGTAATCTGAGGGCTGCTACCACTATTGAGGATTTTACCATCAGCTCCTAATCTTATGGGAAGGTCCCTCTGAATCTGTAGACAAGGTGAAGGGAAATCTAGGTTATAGGGACTGTTGGTTTATGGTGTCAGCCTGGGCTGAGCAGGGAGAGCATCGTTGAGGACAAAAATATCTGTGTATCTGAAGATATCCCCTCTGCCTGGCACGTAGATAGTGCTGAAGACATGAGTGTTAATCAGTTTGTTTTTCTTTTCAAAATATAAGGGTAATAAGTGGCTTGTTTTTAAAAACCTCAGAAAGCTATGTGAAAAATACTCTTTCCCATCTAATACCTTGAATTCCCAACTCCCACGGTGAATTGCAGTCATCTACTTTTTCTGTGCATTCTCCAGTCATGTTCTATACATATACCCAAAGGTATAAACAGTATGCCTCTGTAAATATATAAAATAAAATCCTTCGTCTTATATGTACTACACAGAGATTATAGTCTCAACACATCTTTGTTGAATAAGAGAATGCCCAAAATCAAAGAGGGAGCTCTGACTGTGAGAATCTCAAAAGGGATGGCGTTTACTTTTACCTACACCATGCACAATGATTAGGCAGAAAATAAAGCCCACATCAGTTATGTTTAACAGAGTTGTTTCTTTTAAGGTTGGAGTATAGTTGATTTACAGACTTGTGTGACTTTCAGGTGTACAGCAAATTTATTCCGTTATACGTATATCTATTCTTTTCCAGATTCATTCCCCATGTATGTCATACAGTGTATTGGGCAGAGTTCCCAGTGTTCTACAGTAGGTGCTTGTTGACTATCCATTTTATGTATGTAGTGTGCATATGTTAATCCCAACCTCCTAATTTACTCCTCCTCTTCCATCTTTCCCCTTTGGTAGCCACACATCTGTTCTCTAAGTTTGTGAGTCTGTTTCTGCTTTGTAAATAAGTTCATTTGTATCCTTTTTTAGATTCCACATGTGTGGTATCATGCTATTTGTCTTTCTCTGATTTACTTCTCTTAATATGATAATCTCTAGGCTCATCTATGTTGCTACAAATGGCACTGTTTCATTCCTTTCTACAGCTAAGTAATATTCCATTGTGTATATGTACCACATCTTTATTCACCTGTCAACAGACATTTAGGTTATTTCCATATGATTAGTGCGGCTATGAAAATTTGGGTGCATGTATCTTCTCGAATTATGGCTTTTTCCAAATATACATCCAGGAGTAGGATTGCAGCATCATATGGTAGCTCTATTTTTAGTTTTTTAAGGAACCTCCATACTGTTTCCATAGTGGCTGTACCAATTTACAGAGGTACACAGTAGGTTCTTGTTGATTATCTGTTTTATATGTACTTTGTAGTGTGCACAACCTCGTAATTTATCTGTCCCCCTCCCCACCTTTCCCTTTTTGCTAACCATAAGTTTGTTTTCAAAGTCTAACAGAGAGATTTTAGTGTAGGGAATTGATCAAAAAGAGTTGGAGGTCCCGAAAGGCAGAAAGTGGTCACTGAGAACGTATACAGATAACTGTGAAAGAGATGCAACTTCCCTTGGGTGTGTGGGGGGAATAAAGAGATTGGGTTGTTAGCACCTGGAAGCTTGGAGAAGAAACTCTGTAGAGCTGGGACCTCAGTCTCAAAGGATGGGGTGCTGGTTGATTGGTCTAATGTCTCTGAGGGGGTCATGCTGTGACTGGTTCTGAGAAGGACAAAAGGAGATGAGAAGAAATCAGTGGTGGCTGCAGGTTTAAAATGAATGGCAACCAGGAATAGGAGAGATCCAGCCCCTCTTCCCTCCTCCTACCTCCCACTGTCCTCCCAGTAACAATGAGAGGAAGCCCATCAAGGAGCACGGGTGAGCTGTGGTTTGCAGAGTTCCTTCTGCTGCATGCCAAAGTAAGGAAGAGAGCTGAGAGACAAGAGTGTAATGACCAGGGCACCTCGTTCGTGTTCATTTGGAGCCTTTGTACAAATTAGAGAAAAGGACTTTCTCTGGTTGGAATTGGCCCTGTGTCAGGGTGTATGGTTTGGTGAGCAGAATTAGAATGAAGTGCCTCTAAGAAGATGCAAGACCCCAAAATATGGGCTGGCTTCTGGCCCCTGTTGTCCTCTGGGCCAGGTGCACCCCTATAGGACACAACCTGTGCAGGCACGTCCAGTGGCCCCACCTCCATCCCTTTATGCACACAGCACATTGTGTTACCCATAGGCAGCACGCACATGTACACAGGTGCAGGCACAGATGAGAACACAGTTTTCACAGACACAGTCACACGTGTGGTTACAGAAGAACATGTGGAGACAGTTTGCTCTCAGCACAGAAGATGCTGTCAGCGCTGTTTTCTTCATATTCCCCACCCTCCTCGGGGTCCAGGGGTTCTGGAAGGCTTATCAAGAGGCCTCTGTGATCCCTGATGTGTCTTATAGCTCACTGGGTACCTGTCCCTTCTCAACATACGAGCCAGGGTTTCAGTTATTACAAGAGTGCTTCTATAGATAAAGTCATAGAAAATACGACCATTTTCACAGCAAACCTAGGACAGGAAGCTGCGTCTGAGGGCCTTTGTGTTGGGAGTGGACCAAGCCGAGGGAGCCGGGAGTCTTCAGCTAGTAGGAATTAGACAAGATTGAGAGGCTATTCCAGAATTCTTCACAGCAGTTTTCAAGTGCATGGAATCCTAGAAATGATCGAGCGATAATGATGATAATAACAGCATTCCTAGATGAGGTTTCCTGGAACCAGACTCTGAGGCAGGTTGTAGAGCCTGGAACGTTATTCATGGGAGACACATAAAGAAAGAGATGGGGAGGCCAATAGGGCCGCAGGGGAAGCCGACAGCAAGGTAGCTGCTGTGCTGGAGGCCCCATTTGATCATCCGGGAGGCTCTCCAGTCGAGGTAAGAAGGCTGGGCCTTGTATCCACACATCAGCCACTCACTGGCCGTGGACCCCCTTCGGAGGAGGTATAACCTTGGGAGGGCAGTTTGCCGTGGTATAAGGCAGGTTCTAATGGGGGATGAGCTGTGTGCTTCTGGTCGGCTGGAGGACTGGTGCCCTGGCTTTGAAGAGGGGATCTGGGCAGAGCTCCACGGCATCCCTCACAATAGGGATGAAGTGACAATGCCAGCCTGTTGGTCGCCTGCACCAAGTCTAAACCTCCCTGCATCTTTCCATCCCAGTAAGGAGCACTGACATCCAACCTCACTGTTCAGGACAGAATCACAGGAGTCATCCCTGATCTTCTGTTTCCCTCCTCATTTATTGCCTACACTCCCAACACACATCCTGAATCTATCGCCTTCCCCCCTCTCCCATCACAATGCTTTAAGCCATCACATCGTCCCTGGTCAACTGTCGTTGCTTCCAACAGACCTTTCTGTTCCCACCCTGGTAGCCCTGCCATCTGGTCTCCACATCACAGCCAGAATGATCTCAAAATACTACTCTCCCAAGTAAAGCTCTTCAGTCGCTTCTAATCGGATTTAAGTCTAAACTCTTTTCCGTGGGATGCAACAGACAGTTGGTTCCTGTCTCCTTCCCAACCTCTGTTTTCCCTCTGATGTATTACTGTTAATACAGCCCCCAGCTGCACTGGCTTTCTCTTGGTTCCTTGAACATGTCAAGCTTGTTCTTGCCACAGAACCTCTGCAATAGCTGTAGCATCTGCCTGGAATGATCTTTCCCAGAACCTGCCGTGGCATGGCCTTATCATTCAAGCCTCAGGTCAAATGTCACCTCCTCATTAGATCTCCCCTGGCCGCTGTAGTGAAGTTCTTACTGGAGACATCAGACCAGCTGAGTTTGAAGGGCAAGGCCTTCTTCTTACAGCCTGAAGGCTGTTTGCACCTATCAAAGCTCCCTTTGTACCACACGACCTGGAGACCTGGCGATGGGATGTCTCCTCTGAAGGAACATCTCACATGGTCTGTCTTCAGGATCCCACAGCTGTCTTGGGTGCAACCCGGCTAAACTGAGTATTGAGTAGGAGGCACTCAGGTAGGTATGTGACTTAGCCCCACTCTTCCAAGAGAGGCAGCTAGCAAGTGGAAAAAAGAAGCCCCTTCACCACTGAATGTTTAATTACACCGGAAGCTGCCCAGTTCTTTGGTCCAATACTGAAGGGAAATTTGGTTCCTTGGTTTACAGGCAAAGTGCACCTAGGAACAGAGATGAGGTTGGAAACATTCTTAACATGTGTGTTTTCTTCTGTCATTAAAGGAAACAAAACAAGCTCTTGCAATGTCTGGAGGAAACCATCATCTAATTCACTAGTTATTGGGTCTGACTGTGCTTGAGACGTCAGGCTTGGGTGAGGCGCTGGGACCCCTGGGGCCTGATATGGCCCCTTTCGTTGTGGAGTTTACCGCAGAGTGGGGGCGGGGTGACACTCACTGGGATGCCACGCTCCATCACTCACTGGGATGCCACGCTCCATCACTCACTGGGATGCCACACTCCATCCCAACTGGGGTGGGTTTCTCACATGTGCAGGGCTCTTCTCAAGTAGACAGCAGGCTGGAGACCTGAAGCCGAGAGGCTGGGAAGGCTTTGAAGCTGAAGTCCAGGGAGGGGAGCTGGTGGGCTCCATGGGGCAAAGACCATGAGAAAAGACTTCCTCCTAAGAGGGAGACTTGGAACCAGCTCCAGAAGAACCTTCAGCTCTCTACGTAATTCGCTGAAATAATGGGCCACTGAACCCAGCTTCCTTGCACAATTCTGCTTCTCTGTCTTCTCTCCTCATCATTTCTCTCCCCAGCTGGGGAGCACTCAGGAATAACTTGCTGTGCCCCGGAGGCCACCCTACCTGCCTAGCATGTTACAGTCTCCAGCAACCACACTCCAAGGGTGTTGGAAGCATGTTGGCACCTTGGAACCTCTTCTTAGAAAAAGCAAACGCTTGGGGTTTGAGCCTCCTCATGGATTCCTTTGGAAGGGGGCGGAAACCACTGCCCAGAGGGATGAAGGGATGAAGGGATGAAGTGGAAAAATATGGGCTGGCTTCAAAGCAGAGCAGAGGGAGGCTGGGAACAGCTCTGTTTTGTGAACAAAGTCAGGCTAAAAGCACAGAGAGTGAAAGAGAGAGAGTGAAGGAGCTTGAGAGCAAGGGGGGAGGGAGTCAGCTCTTGGTAATTTGAAGTTAATTTTGAATTGCCTTGACATCACCATGCAGCATCCAGTTCTGCCTTTGATGGTCGAAAGAAGCCAGCTGCTTTTATTCCTCTTCAGGACTTGTTTTCCCCCCAGCAGTGAAGCAAATTAGGCAAAGCAGCAGTGGAAGTTGCAGTTGATGTAATTTCAGAGGAAAAGGTCAGGCTAATTGTCGGTTAGGAGCTAAGAGGGATGAGGCATGTTTCTCCTGCTTGCTCTGTCCTGCTCCCGATAATGCCTCATTGGCAGCTTCAAAGACAGGCACCCACGGAGGCCTTCATGACTCACTGGGGCCCCTTGTCCTAATACTGGTATGCTTGCACTCTGCTAGGCATCTGGGGGGCCAGGAGGCGGGTGGGATGTGGTCTGTTGGCCCAAGCAGGGTCTCCAGGAGCAGCAGAGCTTAGTGCCTGCACCAAACTGCCCTGTAATACTGCTCTCAGTTCACAACATCAGCAGTATGAGGACCGCCAGGGAATGGAGCCTGGTTTTCTCCTGTTGCCTCAAGTCTCATCATCAGCTCAGCAGTAAAAATTAATATCACGGAGGCTCCCTTGAAGGATGCACAATGCATGCTTGTCTCTGGGCAGTTGAAAATGTACTTCTGCACCACATTTAAACAGCCATTTGGGAAGCTCACCTGTGCTGTTTGGGGCCCTTGTAGAGCTGTTTCCTATGAGCCTCAGGCTGGCAGGTTGCCAGCTGCCCGTGAGAAGGACTGGGGAAGGGCTTGACCCTGTGATGGATAGAAGATGGAAAAACTGTCATCGCAAAACAGCAAGTGGTTTCTCTCTTGACAGAGGTGCAGATGCGAATCTCTCGGGCGACTTTTCCTTTGTGCTGATGAAATGAGCAGGACAGACCTTTGGGTCCATGAAGTGCTTTTTCTCCTGCTCTTTGCGGGGAAAACTGAGGAGGAACCTGAACACAGGTGTTGTCGATGGGATTATGGGAGATGGACTTGCGGCCTAGCTCTGTGCCAGGGCGAGTGCTCCCCGTCCCCCCTCCCTCTCCCCTTCCCCTGGGCCACACACCGTAGTCCAGCAGTTTGACCACTGGATGCTGCTGACCCAGAAAGCAATTGTGTCCCCTCGGCTGGTAATGAGAAGGGTGTAAAGGGTGGGTGTTCTTCAGATCTCTTTGGGAAATCCAGGATCCCGTCCCTGACCATTCCTGGGCACGGTGTGTCTTTCTTTCCCAACAGTAGCCCCAGGGCAGCCAAAGAGGGACCTGGGGAATTCAAACTTAATGCCTGTTCAGCCACCTGGATTCTCTTGTTGGAGTGCCATGACCTTAGAGCATTAGGATAGTGACCTCCTACACTGGGGCATGGGGGCCAAAGTGAGACCCACGACGGGTCTCTGTATGCTTTATGAAAATGCTCTTGTCACTCTTGCCTCTGAACCTTCTGCACTAAAGGTATGAGTGTGAGCAGGAGATTATTGGGAAAGGGTGATGGTCTCCAGGGATAGCACGGGAGTATGGCTAGCAACCCAACCCCCGGGAAGGGAATGTTTAGATTTGTACTCAGAGGTATGGGGGAGGGAGGGACTAATGAGATGAGCCTTTCAGAGCCACCCTGGAGCTTCCCTCCCAAGAGAATATCCTCATGCAGCACTCCCACCTGGCACGCGTTCTGCCTTCCCCGACCAGCCAGCTCTGACCATTTGGCCCCCACTCTCCTCAGGCTCACTGAAGAGTCTACAGGTACAGCAGGTAAGACTGCCACCCCTCCCCTGCAACACCCATCTGCCCCTCTGACATCTTCTCTCCCCCCGTTCTCACGGCCGCTGCATTCCACGGGGCAGGCGACTGTCACCCAGCTAGGATGCACACAGAGCAGGCTGTGCGGGCTGTCCTCAGCCTCCCCCAAATCGAGGACTAGACCAGACTCACTCACTCACTCCAACTGAACTGGAAATGCTACGGCTTACCACCCACTGAGGGGCTGGTGGAGGCACCGTCAACTTTTACCCCCGACAGATGCGGGCTTCACTTGGGGCACCTCAACAATTGCAAAGAAGACCTTCTTTCTAGGGCCTCCATATGCACCATGGGGTTGTGCTTTGTATGTGGAAACCAGACGTTAATTAGTCTCCCCGCTGACCTGCCCTGTGGGAGTCACCACGGAAGACTGTCTAATGTCTAAGTAAACAGCACCAGTAGATCACTCACCCCTAGATGACTGCAGCGACCTGGGGTAGCTTCCTGGACAGACAACAGACTCATCACTGTGTATATCCCCGTAATGGGGGTCCTCCACTTAGAAAAGGTGGCACAAAATTTGTCCCTGATTTCAGCCGACCTCACCTTGCCCTGGAAGCATGCATGTCAGCCTCAGTTCACCAGCGTGCATTTGTCTAGATCACAGCATTGCCCTGCACTGTTTCGTGGCAGGCCCAGGTGGAGCCTGTGTGTCCCTAAGACTACTTGGGGCATTGCTCTGAATCAAGGAGAAAGGTCAGTACAGAAACATCAGGGAGACATCCATGGCTTTCCCTGATTTCTTGGGCCAGGGCCCTGGAGAGGCAGGGCGGGATTGCAGTTAATACTGTAAGTTTCTCTCGTCTCACTGCTTGAAGTTCTGTTGGTAGTGGCCTTAATTAAATGCTACATGAGACTCACTGAACAGATTTGGTCCTATTCTGCCAGTCAAATTAATCAGAGTAGCTGGCGGAGTGGTGTACTCAGGGGACATTTGCCAGAAGCTGAGACTTCAAACAACAGGTGCCTATTGTTGGGAGACAATTCTCCATGGGCTTTTAGCATTTCTGCATGTTTGGTGAGCAGAGGTCCCACCTGCCTTGATTCCAGACCATCTTTCCAAGAATGCTGTATAGCAGTCCCCCGTCTCCAAGAACTAATGCCTGGTGATCTGAGGTGGAGCTGATGTAGTAATAACAGAAATAAAGAGCATGATAAATGTAAAGTGCTTGAATCATCCCCAAACCACCCCTCACTCCCGCCCATCTGTGGAAGAATTGTCTTCCATGAAACTGGTCCCTGGTGCCAAAAAAGTTGGGGACTGCTGCCATAGCAGTCTTGGAGGACAGTGTTCCCTTCCGGAGCAGATAGCAGACAGCCTCACTGTTCCTTATAAAAGATTCTCCTTCGTTAGGATGGGGGTTTCTCTCTTGTAATGCAACCCACTCTGGTCCCTTTCATGCTGCCTTATGGGATTTGGGGCTTGGAGAAAACCGAGGCAAGAGAATGCTGCCATTTTGACTCTAGCTATTTCTGTGAGGAATGACGTCCTCTGTCTCTGACCCAGGAGCCTCTGCTTCTCTGCCAGCTGCCACGAGAGGAGGGCGAGGTGACCCGTTAGCTTGTAAGCATGGACAGTCTTAGACACCTCCCAGTTCCCAACCGCCATGTCTGGCCTGGACCACTTTTGAGCATCACGGGAGGATGAAAGTTGGAGGGGGTTGCTGCTCTAGTCCGTGGCAGGCTGCGCTGCCTGCTGTGAGTGTGAGTCACTCCCAGCACTCTCCTTTGTCCAGCCCACGGAGGCGACTCTCCATCCAGACCAGGAAAGCTGCCTGGAGAAGTCTGGGAGGGGCTTCTGCAGCCAAACCCCGTGGGTCTCTACCGTGATGCTCCACACAGCACAGCCTCTGCTTCCCATCTACCAAGCAGGGATGATGGTAGCACCTGCTTCAGAGGGATTTGGTGGGGACTCACCAGGCAGGCTCAGCCCCAGGAAGCCCTGATGAAGGTACCACTCATTTCTGCTGTTACTGCTGCTCTCACAGATAACATTTATTGCCTCGACCTCCACTCATTCTTTGTAAAGCTCGCCTCTCTCTCTTAACAGCCTGTCTGTAATCCGAGTTTCTCGTTTCTACACCGAAATGGGCCAATTTAAATGGCACCCCTCACCACAGTCACTGAATGTGCCTCTAATCTAATTAGACTAATTTCAATTTCCTGGATTTAATTACTTTTAATTTAATTAATGGAGAATGCAGTACACAGGGTGATTAATTAGGAAACTCTACCGAGGGACCGGGAAGGTGTATTGCAGCATGGAAGTGTTTAAATATTATTGTGCTCGTGTCCACCCACTGAGGCTTCACACCAGAGGCTGCTGTGGCCCTGGGAGGGTTGGAGCCGAGAGAGTCCAGGGAGGGGGTGACCAGAGCTGAGATTCTCATGGAAGTCAGTTGGCACCAAGCAGTGAGTGCCCCGTCATTTCATGGCTTTCAGTGACAACTGGTGGCTTTGGCAAAGCCTATGTATCTGTGGCTACCCTGGGCTTTCATGGCTGTATGCAGGCCTCCTCTAGTTTGGGGGACCTGTGGCTTCTCTTGTGGTGCATGGACGCTAGAGTGCAGTCTCAGCAGTGACACTCAGCCTCGGCTGCCCCGCAGCATGTGGGATCTTCCCAGAGTAGGGATCGAGCCTGTGTCCCCTGCCTTGACAGGCGGATTCTTAACCCCTGGACCACCAGGGAGGCCCCAAACTAGTGACTCTTAGGGGAAGCAGAGGAAAGACAGCTGATTCCATGAACTAAGTTTGAACTTGAGCTAGGAATCCTGTGAAGTGAGGACGGACTTGGCTCCTCCAGAGAACACAGTTCACTGTTTCTCATGTCCTCGATAAATAAGCAAATCATAGGCTCCTTCTGAGCTCTCACACACTGCAAATTTTTTCCGCACTCATGTGTTGAATATCTGGAATAATATTAATTTAACAAACGCGTATGTAGTGCTACACGCCAGAAACTCTTGTAAGGGCTTTTATGTTGATTAGCTCATCGTGGTCCTGGGAATTAAGTACCAAGCATGTGTGCGTGCTCAGCCGCTGAGTTGTGTCAGACTCTGTGACCCCACCAGGCTCCTCTGTCCATGGAATTTTCCAGGAAAGGATACTGGAGTTGGTTGCCACTTTCTCCTCCAGGGGATCTTCCCCACCCAGAGATCGAACCCGAATCTCCTGCATGAGCAGGTGGGTTCTTTACGTGGCAGGGCCCTGAGATATACCAAATATGGACTCAGAACCAGGCAAGGCAAAATGAATTGTCAAAGGAAACCCAGAAGAATGCCTCGTAAAAGTTGGTTCAAACTACCATGAAATGCAACTCTCCCTCTGAGGCTACCCGTGTGTTTATCCAGCCATACTCTTTTCCTTCTAAACGCTTGACTTGTTTCACTACGTTCCATCTCTATGTGGAAATTTACTTCTCCAGAGCTGAGGGGCCAGGGCCTTGTCACTGCCCACTGGCTTGGTGGCTAGGATTTAGCATACTCACTGCTGCTGCCCGACCTCAATCTCTGGCCAGGAATTGAAGTCCCCACTTCAAGCTGCTGCAGACCGAGGCCACCCGAGATCAGTGAGACTCTGTTGCTCTCATAGCTAGGCCCCAGATTCTGTGGTTCAGGAGGGCATGGGCTTGTGTGCCAGCTGTGTAGCCGAGGTGGTGCCACCAAGAGGCGGCACCTGGGCCATCTCTGGAACTACATGCCAATGCTTGCGTGTAGGTAGATAAGCACACCACCCCACCTCATCTGCACACATGCCTGCTCTGAGCCCTTCAGAGGTCACGGAAAGGTCAGGAAGAAATGCGAACCGGGGCAGCCGGAGACTAGGTCTCTCTTGGACTTGGAGGGCTTGTTTGAGGCTGAGCCAAAGCCCCTCTTAGTGCCCTCCTCCCTTGATTTCACAAAGGTGAGGAGAGTCCTGCCCTGCGGGTTTGAGGGGGGATTCCATTTCTATTAAGATCGCTGCTGGCCCCGTAGGATTAACTTGCAGTCACCTCCGTGAAAGCTGATCTGAGTGGAAAATCAAGTTAGAAAATTCCGCCTTCCCTTTCGCTCACACCTCAGCAGATTAAGGGAAGGCCTGATGCTGAGTTATGGGGATTTATGGGAATGTGCAGTTGCTGGCTGTTAAGCGCTCACTCTTCGGGATGTTGGCACCCTTGCTTCCTATAAATCGTTGCTGGTATTTCTTAGCCTTTCCTTGCCAGCAACGCGGAGGCCTGCAACACCTTTTCCGTGCAGTAGCCTGTGAAAATATTGAAGTCGGGCCCAGAAAAACACCAGCCTAGAAAGGGGAAAATTTGATGTTTGCTAGTTATTTTCAGACAACCCTTGCCAAATCTTAATTTTTCTAGTTTACAAGTAAGGGATTCTGACCATCTGTCTGCTGTCAACCGATGTTTGTTTGGAAGAAGATTTTATTTTTTTTTTTCCTCCCAATGTAGCACTCCTGTTCTTACAAGTAGTTTATTGGACTTCATAAATGTCAGCTTTTTGCAGGCATTTTGTAAGCAGCTTATGAGTTAGTGTTTAATCAAAATTGAGCAGTCAGTGTCTGCAATCAATCGGAAGTGAAAGTAACAATGAGACTGAAGCTTAAAATCTACCAAGACCATGACTGTTGCCTCTCAGGCTACCTCTGGGATATCTAGGCTTGCATCTGAAGGTGTGGGGTGAGTCGGGTGATTGATGGAGGAAACACACACATTTTGGGTACCTATCGTGTTATTTTTTGATTGTGTCAATTACTGGTTGCCAAAATAAGACAAACCATCCTAAACTCAGAGCTTTAAAACAAAAAATTTTTAGCTTCTTGACTTAACGAGTCAGCTGGGAGCTCCTTCTAGCCTTGGCTGAACTCTCTAAAGGTCTAGGAATGGGTCCTGTTGGTTGATCTTGATCCGATCTGGGACAACTGGGTTGACTCTGGCAATACCTGGCCTGTGTTTCTCATCCTCCACCAGGATGGCTCAGGCATATTCTTGTGGTGGGAGCAGAGTGCAGAATCATGCAAACTCCATCATTCAAGTGGTTTCCCAAACTTCTTCTTGCTTCCCATTGCAAACACCCCATTAGCCAAAGCAAGTGACATGGCCTAACTCCGTCAAAGAGGGGAATAGACTCCACCTCTTTATGGTGAAGGAATTATAAACTCAGAGACATAGACCATGGGCACAGGGACAGGTAAAGAATTAGAGCCCATGAAGGTAATCAACCTACCACAGTGATGCTGGGAATCCCACGAGGAGGTAATTGTGATAACGCCAACATCCGGACGGAGAAAGAGAAATTCAGAGATGAAATCGTTTGCCTAAGGTGTCTCTGCAGTTAGCAGTTAAGTTGGGAGTCTTTATTAGCTTAGCTTCTGATTTACTTTTGGCTTCCTGACTCTGTTTTTTTCCTAGGAATAGGTAAAGCAAGCATAGTGGGAGATTCTTAGACATTATTGATCCACCTCCTCATTTTGCAGATGACATAATTGAAACCCAGTTTGGGGAGTGGTCTCAAAGCTTCACAGCAGAGCAGTGAGACATGGGAAGGCTGGGGCTCTCAGAAAGTGCTCTTTCACCTATGCCTCTCCAGTCGCTTGTGGGACCTTATTCCGCAGGAAGCCTGCTGAGATTTCCAGGCCCTCTCCACCAGCCATGAAAACAGTACCTCCTCAGCAGGCTCTGCAGCATGGTTCTGTTGTGGATGGCAGCCTCAAGAGAATACTACTACTCTTTAAGGGATTCCCAGGTGCAGCAAGAAAGCTGGAACCTTTGCTAGGTTTGCTAGAGAGGAATGTTAAATGCTGAAGGCCTTTGATGACATCATTACTAAATTCCTTCCTTGGTCAGTGGTGTGGACTGAACTGTATCCCTCCAAATGTGTATGTTGAAACTCTAACCCCTAGTTGACGCCATCTGGACACAGGGTCTTTAAGGTTAAATGAAGTCTTAAGGGTGGGGCCCTAATCCAATAGGACTGCGGCCCCATAGAAAGATAAAGCTCTCTCCCTTTCCATATACACACCCAGGAAAGGCCATATGACATACAGTGAGAAGGCTGCTGCTGCTGTGAAACTCTAACCCCTAGTTGACGCCATCTGGACACAGGGTCTTTAAGGTTAAATGAAGTCTTAAGGGTGGGGCCCTAATCCAATAGGACTGTGGCCCCATAGAAAGATAAAGCTCTCTCCCTTTCCATATACACACCCAGGAAAGGCCATATGACATACAGTGAGAAGGCTGCTGCTGCTGCTGCTGCTGTCACTTCAGTCGTGTCCGACTCTGTGCTACCCCATAGACGGCAGCCCACCAGGCTCCCCCATCCCTGGGACTCTCCAGGCAAGAACACTGGAGTGGGTTGCCATTTCCTTCTCCAATGCATGAAAGTGAAAAGTCAAAGTGAAGTCACCATACCAGCCCCTCTAGGACTGTGAGAAGATACTTTTTTCTTGTCAGAAACATTTGGTATTTTGCTATGGCAGCCTGACCTGCCTATTCAGTTGGGGAATCAGATTATTAGATGGTTATTCATGTTGTTAATGCATTTGGTTAGGTGTCTAACCAATGTTTATTGAGCATATACTATGGGTAAACTTTCCATATTCCACTGGGTAGGAGCCTGGGATCCCTCCTGGAGGGGTGTTCTGAAGGCAGGGACAGCCGTTCATGCTGCCCACAGTGGTTCCCTGTCCATTATGTAGGCAGCCAGGCTCCCATGTGTAGGTTTTCCCTCCAAGGTAACAGGATGAAGGGCCCAGAGGAGGAGAAGGCAGAATTGCCTGGCTGATTGTCCCAGCAGCATTCCACCTGGCTCCCAGAGTGGTCAGGGGCTGTTGGGGGGTGTAAGAAGTCACATGGACAGTGAAATTTTTGGATTAATTAAATCTGAGACATCCTAAAGACTTCAGAATCCTGAAATCCAGTATCTGGTTAAATGATCCTAATATCTTAGCTCTATTTTCCCTTGTTCTTCTATTCTCACAGAAGCATCATGAAAATGTTCTCCAGCATCTGGAAGGGCATTTTTGGCCAAGATCTGTGAGCACTGATTGGCTGGACCAGGTGGGAAGGGTAGCAACTGGAACGGATACAGGAAAAGGAGAGGTTGTTCTGTTTCTCCTCTGCTACCTACTTCCCTGCCTCTAACAGACCAGCTTCATGTTACGAGGGTTGGTAAAAACCATCAGGAGGAGGTGCATCCCTGGTGCTCAGTGATTAAGAATCTGCCTGCCAATGCAGAGGACATGGGTTCAATCCCTGGTCTGGGAAGATTCCATATGCCACGGGGCAGCTAAGTCCATGCCCTGCAGCCATTGAGCCTGCCTGCTGTAACTACTGAAGCCCACGTGTCCAGAGTCTGTGCTCCGCAACAAGAGATGCCACGGCAGTGATAAGGCTGTGCACTGCAACTGGAGAGCAGCCCCTGCCCACAGCAATGGAGGCGCAGCATGGCCATAAACGAATCAATAAAAACGATTTTTAGAAAACCGTCAGGAGGAGCGCGAAGGTCATGAGAGAGACTGAGGTGCTCCCAGGAACTGATTTCCTGGCTTCTCCCCTCCCCTCTTCCCTCTTGCTGACCACTCCCCCGTTCAGCTCCCCTGGGTTGCCCTCCATCCCCTCATCTTCTCCATCCTGACTTCCCTGGGCAGCATCGTGCCAAGGAAAGAGCCAGCCTGCTCTCAGTTAAACTCCGCTCAATGTCTGTTTATCCTTGACAGTCAACAAACACCCCTGAGCCTCAGTTTCCTGCTCTGTAACAGGAAAGACCTGGATTTTTCTGAGGTTGCTATAAAAACCATACAGTTACACCCAAGAGAATGTCTTACTCATGGACATTCAATTAATATCCTTTCATCATCCTCCTGCTCCCTACTCCTGTTGACCTGAACCTTCATGGTACTTTCCTCTCCCTTCAATAATTTAACGTTAATGGTTTATTAAACAGAGGCTTCCTAATGGGCTGTTATTGACCTGGCCAAGAACAGATCTTCCCCTGTGGGGTTTTCAGGCCCCTGAAAGAAGAGTAGCTGATGGTGGGGGTTGGTGGGGTTGGTGGGGGGAGGCTGACAATGATAGCATCCTCTTTCCAGGAGGGAGAGTTGGATCCTTCAGGCCTGGGAAAACTCCTAGCCTCCTGAAATCTCAGTTTTTGCAAAATAAGGCTCATATTTCCTTTCCTATAAGGTTTATATGGAAATTGAAACAAATTACATGAAACTTTCAGCTCCTCACCCCTTCCTGCTCTGCACCTAAGACAGGCCAGCTTCCAATTTGGGGGAGGGGGTGAGTCACCCACCTGGTCTGTTTGTAGTACCCAGGTGTTTCCCCAGAATTGGTTGTATTGCTTGAAGCATCACCATCATAAATTCATTCCTTTGGATCCTTATGGGCAATCTCACCTCCGATAAGTCTTGTGCTAAAAAGGCAAACCCTTGGGATTCCAGCTGCTGTTTCTGGCTCTGATATTGCAAAGTGTCACTGTGTAACTTTGGATAAGTCACTTCCCATCTCTGGGCTTCTGTGTTCTCCAGTGCAAAATTAAGGGCTTCGGTTGTATGGAATCTAGGATTTTGATTAGCTCAAAAATTTAACTGTGAGGTTCCTAGCAGGGTTCCAAGAGATGGAACTCCAGATGGGTAGGTTTGGTGAGGGTACGTTGAAAGGGCAGGAACAAGGGCTATGGGGTGGGTCAGGCAGAGGTGGTCTGCTTGGTATGGAGCCTGTACCCACTCAAGCCTATTAAACCTGACAGTTCATATGGAGGCCCACTCATGGACTGACTGATAATTGATTCATTCATTCTCTTCATAAGATTTTCTTTGAGCCTCCCAGCCCTAATGCGCTCTCCCTCCCGTGATCTTCAGTAGCCCTTACTTACAGCCTGACTGCTACCTCTTTTGACATCTCCTCCTCTATCCCTTACTG
>SJYX01015109.1:334477-348309 GCA_006410675.1 Oreotragus oreotragus | reverse complement strand
GCACTCAGCTTTCTTCACAGTCCAACTTTCACATCCATACATGACCACAGGAAAAACCATAGCCTTGATTAGGCGGACCTTAGTCGTCAAAGTAATGTCTCTGCTTTTGAATATACTATCCAGGTTGGTCATAACTTTTCTTCCAAGGAGTAAGCGTCTTTTAATTTCATGGCTGCAGTCACCATCTGCAGTGATTTTGGAGCCAAAGAAAATAAAGTGGTTCAGTCACTGCCAATCTTTTTGGCAAGTGCCAATTTATAGTTGACAGGCAAGTGCCAATTTATAGTTGACAGGCAAGTGCCAATTGGTAGTTCACAGCTATGTGGAATCACCGTTGATGTTACTGAGTCCAGGCTCACTCTGCTCATCACACGATAGGCTAATAAATCCAAGAGATGAGGTGCTGAGGCAAAGAATATGACCTTATTTGGAAAGCCAGCTGATCCAGAAGAAGATGGCAGACTAACATCTCAAAATAACCATCTTGTCAGGGCCTGGATGCCAGGTTCTTTTATGGATCAGAGATGAGGGGAAGTGAGGAAAGAAAGTAAAAAGATCATTTAATTCTTGCAAATATCCCTAGAATGGCAAGCCTCTGGCAGGGGAATGTGTTGGTTTCTTTTTCTTACAGTCATATCACAGGTGCTGTGAAATGGAATATCTCCTGTCATGAATAAACAAGAATGTCACAGCTATCCATGATTCCAGCCCTCCAAACACAAATTTATGAGGCATATTGACAAGCAGCACAGCTCCTTACACAAGGAATTTAAGGATATCACAGTCATCAGTGATTATTCCCTGGTGGCTAAGAGGATAAAGTGTCTGCCTGCAATGCAGGAGACCCAGGTTCGATCCCTGGGTTGGGAAGATCCCCTGGAGAAGGAAATGGCAACCCACTCCAGTATTCTTGCCTGGAGAATCCCATGGACAGAGGAGCCTGGTGGGCTACAGTCCACGGGATCACAAAGAGTCGCACACAACTGAGCGACTTCACTTTCACTTTCACTTTAGCTAAACAAAGGCACTTTAGTTTAAGGGTCAGGGAGAGGGCTGAAAATTCTCTGAGGCAGGCCATTATGTAAGATTATAACAACAACAACAAAAACTAGGGTTAAAGTCAAGGAAACAGATTTATTATGGAGTCAAAATTAACCCTTCCTGGTTACAAAGGTAGTATAGGACATACCTGCTATTCTAATATCTTTTGATTTTTATGGACACTTTTTTATTTGTGTCAAATTTTCATTTATCCTAGGTATAATTAAAGTTTCCTCTTCAAGTCATTGCACTTTTTTTTTCTTTTTAATAGGACTTTAATAGGTTTTTTAAGAAAAGTGTTGAGAAAATAAAAGATGATTTTATGCAAATATAGTAAAAACACACACACAAATAACGTGTTCAGTTCAGTTCAGTTCAGTTGCTCAGTCGTGTCCGACTCTTTGCAACCCCATGAATCGCAGCACGCCAGGCCTCCCTGTTCATCACCATCTCCCGGAGTTCACTCAGACTCACGTCCATCAAGTCTGTGATGCAATCCAACCATCTGGTCCTCTGTCGTCCCCTTCTCCCTCTGCCCCCAATCCTTCCCAGCATCAGAGTCTTTTCCAATGAGTCAACTCTTCACATGAGGTGGCCAAAGTACTGGAGTTTCAGCTTTAGCATCATTCCTTCCAAAGAAATCCCAGGGTTGATCTCCTTCAGAATGGACTGGTTGGATCTCCTTGCAGTCCAAGGGACTCTCAAGAGTCTTCTCCAACACCACAGTTCAAAAGCATCAATTCTTCGGCGCTCAACCTTCTTCACAGTCCAACTCTCACTTCCATACATGACCACAGGAAAAACCATAGCCTCGACTAGACAGACCTTAGTCGGCAAAGTAACGTCTCTGCTTTTGAATATACTATCCAGGTTGGTCATAACTTTCCTTCCAAGGAGTAAGCGTCTTCTAATTTCATGGCTGCAGTCACCATCTGCAGTGATTTTGGAGCCCCAAAAAATAAAGTCTGACACTGTTAAATGACTGAAATCTAGAAGGCATTGATAGACCAGCTCCCCACCTATTAGATTTGGAAGCAAGTCCTCCGGAGGTTGCACAAAATCTTAATAGTGAGATTCTTATTGGCAAATCCACAGGCACCCAGGAGTCAAGCCTTGATCCACAGGCAGTAGGGGAGGCAGTGCTGAACTGATAAGGGTTGTAGGAAGACCCACACCCAGCAGACACTGCCGATTTCAGGGATCCCCCCACCACTCCCAGAGTATCCCCAGGGTTATGAAGACCTGAACCTTGATGCCCTTGGCTGGTCTTTAGTAAACACAAGAGAAAAAGGCACTCACCTCAGGCTTCTGTCTCTTTTGTCGTTAACTCTGCATTGCTCAGCCAAACCCTAGGGTGGCAGGAGAAAGATAGCAGCTCCTTCTCCTGTGTGCCAGGAGCCCACTCCTCACCCAGCATCAGAGTCCTTGCATGAGTGGACCAACACCAACTGTGTTGTCCCCAGCCCTGGCAGATACTTGATCATGGAGTCCTCCTGACACTGCGAGGAGCTAAGCCCCACAGCCATACCCCTTCAGAGATGGGGAAACCTCATTTCAGAAATGTTAGAGCATGTGCAAAGTACAAGCAGGGAACTGAACCAGGTGATGAGGTTAAATGCTACTACCTGCCACCTGTCCCATGGCATCTTGGAGCCTTGAGTTCAGTGCAACCTTACTGAACTTACTAGGGCCAAAACAGCTTGACAGAGTGTTTGCTGCACCCACTTACCCAAGGGCCAGGAGTTATATCACCCATTTACCCAAGACTCAAGTAAGGAAAATGAGGCTCAGAATGACGAAGGAATTAGTGCAGAGTCGTACCCATGGTGAGACCTGGGAGTCAAGGCCAGTGCAGAAAACTTTCCCTTTTCTCTTCAGAGTTCCTAGAAGAAGAGAGGCCCTAGTTCAGAGAGGGTGATCACATGTTAATAGAGAAGCATGTCCTATTTCAGGTACCCACTCTATGCTGCCAGCATCCTGGGGAATCACCCCAGGAAAACCCCACTATTCTGGGCTTACTTTCTAAAGGCTCTTGAGTCTTGGAGAAAAAATTAGCATTTCCTGGCAGGGCAGCTCTAAAGACAGTAAGACCTCTCAAGTCATTGCACAGTCCACCCAGAAAGAATATTGGTTCCATGTGGCAGCAAAGAGGTCTTTGAATTCCAGTTGAGATATTCACCCACTGTGTGTCCTTAGCCACATTAATTGACCCTTCCTTATCCATCTACCTAACATATATGGATAATAATACCACCTTCAGATGGTAGCTATAAAATATGCAAATCTCTGGCATAGTGTCTGGAACATAGTATGTGCTCAATGAGTCAACAGTAGTAGCAGTCACTGCAGTAATTGTATTAAGGTTAGCCATGCAACTTTTTTGCTGTTGCTGCTTCCTGATCTTTCACCTGAAAAGCAGAGACATCATTTCGCCAACAAAGTTCCATAGCATCAAACCTGTGGTTTTTCCAGTAGTCATGTATGGATGTGAGAGTTGGACCATAAAGAAGGCTGAGCACCAAAAAACTGATGCTNGTTAGCCATGCAACTTTTTTGCTGTTGCTGCTTCCTGATCTTTCACCTGAAAAGCAGAGACATCATTTCGCCAACAAAGTTCCATAGCATCAAACCTGTGGTTTTTCCAGTAGTCATGTATGGATGTGAGAGTTGGACCATAAAGAAGGCTGAGCACCAAAAAACTGATGCTTTTGAGCTGTGGTGCTGGAGAAGATTCTTGAGAATCCCTTGGACTGGAAGGAGATCAAACTAGTCAATTTTAAAGGAAATCAATCCTGAATATTTATTATAAGGACTGATGTTGAAGCTGACTCTCCAATACTCTGACCACCTGATGTGAAGAGCCAGCTCACTGGAAAGGACCCTGGTGCTGGAAAAGATTGAGGGCAAAAGGAGAAGAGGGCAGCAGAGGATGAGAGAGTTGGATGGCATCCCCAACTCAATGAACATGAGTTTGAGCAAAGTCTGGGAGATAGTGAAGGACTGGGAGGCCTGGCATGCTGCAGTGCAAGGGGTCACAAAGAGTTGGACATGACTTAGCAACTAAACAAAAATAACAAAGAGTAAATCTGAAATGTTCTCACTACAAAGAAGAAATGGTAACTATGTACTGTGATGAAGGTATTAGCTAATGCTATGGCAGTAATTGTTTTGCAAATTGTTAAGTGTACAAAATCAAGACATTATACACCTTAAACTTACACAATGTCCTATGATAGCAATACTGCAAAGCTAGAAAAAGACTTTTTTCACCTCCTCTCCCACAGGGACGTTAGTCACATGTATTTTAGGATGCTTGAAGTCCCTACAAATAAACACACTGATGTTTTGTGTGTTTATTTGCAGTATTTTTCCTTTTTTTGTGTTATTTTGGATAGTTTCTATTGCTCTGTCTTCAAATTCAATCTTCTCTTCCACAGTATCTAATGTATCATTTGTAACATGTTTTTTTTTTAATCTCAGACATTATTGTTTTTGTGTCTATAAGCTCAAATTGGGCATTCTTTATATTTTCTCTGTCTCTCCTTAATGTGTTCAACATTTCATCTATCTTCCCGAACATAGGGATTATAGTTGTAACAACTGTGTGAAGGTCCCAACCTACTGAATCTATCATCTATATTATTTCTGAGTCAGTTTCTAATGACTGATTTTTCTTCTGCTTCTTTGCATGTGTGGCAATCTTTTGAGTGTATGCCAGACATTCAAAATTTTACCTTGCTGTGTGATGTATATTTCTGTGTTCCTATAAATATACTTAACTCTCATTATCAGAACCATATCTTTCTGCTTCTTTGCATGTGTGGCAATCTTTTGAGTGTATGCCAGACATTCAAAATTTTACCTTGCTGTGTGATGTATATTTCTGTATTCCTATAAATATACTTAACTCTCATTATCAGACATAATTAAGTTACTTAGAGCCAGTGTAATTCTTTCAGATCTTGCTTTTAAGCTTTTTCAGATAGGACTAGACTAGTGTCTAATTTAGTAGAGGACCTAAATTTTCTCCACTGCTGAGACAAACACAACTGATACCTTGTGAACTAGGAAACTTTCCTCTGGATGGTGAAAAAAGGCACATGTCTGTCCCTGTGTGAGCTACAGGGATTTTTCCTCTGATCATTTTTTGGTGATACTTACTTCAGTCTTGTGAGATTTTCTCATCTTCATGCACTGGCCAGTACTCAGGTGAATACTTCAGCAACCATCTACAGATATCTAGACTTCTCTATCTGTGCAATTCCTCTCTGATGATTTGCCCTGCAAACTCAAGCCACCAGGGCCTCCTAAAACCAACTTCTCAGCCTGAGGAGACCACTAAGGTCTCCTTGGATTCCTTTCCAGGAATTAAGCTGGGACCTTCATAGGCTTCACCTCATTTTTCTTCCCATTTTTCAAGAATCACTGTTCTTCACGGCATAATATCTAATATCTTAACAACACTGTTTCATATATTTGTCCAATTTTCTGTTATTTTGGCTGGAAGAAAATCTGGTTCATTAATCCATCTTGGTCATGATTAGAAGTTGTAAATGTTCACCTTTTGATTGCATAAGATTGAAGTGTCTTGTTAGTCATCCAGGTGGAGAGGTAAAGTTCATGATTTTAAGAATCAAAGACTTCGTGGGAAACCAACGTGTTTAGCCCATTTAGTTCCTTGGAACTTGCTGCAAATACCTTGACTGCTGACAGATAAGAGATGACTCCAGGATGTTCTGTACATGGAGGGAGGTGGGGTACAGGCTCAACACTCACTGCAAAGCCACTGCCACTGTGATGATTGTTTTAAGTCTTGAACAGGCAGAGTCAGTTTTTGTCGAGGCTTGTCATAGCTTACAAGATTTAATTCCTTCAAACACTGGGTTGGGTTGGTAATCTACTTGCTTTCCATTTCATTTATTAATCATAACCAAGGATTTTTCCTGTTTTTTTTCCTCACCCTTTTCCTTTGCTTTTCTCTCAGTGTAAAGGCAGCTACTTTGAGCCTACCCTGCTTGAAAAAAAAGATCAAAATTTTAAATTTGCACTGAGTATTTAATTCAACTGCTAAATTTTACTGAGCCTTTATTGTTTAAAGCTTTAAAAATTCCTATATCTTACTATTTGGGACTTCAAAATACTTGTCTTTTCCTTCTTTCAAGGTGCCAAATATCTGGGATCTCCCAGCTTCCTTTTATTTTGGCATTTACACTGACTGAGTCTTTCCTGAATGTATATCATCCTTGCAATACCTTGCCATCAAGGCTAACAATATCCACACATATTAATACTCTATTTCCCATCTCTTTTTTGGTTCTGACGACCCTTTAGGCATGGGGTCTTCCTCTCATGTTTCAAAAAACAGTGGTTTTATTCAATGCTTTTTCTCCAACAACATGGATCTCTATTTCTCCAGCCCCCAGCATAGCTTCATCACTGCTTGCCCCCTACTGCTATGGCAATGTCATATACTGTAGGACTTATTTTCAGCAAGACTCCACTTCCTTTACCAATTTCTGTTATCAGTCAGAATCAACTAATACCTATAACAAACCTAAATCTCAGTAGATTAATAGAAAGACTTTTTCCTTCTTCACATTAACAAAGTGAGTGTTTCTGGTTGGGTGTCCCTTCCATTTAATGGATCTTCCATCCTTTTGCAGGTTTCTTCTGGGTCCAGTGTATTCAGACAGCTGCCTTATAGGTAATGAGAGCAGCCAAGAACCTCACAGAATAGCCTAGGAGACGGGTCAAGAAGTTGAATGCCATTGATTAGAACTAATCACATGGGCCCATCCAGAGGCAATGGACACTGGGAAATGCAGTCTTCCCACGTGCCTATAAGAAAAAGTAAATGACTTAGTTTCTTCTCAGCACCGTTCATGGCCACGTTTACACCACTCACCTACCATGAACCCACCACAGCAAAATGAGAATATCAACAAAGTGGAAGTATATGTATAGAAAAATAAAGAGGTGAAAATTCTTGAACTGAAAAATACAGTAACTAACCTGAAAACTAATGAAGGGTTCAACAGCAGACTATCAGGCAGAAAAAAGAATCAGCGAGCTTGAAGAAAGATCATTCAAAACCGTCAAATCAGAATAGCAAAAAGAAAAAAAAACTGAATTAAAGGAAAAAAGAAGAGCTCTAAGGGATTTATGTCAATGCCAAGGAATGTTCAAACTTCTGCATAATTACATTCATCTCACATGCTAGCCAGGTAATGCTCAAAATCCTTCAAGCTTAGCTTCAACAGTAGGTGAACCAAGAACTTCCAGATATACAAGCTGGATTTAGAAAAGGCAGAAAAATCAGAAATCAAATTGCAAACATCTGTTGGACCATAAAGAAAGCAAGAAAATTACATAAAAAATCTGCTTCATTGACTATGCCAAAGCCTTTGACTGTGTGGATCACAACAAACTATGGAATATTCTTAAAGAGATAGGAATATCAGACCACCTTACCTGCCTTCTGAGAAACCTGTATGCAGGTCAAGAAGTAACAGAACTGGACATGGAACAATGGACTGGTTCAAAATTGAGAAAGCAGTATATCAGGGCTATATATTGTCACCCTGCTTATTTAACTTATATGCAGTGTACATCATTCAAAATGCCAGGCTGGATGAAGCTCAAGCTGGAATCAAGATTTCTGGGTGAAATATCAATAACCTCAGATACACAGATGATATCTCACCCTAATGGCAGAAAGTGAAGAGGAACCAAAGAGCCTCTTGAGGGAAGGTGAAGGAGAGTGAAAAATCTGGCTTAAAACTCAACATTCAGAAAACTAAGATCATGGCATCCAGTCCATCACTTCATGGCAAATAGATGGGGAAAAAATGAAAACAGTGACAGATATTGTTTTCTTGGGCTCCAAAATCACCGTGGACAGTGACTGCAGTCATGAAAGTCAAAGACGCTTGCTCCTTGGAAGGAAAGCTATAACACACCTAGACAGCATATTAAAAAGCAGAGACATCTCTCTGCCAACGAAAGTCCATATAGTCAAATCTATGGTTTTTCCATCACTTCATGGCACTTAGTGAGGGAAATAATGGAAACAGTGACAGATTTTGTTTTCTTGGGATCCAAAATCACTGTGGATGGCGATTACAGCCATGAAATTAGAAGATTTTTGCTCCTTGAAGGGAATCTATGACATACCTGGACAGCATATTAGAAAGCAGAGACATCACTTTGCCAACAAAAGTCCATATAGTCAACACTATGATTTTTCCAAAAGTGATGTACAGATATGAGTGTTGGACCATAAGAAAGGCAGAGCCACAAAGAACTGATGCTTTCAAATTGTGGTGCTAGAAAAGATTCTTGAGAGTCCCTTGGTCTGCGATCAAACCAGTCAATCCTAAAGGAAGTCAACCCTGAATATTCATTGGAAGGACTGATGCTGAAGCTGAAGCTCCAATACTTTGGACACCTGATGCAAACGGCCAATTCACTGGAAAAGAACTTGATGTGGGAAAGATTGAGGGCAGGAAGAGAAGGGAATGACAGAGGCTGAGATGGTAGGATGGCATCACTGACTCAACAGACATGAATTTGTGCAAACTCGGGGACAGTAAAAGGCAGGGAAGAAGTCCATGGGGTCTCAAAGAGTCAGACATGACTGAGCGACTGAACAAAGCAACTTAAGGGACTCTATCAACTGGACCAACATACGCTCTGTGGGAATACCAGAGAGAAAGTGACAGAGAGTTTATTTGAAGAAACAATAACTAAAAATTTCCCAATTCTAAGGAAATAAATGGACACACAGATTCAAGAAGTTCAAATAAGTCCAAAGAGAACCACAATGAGACACTATAATCAGACTGCCTAAAGTCAAAGACAAAATCTTACATGCAACAAAAGAGAATCATAAGAGATCTTCCATAAAATTTTCAGTGAATTTCTCAAAAGAAACTTTGCAGGTCAAAAGCAAGTGGGATGATATGTTCAAATTGCTGAAAGAAAAAAAAAAAAAAACTGTTGGCTGAGAATATTATATCTGACAAAACAGTCCTTCAGAATGAAGGAGAAATTAAGACTTTGCCAGATGAACAGAAGCGGCGAGAACTGATTACCACTAGTCTTGCTCAAGAAGAAATGCTAAAGAGAGTTGAAATGAAACAATGTAAGCAAAATGAAACCGCTAAACATTGTAATGATCTCTCTTTTGCACAGCAAAGGAAACTATCAGCAAAATGAAGACAACCTACAGAATAGGAGAATGCTAATGGGAATCCTAATGATAAGACCAATAAGCAGTTGATATTCAAAATACATAAGCAGTTCATACAACTCAATATCTTAAAAAATCCAAACAACTCGGTTAAAAATAATGGGCAGAAGAAGCGAATCGACATTTTTTTCCAAAGAGCAACAGATGGCCAACAGGCACGTGAAAAGCTGCTCAAGATTGCTCACCACCACGGAAATGCAAATCAAAACCACAAGGTGATATCACCTCACACCTATCTATCTGATGGCTATCATCAAAAAGATCACAGATAACAAATGTTGGCAACGATGTGGACAAAAAGGAACCCAAGAAACTGTTGGGGGGAACGTAAACTGGTGAAGCCACTGTGGAAAACAGTCTGTAAATGCCTCAAAAAAACTAAAAATAGAACTACCATATGACTCAGCAATTCTATTCTTGGTCAGAAACAAAAACACTAAAGCAGCATTATTCATGATAGTCAAGACATGGAAGCAACCACAGATGAATGAATAAAAAAGATGTGAATTGCACATGCACACACACACACAATAGAGTACTACTCAGCCTTAAAAAGAATGAAAATCTGTCATTTGCAACAGCATGGGTGGACTTGGAGGACACTATGCTAAGGAAAATAAGTCAAACAGAAAAAGACAAATACTGTATAATATCACTTCTGTGTGGAATCCGAAAACTACAAAAAACTAATAAATAGAGCAAAAAAGAATCAGATTCACATATGTAGAGAGCAAATTAGTGCTTACCAGTGGGGAGAGGGAAAAGGGGAGGAGCAAAGTAGAAGAGGGTGATTAAGATGTACAAATTATTGTGCTTAAAAAAATAAGTTATAAGAATATATTACACAAAATAGAGAATATAGTTAATATTTTAAATAACTATAAATGGAGTATAATCTTTAAAAATTATGAATCACTATGTTGTACACCTGTAATTTATGTATTATAATATATATAATTATATTATACAGATATAGTTGTACATCTCAATGTTTTAAAGGAAAAGAAAGAAAAAAATAATGATCTTCAGTAATAGCAAATACATAAATACAGGAACTGAAGAGCCTCCTGATGAAAGTGAAAGAGGAGAGTGAAAATGCTGGCTTAAAATTCAACATTCAAAAAACTAAGATCATGGCATCCAGTCTCATCACTTCATGGCAAATAGATAGGGAAACAACGGAAACAGCGACAGACTTTATTTTCTTGGGCTCCAAAATCACTGAAGATAGTGACTGCAGCCATAAAATTAAAAGATGCTTGTTCCTTGGAAGAAAAGTTATGACCAACCTAGACAGCATATTAAAAAGCAGAGACATTAATTTTCTAACAAAGGTCCGTCTAGTTAAAGCTATGGTTTTTCCAGTGGTCATGTATGAATATGAGAGTTGGACCATAAAGAAAGCTGAGGGCCGAAGAATTGATGATTTTGAACTGTGGTGTTGGAGAAGACTCTTGAGAGTCCCTTGAACTGCAAGGAGATCCGACCAGTCAATCTTAAAGGATATCAGTCTTGAATATTCATTGGAAGGACTGATGTTGAAGCTGAAGCTCCAATACTTTGACTACCTGATGTGAAGAACTGACTCATTGGAAAAGACCTTGATGTTGGGCAAGACTGAAGGCAGGAGGAGAAGGGGACAACAGAGGATGAGATGGTTAGATGGCATCATTGATTCGATGGACATGAGTCTGAGCAAGTTCCAGGAGTTGGTGATTGACAGGGAAGCCTGGTGTGTTGCAGTCCATGGGATCACAAAGAGTCATACACGACTGATTGACTGAACTGAATCTAAATACAGGAGTAGATATAGTAAATTTTGATGCATATGTGACAAATACTCATGACAAAAATATTTTTAAACCAAAAAAACCTATGTTATGGGAGTACAATGTAACATGTGACATCAATAATATAAGCTATAGGAATTGGGGAGCTGTAATGCAGCAGAAATTTTTATACATAATTGAAATCAAATTGCTATCAGTTTAAAATAGAATGTTATACTTTTAGGTGGTTTGCTGCAATTGCATTCACAAAAGAAATCACCCATAGAACATACACAAAAGGAAATGAGAAGGGAACCAAAGCATAATTACTACAAAAGAAAAAGGAACATAAAGGAAGAGATTAAGAAAGGAAAGGAGAGACATGCAAAAGCTATGAGACAAACAGAAAACAGTTAACAAAATGGCAACTGTAAGTCTTTCCCTCTTATTAATTACTTTAANGTGCTTAAAAAAATAAGTTATAAGAATATATTACACAAAATAGAGAATATAGTTAATATTTTAAATAACTATAAATGGAGTATAATCTTTAAAAATTATGAATCACTATGTTGTACACCTGTAATATATGTATTATAATATATATAATTATATTATACAGATATAGTTGTACATCTCAATGTTTTAAAGGAAAAGAAAGAAAAAAATAATGATCTTCAGTAATAGCAAATACATAAATACAGGAACTGAAGAGCCTCCTGATGAAAGTGAAAGAGGAGAGTGAAAATGCTGGCTTAAAATTCAACATTCAAAAAACTAAGATCATGGCATCCAGTCTCATAGCTTCATGGCAAATAGATAGGGAAACAACGGAAACAGCGACAGACTTTATTTTCTTGGGCTCCAAAATCACTGAAGATAGTGACTGCAGCCATAAAATTAAAAGATGCTTGTTCCTTGGAAGAAAAGTTATGACCAACCTAGACAGCATATTAAAAAGCAGAGACATTAATTTTCTAACAAAGGTCCGTCTAGTTAAAGCTATGGTTTTTCCAGTGGTCATGTATGAATATGAGAGTTGGACCATAAAGAAAGCTGAGGGCCGAAGAATTGATGATTTTGAACTGTGGTGTTGGAGAAGACTCTTGAGAGTCCCTTGAACTGCAAGGAGATCCGACCAGTCAATCTTAAAGGATATCAGTCTTGAATATTCATTGGAAGGACTGATGTTGAAGCTGAAGCTCCAATACTTTGACTACCTGATGTGAAGAACTGACTCATTGGAAAAGACCTTGATGTTGGGCAAGACTGAAGGCAGGAGGAGAAGGGGACAACAGAGGATGAGATGGTTAGATGGCATCATTGATTCGATGGACATGAGTCTGAGCAAGTTCCAGGAGTTGGTGATTGACAGGGAAGCCTGGTGTGTTGCAGTCCATGGGATCACAAAGAGTCATACATGACTGATTGACTGAACTGAATCTAAATACAGGAGTAGATATAGTAAATTTTGATGCATATGTGACAAATACTCATGACAAAAATATTTTTAAACCAAAAAAACCTATGTTATGGGAGTACAATGTAACATGTGACATCAATAATATAAGCTATAGGAATTGGGGAGCTGTAATGCAGCAGAAATTTTTATACATAATTGAAATCAAATTGCTATCAGTTTAAAATAGAATGTTATACTTTTAGGTGGTTTGCTGCAATTGCATTCACAAAAGAAATCACCCATAGAACATACACAAAAGGAAATGAGAAGGGAACCAAAGCATAATTACTACAAAAGAAAAAGGAACATAAAGGAAGAGATTAAGAAAGGAAAGGAGAGACATGCAAAAGCTATGAGACAAACAGAAAACAGTTAACAAAATGGCAACTGTAAGTCTTTCCCTCTTATTAATTACTTTAAGTGTAGATAGATAAATTCCTCAATCAAAAGACATAGATTGGCTGAATGGATTTAAAAAACAAAATCCAACAAAAAGCTGTCTACAAGTGACTTATTTTAGATCTCAGAACACATATAAGCTGAAGGCAAAAGGATAAAAAGATACTCTATAATTGGTAACCAAAAGAGAGGAGTACTAATATCAAAGATNTCAATCAAAAGACATAGATTGGCTGAATGGATTTAAAAAACAAAATCCAACAAAAAGCTGTCTACAAGTGACTTATTTTAGATCTCAGAACACATATAAGCTGAAGGCAAAAGGATAAAAAGATACTCTATAATTGGTAACCAAAAGAGAGGAGTACTAATATCAAAGATCAAAATAGACTAAATCAAAAGCTGTTACAAGAGATAATCCACCAAGAAGACATAAAAATTATGAATACCAAACCTCAAAGCTCCTAAATATATGAAGCAAACCACAGAGTTGAAGGGAGAAATAGACAGCAATACAATAATAGTAGGAGCCTTCAATACTCCCACTTTCAATACTAAATAGAACAAACAGAAAATAAGAAAACAGAACTCGAACAATACAGCAATTGGATCTAATAGAGCACTCCACTCAATAACAACAGAATATATATTTTTGTGTTTTTTTTTAAACTTTTTTATTTTGTATTGGAGTATAGCCTATTAACAATGTTGTGATAGTTTCAAGTGAACAGTGGAGGGACTCAGCCATACATATACATGTATTCATTCTCTCCCAAAGAATATATATTCTTCTCAGGGACACTTGGAACATTCTCTATGAAAGATTACATCCGTCAGTTCAGTCAGTCAGTTCAGTCGCTCAGTCATGTCCGACTCTTTGCGACCCCATGAATCGCAGCACGCCAGGCCT